>JACBWW010000103.1:801104-836116 GCA_020086605.1 Lanius collurio
CCAGCTCCCTCAGCCCCTCCTGGGGCTCCAGCCCCTTCACCCACCATGATGCACCATCCATGAGCATCCCTGCATGAGAACCTCTGGAATGAGCACCTCGTTAACATGCCAGCAGCACACCTCTAATCCCTGTGCTGTGGCAGTGATCAGTCCTTGCTTTCTGGGCTCTCCTTTGCTGCATGATTAACTTTGTTTATTTTTGAAAGAGCCCTTAGGATGCCATCCCCAGGGTAGGCTGCAGAGAGTTTTCATTGCAGTGCCTGGTGCCAATGAACTGTTCCATCAAGAGCCTTGTTCTCCTGAGCAGCATCAAGAGCCCACCCTGGGCTGTCAGGAGTGCTTGTGGGGATGCACTGATCCCACTGCTGCTCTGCTGGTCACTGTTACAGCCATCTCTCTCTGTTTTAGTGTCAGACATGATCACGAAATGTTTAAAGGAAAGCTTGCCAAACTTCAGTGTTGTGACTGAGAAAGCCAGAGAACCTCTTTTTATGAAAGAGCCCGACTTTAATGCAGCTCTGTAAAGCCATTTCACAAAATAAATAGCAGCTCTGTGTGCTTAGATGGGCCCACACTATTTTTAGCTTAAGCAGGAATTGAATGTAAAGTCTTCCAATAAATTGAGCTGAGATTGGTTCCAGGCAGTGGCTTTGCCTCAGGTTCATGCCAGTGTGTGAGAGTCTTCAGGAGCTTTTGTGGAGATTTGTGTCCGTGGAAAGCAAGAGCAGGGCTGGCAGCATCAGTATTAAGTAGAGTTTCACAGGGATATCTCAGCTGGAAAAGACTGGGTTCTTTCAAACTCCAGAAAAAAAGCAGGAACATTTTAGGAAGAGTCTGTTTATTTGCCTTAGGAAAAGCCAAATATAACTTGCTCTCCTGAATTTGTGAATCTCCTGGAGTCTCTGTCATTTGAAGAATGGGTAGAATAAACAGCATTTCCCATGCCATTTCATCTTCCACCTGTACAAGCAGTCAGGGATTACCTGTAGATTTCTCCCTGCTGCTCCTTTCTGTTGGATCACCAGGACTCTCCAGGAAGAGGAAGGCAGATTAAAAGCTGCCATGTTGTATTTCAGATTTTCTCTTGAGAGTAGTAAGGTTTCTTTCTCATTTATTATTATTTAACTGAGCTAATGAAAGACAGCCTTTCCTGCAAGCAGCCTGCATGATAAATAGAAGTTGAATCCTGTTGGGAAAGCTGCTGTGGCTGTGCTGGGAGGGGAAGTGCAGCATCCTCCTGGAGCCACTGCTGGCTGTGAATGAGGGTTTATAAGGTCAGGGCATTTATTTAATTTAGTGCTGCAAGAAATACTCTGCCAGATAAATGAAAAGAATGGAGTGTTCACTTGGACAGCCTGGAAATGGATCCTTCTTACTCCTGAGTGAGCTTTTCCAGGAACTTCTGCAGCTCAAGAGGCTTCACCTGCTTTCCATGGGCTGGGTCTGCAAAGCTCCAGGAGAACACATTGTTGGGCTGGAGTCTGCCAGAAAAGGGATTGAGTGGCTTAAAGTTCTTTCTCCTCTAACACAGCAGTGAGTCTGACCTGAATGCACTTTGGCTGCCAGGATCATGAGAAGAGTCACATTTTATAGTGAGCTGGGGATTTCTTGGGGCAGCTGGCACTGGTGTCCCTCAGCCCTGGTGTCCCTCAGCCCTGGTGTCCCTCAGCCCTGCTCGGGGCTTTGCTGGACTTGGAACTGAAGTCACAGGTGGCTGAAGGGAGCAAATCCACAGCTGTGCCCTCAGCTGGGCTTCTGATGGGGAGTTTAAACTCTCCTGGTGTGTGTGTGTGTGTGTGTGTGTGTGTGTGTGTTTCCCTGCCCTCACTCTGCTCCCACATGGGTTTCTAACTCTCCTGGGGGGTGTGTGTGTGTTTCCCTGCCCTCACTCTGCTCCCACATGGGTTTCTGACTCTCCTGCTCTGTGTTTCCCTGCCTCAGTCGATGCTGCGGGGCCGTGGGGGCTGCTACAAGCACACCTTCTATGGCATCGAGAGCCACCGCTGCATGGAGGCCACCCCCAGCCTGGCCTGTGCCAACAAGTGTGTCTTCTGCTGGAGGTAAGGCAGCTGTGGGCTGTGGCAGCGGGCTGGGGCTCTGTGGGACACTGGCAGCTGTCCCTGAGCCAGCTGTGCTCTGGGCAGCGTGGGCTGGGCACTGTGGTGGGAACCCCCCGAGCTGCTGAGCAGTGGCAGTGCCTCTGGAAATGGGACCATTTTCCATGTTTAAAGTACCTTCACCCCCACCAATTCCATTGCTCTGAACAAGTGAAAAGTGGTGACTCAGTAACTGTTGCCTTCCTGAACCAGCAGCTGATAAATCCCAACGTCACTGGGACTGGGAAAGCCCTCCAGGATCATCCAGTCCCAGCTGTGCCCGATGCCCACCTTGTCCCCAGCCCAGAGCACTCAGTGCCACCTCCAGGGATGGGCACTCCAAACCTTCCTGGGCAGCCTCTGCCAAGGCCTGAGCACCCTTTCCATGGGGAAATTCCTGCTGATGCCCACCCTGCCCCTCCCCTGGCCCAGGCTGAGGCCGTTCCCTCTCCTCCTGTCCCTGTTCCCTGGGAGCAGAGCCCGACCCCCCTGAGCCCCCTCCTGTCAGGGAGTTGTGCAGAGCCACAAGGTCCCCCCTGAGCCTCCTTTGCTCCAGGCTGGACAACCTGTCCTCAACTCAATGACTCCCCATTTTGGTCAGGAGAGTATCCCCTCTTCTCAGAGGACAGACTTTGGGGTTAATTCCTGAAGGAAAGGAGCTGTTCTGGATTTAGCTGCTCCAGCACTCCTCACTCACTCCTGCCTGGGCTTCCAAAGGAGGTGTGTGCCAGGCTGGGGGAGTGCAGGGTGGGATTGGGAAGAGAGGCTGAGGCTCAGCAGAAATGCCAGCAGTGACGTGAGAGTGCCTGGAGTGGGAGGACAGGGAGGTTGTGCTTTGAGCTCTTTTGTTTTCCACCCTGTTAAATCATCCCATGGGAGCTGTACTTCCTCTGGGACTTGTGCCTTACCCCAGGCTGCCAACAACACCCATTGCATCCCCCAGCCTGGGTGTCCAGCATCCCAGTGAGTAATCCCTGAGCAGCCTGGGACAGTGGAAGGTGTCACTGCCATGGCAGGGGGTGGAGTGTGATGGGCTTGAAGGTCCCTTCCCACCCAAACCATTGTGGGATCCTGTGATAACATTTCCATACAAAACCAGTTAGATTCCTCTGAGTGCCCCTTTCTGTCTTTCATAGTCCTCGGATTTTAAAAACGCAGATATTTGATGGGAGCATTTAAAGGGCTGCCCAAAGTCTGAAATGTGAGCACTGGGCATTCTGTGGCGTTTGCATCTGGGAGTCTGTTCCAAAGTGATCATTGGTGCTCTGGGTGGGCTTTCCTCAAGTCCTGCCTGGGAAGGAGGCAGCAAATGGCACATTTAATGTGCAGCTTCTGCTTTGCTTCAGCAGTGCCTGGGCAGGAAATCCTTCTGCTCGTGCCTGTTTCCATGTGGGGTGTGTTGAGTCCTGCAGTGGGACTGTGCTGGGAGGGATGTGGCCCTCTGTGCCTCTGTCCCCACACACAGAGCACATCCTAAACAGCAAACAGGAGCATGGTCAGGATGAGGGGCTGTGCTCCCAGCTCTGCTCCACAGAACATTTCCCAGTTTCTCTTCTAGATGCCCTCACTCAGGGTTTTTTGGCAGCAGCAGCAGCCTGGATGTGGAATAGGCAGAATCAGGGAAGTGTGAACTGGAGAGTGCAGAAACTGATAAATGCGATAGTACAGATTTATCAATAATTGATAAATCAGTCCATTAGTGCAGAGAAGCTGGCACCATTCCCTATGTCTCTAACTTGTCATCCTGTTGCTGTCACCTGTCACTGGAGAGGGATCTGCCAGTGGCAGCCTGGTGAGAACGAGTGCTACAAGGCTCATTTTCCTGGTGGCTGCAGCCTGAGTGCAGGGAAGCAGCTTCCAGGGCACTGTGCTCAGAGTTCCAGGATTGATTCACTCATTTCCCTCCTGTGGGGAGGTGGGTGGCAGGTGTTGGACTCTCCCATGTGGGATGCAGCTGGCTGTCTTCAGGCCTCCCCTGGAAACTGGAAACTTTGATTTGGAAGATGTAAGGCTCAGTTTGAGGCTCATCCCAGGACCTTAAGCTTGGCTTCTTTTTGGTGACTTTTCCAGTTCCTGTGCCTGGGCTGCTGCAGCCTTGGCGTGGCTGTGAGAGGGATCTTCCTTCCCCCCTTCCCACACCCAATCCCTGCTGATCCTGTGCCAGCCCAGCCCCCAAACCCTGCAGTCAGGCCTATCTAAACTCTGTTTTAACCCCCCACACCTTGCAGGTTGTTCAGCATGTGAGACTGAAGAGGAGCTGCAGGCAGGGTGGCTGGGCAGGATGAACACGGCAGCTCCAGAGCAGCAGGTGCCACCTGTGCTGCTGCAGACACGTGAAGCACCAGTTGTGATCTGCTGCTGGCAGAAGGTTTTTCACACAGGTTTTGTGCTGGGCTCCTTGTGCAGCTCTGCATGCTGCCTTGCAGATAAGGCTGCTGGGATTATTTCTTCTTGATCTCTTCTTTCAGGATTTTGACATTTGTAGACTCTGCCTGTGTTTCCAACTGCACAACCACCGAGCTCCCCCCGGATCCCTGAAGGAAAGGCCAAGGAGCCTGTTTGTTTTCTCTTGCTCAATTTGGCAAGAAATGCTGCAGTTCAGCTGCTTTCCCTGGGAATTGGATGTCACTGGAGTTGGCTGGTCCTGGCTGACACATTTTGGCCCCAAACCAGTAATGATGGAATCACAGAGTGGTTTAGGTTGAGGCCTTAAAGGGCATCAGTTCCAACCCCTGCTGTGGGCAGGACACCTTCCACTGAGCTCATGGGTGGAGCCAGTATCCAAACACCCTCAGAAAATTAGGGGTTGTTGTCAGAGATGTGCCTTCACTCTGCACTGGGTGCTTTCCTTCACTCCCTTGTCTCTGGGAGCTGTCTCAGCTGCCAGGACCTCCTCACTGGCTTGTGCTTCCCTGCCTGTCCCCTTCAGAGAGGTTGGGGATGCAGGATTGTGTGGCAGCTTTTTGTGGGGACAAAAAAAGCAGCCTGGGAGATGGGAATGGCTGGAGCTGTGCCAGGGAGGGTCAGGCTGGACAGCAGGGAAAGGTTCATCCCCCAGAGGGTGCTGGCACTGCCCAGGCTCCCCAGGGAATGGGCACGGCCCCGAGGCTGCCAGAGCTCCAGGAGCGGTGGGACAGCGCTGCCAGGGATGCCCAGGGTGGGGTTTTGGGGTGTCTGTGCAGGGCCAGGGCTGCACTGGGTGATCCCTGTGGTCCCTTCCAGCTCAGGACATTCCAGGGTTCTCCCAGGTGGGTTGTTTGCTGTCCCCCCCAGGCAGCAGTGAGGCTGTTCCATCCAAACCTCAGTTCCTGCAGCATCCCCAGTCACAGCCCTGCCCTCCAAGGGAGTCTCACTCTCCATCCCTGCTCCCAGCTGCTCTCACTGGGGCTGTGTCTCTTTAGCTTAATTGCCTAAATGGAAATGTGCAAGTGACCAAATCTTTTAATCAATTAGAGCAAGTGTGGGTTCGGGGCTCTGTGACACCTCCCTGCAGCACAGGCACCAGGCAGGCCTGACTTGATGAGGGTTTTTGGCTCAGTGTCCAAAGCCCAATCAATGATTGTGGAGAGATGGAACAGCTAAATAAGATTTAAATTAATAGGGTTTATTACTTTTGCATTTGAGGAGGAGGAAAACCAGACAGAGTGAAATATCCTGTGAAGAAATTGGCTCATATTTCTTCTGCTGTAACTTTAATGTTTGTACCTGTGCTTGGAGGTTTCAGGTTTTTCTTGTAGACAGCAGCTGAAGTTGTGTTCAGACACTAAATCTGTGTGTGGCCAAAATGCAAAATACAGAGATTAAAAATTAATAATCTCTCACAGGAGAAGTGCTTAAGGTCTTTAAAAAATTAAGAAGAAACTGAAAACAGATGAAAACAAAAGCTTCTCCTCAGTAACTAACTTGATTCCAGGGGCAGGGAGTGGGGGGTGTTGATATCAGAGTGGACAGTGCAGATCTGTAACACCTGGAAGTTGAGCCTGGAAGCTTAGAGAGTCTCTGGGCATGTCCAGCCACCAGTCCTGATTCTGCTCAGCTGCTGCTCTTTCCTCCCAGGGTTTCAGTTTGGTTATGGTTTTGTTCCCTGAAGGGACCTGTTGTGACCAAAGTTCATCCCTCACTGGGTTCTTCACTGGTCTGCTGAGTTTTGGGCCTGTCTGTCTGTCAGGATCTCCTGAAATAACCAAACAAATGGGGTGAGGGACATCAGAGAATGGGCCCAGGTCATGCCCATGACTGGTAAAAAAAAAGTCTTGGTGCCTTTATGTGCTGCTCTGCCAGCTCTGTCATCTGAGGCATTTCAAGCAGAAAATATTCATGTGTGGGATTGAAATCTCTGATTTTCATTTAATAGCACTTTGTGTTCTCTGGGACTTGGACTTCTTGAAGGTTCTGGTACTTGTTACTGTCAGCTCCCAAATTTATGGCCTCAGTGGTGAATATGAACAGATTATGGGCTGTGAAATGTCCAAGTTGGGTCTTGGTTGTCCCTGCAGGGTTGGTGCCAGGTCCAGCAGTCACTGATGGGGGGCAGTGACTGGGGGCTTTGAAAGTGCATTTGCACATTTTGGCATCCAGGTGAGTTTTGGGATAGTCTGGGAAGCTGTGCTGGCAGGGTTGGGATGGGGTGGGTGGACACAAGCACAGGCCTCTGAGCATCACCTGCCTTTCAGGAGACTCTGCTCTTTAAAAAGGGAGCATCTCAGAGCTGGGGTGGAGTTTTTCAGCATGGGGCATCTTCCATCTTAAAGCTTTCAATGGAAAGAAAATCACAGAATTCTTCTGGCTGGAAAAGCCCTCTGAGATCCTTGAGTGCAGTTGTTCCCCCAGCACTGCCAAGGCCACCTGACCATGTCCTCAAGTGCCACATCCATGGGGCTTTTAAACCTCTCCACCACTGCCCTGTGACCACCCTTTCCATGAAGAAACCTCCCTTAATGTCCAGTCAAGCCAGCCCTGGCCCCCTCTGATCCTGTCAGCCCATTTATCCAGCCTGCCCTTCACCCACCCTAGGGAAAACATGTTCAGATTCTGTATCTCAGTCCTGGTCCCTTCCCAGCCCAGTCTGGGCTCCTCCTGTGGCTCTCAGGGGGTGCAAAGGAGAAGGTGCAGCCAGGTTCACACTGTCCCAGCAGGAACATCAAACGTGCTTGGCTTGGGCATTGGCCAGGCCTTTTTTGTGGTCTCCCTCCTCCCATCATTCCAGGGAAGGTCCTTAGGATCTCTTTTGTGTGTCCTTTCCTGGTCATGTGTGATGTTTTGCCTTCCCCTTTCTGCTGATGCCCCTGAGTTTCTGTGCTCCTCCCTTTGTTTGCAGCTGGAGGCTCACAAGGCTGCAGAGGAGCAGATTGATTTTGTTGTTCTGTCTCTGCTTTTTATTGCTGCAGTTTGCACTTCTGCCTTAATAGGGCTTCCAAAACTGCCAGTTCTCCTGAACTTCTTTTCCCTTAAGCTCTTCTCCTCTGGGATCTCCTCTGCTGGCTCTCAGGGTTCACTGAACCTGCTTCTTGAACTCTTCTGATTTTTATTCCGCTCCTGCCCTCCCTGGGAATGATGTGCTCTGTCCTCTCATGTCACTGTCACCAGCACTTCCTCACCTCCCTGTTCCCCACCAGGCATCACCCTGGGGCAGTCCATCACCTCATACCTGAGCTGCATCTGCCCTCAGAGCTCCTTAACCATCTGCAGAATGGATAAAGCAAAAGCTGATTTATTAAAATAGTCCCCAAGTGACTGGGGAGGCAGAACAGAGCCCCTGGGGAGCTGCACCTTCCCAGGGCTCCCAGGGCCTGCCCCACAGTCCAGGGTGTGCAGGGGAAGCTGGGTGGGAGGCAGGCTGGGGACGTTCCAGGGCAGCCAGCAGGAGCTTCCCTCGTGTTCTGTGCAGCCTGGGGGGCTGTGGCACTGAGGTGTCTCTGGAGGAGCAAACCAAACCTGTTTCACACCTGGAATCTCTGCTAAAACCAAGGTTTTCTGCTGTGTGGGGGTTTGGGTGAGGTTTCATTTTTCTTGTGTTATTTTGGCAAGGAAGGAATGAATCCCTGACACAAACTCCTGCTCAAGGCTGGGTGATGGGAGGTCACCGAGCCTCGGGGGATGGGAAGGTGACACTGGAATTCTGTCTGTGCTGGGACTGGGGAACAATCTCCTGAGCCCAAGGCATTGCTCCTTTGTCCTCCTCTGAGCAGGGAACCTCCTTTTTGCCAGATAAGCAGCTCTGTAGGCTTGACCTGGTGTGTTTATTAAACAGTTGGATGTGTTAAGAATGCAAGGCCTGTTGGACACTCATCGCTGTCCAGGGTGCACCCAGAGCCCATTGATTTCCTGCCAGCTGGCCCTATTAAATATACAAGGTACAAGTTTTGCAGTTAAACATGTAAGAGTTTTATAAATGCCTTTTATAGCTGACATTCAGAAAACTTTTCGTGTTGCCAGATGGGGAAATAAAGGGGAAATTCAAAAAGCTGGTTTGGCTTAAAGGATCCTTGAGGTGATAAAGTTTGAGAGTAGTGTTTGAATCTTTGCTCTTGAAGTGGATGAAGAAATGTTTGGGTGAAAAGGCTGATTTTATTGAGGCTGGATATGGAGTTTGTGTTTTAGCACTGTCAGAGGATGCAGCTGCAGGTGTTTCTCACTTGGAGAATCCCAGAATCCCAGACTGGTTTGGGTTGGAAGGGACCTTAGAGGTCACCAAGATCAACCTCCTGCCATGGCAGGGACACCTCCCACTGTGCCAGGCTGCTCCCAGCCCCAATGTCCAGCCTGGCCTTGGGCACTGCCAGGGATCCAGGGGCAGCCACAGCTGCTCTGGGCACCCTGTGCCAGGGCCTGCCCACCCTCCCAGGGAGGAATTTTTTTCCTTATATCCATCCCAAACTTCCTCTCTTTTGGTTTGAATCCATTCCCCCTTGTCCAGAGGTCAGTGGGAGCCTTTTGGTTGTCTCCAGTAAGGACTGGACCAGCCCCTTCATGCTGGGAAGGTGCTTCCCTGTCCTTCCTCCCTCAGTTCCATGCTGGGAGCCTTGTTCTGGCTCAGCTGGAAGGCTGAGTGCAGCTGTGACCTCCCAGTTGTCCCCAGGGCTGACTGCAGGGCTGCTGGAGAGGGGTGCAGGAAGCAGAGGTCACCTGGCTGCAAACTGAGTGTCAGGAGTGGATTTGCTTGGTGGTGTTTTCCTGTCCAGAGCTGAGTTAATGCAAAAGCTTTTGTGAAAGACCCTGCACAGTGTGCTGCTCTTACTGAGCTGTGCTGGGGGAGGGGTGGGGAGAAAGTGGAGGGACTTTGGGAGCTTATTTTGGGATGAAGCAGGAAAAGATGGAGAGAGAACGAGGAGGTGAAAACACAGAATTTCATTGACTTCCCAAGAATGATATTTAAGGGCTGGATGATCCTCTCATGCTCATAAAGTAAGAAATGGGGAGGAACTCCATGGATCTTCCAGGTGCCTGGGTGGATTTACCTGGACTGGCTTTTGCTGGTTTCCAGGAAAACAGAGATGGGGACAGTGGTCCTTTCCAGGCAAGGTTGGCTTCCCAACCCAGTGTGACCCAGCTCTTCCTCAGGTGGAAAATCTGTGATTTTCCCCTGCAATCTGCTTGGCTCAGGGGGATTAAAATCTGGGAGATGACCCAGATCCACTGGTAATGCATCCCTGGTACAGCACAGGCTTCCTGCTCTCTTCAGGGAGTTTGGAGGAGCCTGCCCTCCTCTGTCCTGGTACCAGAGCACCACACAAAGATCAGGGTGGAAACAAATCCTGTGCTCAGGGTGGTGCTTGGTACCTTTGAAACTGAACTAAAAATGGCCTGGGATCTTCCTTCTGCGGAGCTGTGGGCAGAGAGCAGGCAGAACCAGTTTCCCTTTCTTCACAGAGGTTTTTGCAGACATTATTTTAGCTTGGAAACCTTTCACCCCTCCTTCAAAATAGGCATATAAAGTTTAATATTATCCACAAGGTCCATTCTTCCTTCTGGGACACCAGAGCCTGGAGGGAGAGGGGTGTTCAGAGGTGACAGCCAGAGGGTGGGGCAGCAGCAGGAGGCTGCTGGGAATTTCTTGTTGCTTTGAATATTGTTGATGCCAAGTCTGCAGGTGGCAGGTGACTTCTCCAGGTGGCTTACAGTGACAGTGAGTGACTGTCCCCTCTTCCCTCAGGCACCACACAAACCCCGTGGGCACCGAGTGGCGCTGGAAGATGGACCAGCCTGAGGTGATCCTGCAGGAGGCCATTGAGAACCACCAGAACATGATCAAGCAGTTTAAAGGTAACCTCTGCTCTGTCCCCAGCCCTGGTGCTTTTAGAGCATAACCAGCAGTGGCATCTTCCAACCACAGCTGAGAATGTTCTGGTCCTTTGGGAAGGAGGCCTGAGATTCAGGGTGTCAGAAAGATGGGGAGAAGAAGCTTCTGTGGCACAATTAATGTCTGCTGAAACGAGTCTGAGCCACTGAGTGTGTGCTGCTGCCTGGAGGGAGTGGAGCTGCCTCTGGTGTGTCCTGGGAGTTGTCAGGTCCTTTCCCTTGGTGTGCAGAGCCTTCCACAGTGGTTAAAGCCAGCCTGGGCAATGAGGGATCCTGGCTCCTCTGGAAAAGGGAGGGCAAGCAGGAAGCAAAGGCAATCAGCCTCTTACCTGAGGGGAAGTGCACTGCCAGCCTTAGTACCCAACTTTGGGTGAGCCCTGGAGCTTCTGGGCTGTGTTTGTCTCATGAATAATGACACAGCAGCAACCAGCAGATTCTGATTTTCAGGAATTATTCAGTACCTGTGGTTGTGACTGAAGCTGCAGTTCCACATCACCTCTGCAAAGCACTGCCCTTTGCTTCCCACAGAAATTCCCTGCAGTTTGATATTCTGTGTCTGTACTGTGGGGAAGGCTGGGGGGTTTTACTGCCCAAATGTGATGATCTGGTTCCTCTGCCAAGGTCAGCTGTGCGTGCTGGCAGGGCTGGCCAGCTTGGCAGGACAGCTCCAGGGTTCTGCTCTTCCCAGCTGCCTGTGAGCAGCAGGAATGGAATGGAACAGCCATGAAAATGTGTGAGATGAGCCCTGGCCTTGACTGACATTTTGGGAACCCAATTGTTCAGGCTGGCCGTGCTCAAAGAGGGTCTGATGGATCCAGGATGTGTCAGACACAAAACCCTTCAGTCAGCAGAGAGGAGCTGCTCTGTCTCAGTGTCTGCAGTTGGATCAGGGGTGGGAAAACAGCTCAGGGCAGGGCCCCCGTGGGCTTTGTTCTCCTCTTGTGGCTGGTTCGGAGCAGCAGCTGCAGGGAAACCACTGCTGGGGTTTCTTGGACCTGTGTCAAACATCAGCTGCCCCAGGGTGCTGGTCTGAAACACCCTCAGCAGCCTGGCAGGGGAGTTTGGGGAGGGGACAGGCACACTCAGAGCTGGGCTGCACCTCAGGGGGACCTGGAGAAACACCAGTGTGGAGCCAATGGATGCATGGAAGGGGCTGGAACCCCAGGAGGGGCTGAGGGAGCTGGAAAGGGGCTCAGCCTGGAGCAAAGGAGGCTCAGGGGGGACCTTGTGGGTCTGCACAAGTCCCTGCCAGGAGGGGGCTCAGGGGGGTCGGGCTCTGCTCCCAGGGAACAGGGACAGGAGCAGAGGGAACGGCCTCAGGCTGGGCCGGGGAGGCTCAGGGTGGATATTGGGGAAATTTCTTCCTGGAATGGGCTGCCCAGCCCTGGCACAGCTGCCCGGGGCAGGGGTGGAGTCCCCATCCCTGGAAATGTTCAGAATTCATGTGGATGTGGCACCTGGGGACATGGGGCAGTGGTGGCCTTGGCAGTGTGGGGGGAATGGTTGCACTGGATGATCCTGGATGTTTTTCCCAGCGTTAAGGATTCTGTGGTTCTGAGCACTGGGAGGTTCTGCAGGCGATCCACAGCCCCAGCTCTGTCCCTGCTGGGAGTCCCAGCTGTCGTCCCTGTCCCCAGAACAGGAACAGACTTGGTTTCTGTTTGGGAGGGTCAAGTTACACATCAAAATGAGCTTGTTCAGCCAGGGTGGGGCCTGGAGAGGGGGGACCCTCCAGCCCTGGAGGCTTTCAAGTAAAGCCATTATCACCCTGGACCTAAGAACCTCCTCCTTCCCTTACCTGCTGTCTTCCCCAAATGGGTTGAGGAGAGGGAGTGATTATGGATAGACTTTTCAGCATCTGAAATACTGCTGAAGTGTCAGGTGGCCTGTCAGGATATCCCAGCTCTCTCTTTTTGGAGCTTGTTTTCCAAATTCATACATATTGCTTGAAAGATGCCCGTGCATCCTGAGCACAGTTATCCTTGACCTGGAACTGTGAAAGGAGGAAAAAGAAAAGCTCTGGACCAGAACTGTGCTGCAGAGTGGGAAAAGAAAAGCTGGTTTACTTCTGCAGAGTGATAGATGGCAACATTCCTGTCCTGAGTGCTGTGAGTCAAAGGTTTATTAAGGAAAAGAAAAATCTTTAAAAAAGCCCAGGAGCTCCTGTTCCATTTAGTGAGTTTTACATCATTCTACCCTGAGGTGTGTGGGCAAACACTGTTAGAGTGGAAGCAGTGAAGGCCAAATGGAGCAGGAGCAGTGTGAGCGAGGCAGGGACAGGGAGGGGTTCGGCTCTGGCAGGAGCAGAGTCCCCAGTGGGCAGTGCCAGGGCTTGGGCAGGAACAGGACTGGCTCCTCCAGCAGCTCTGCACAGAGAGCAGGGGGTTTTACTGCCATTGGTTTTTAAAGAAAAAACCCAGCAAAACCACAGGAACCACCTGGTTGAGCAGTGAGGGCACCCAGGTCTCTGTGGGGAATGAAGGACAGGAATGAAGGGAATGGAGCTGGGAAGGGGCTGGAGCCCCAGGAGGGGCTGAGGGAGCTGGGAAGGGGCTCAGCCTGGAGCAAAGGAGGCTCAGGGGGGACCTTGTGGCTCTGCACAACTCCCTGACAGGAGGGGGCTCAGGGGGGTCGGGCTCTGGGAACAAGGAACAGGGACAGGAGGAGGGAATGGCCTCAGGGCCAGGGGAGGGGCAGGGTGGGCACCAGCAGCAGGAATTTCTTCACTGAAAGGGCTGCCCAGCCCTGGCACAGCTGCCCAGGGCAGGGTGGAGTCCCTGGAGGGGTTTACAAACTGTATGGAGGTGGCATTTGGGGACAAGGGTTAGTAGTGGCCTTGGCAGTGCCGGGGGAATGGCTGCACTCCCTCCCAGGGTCTTTCCCATCATGGCTGTGATGCTGCACTGGCTCGGCACCCACAGGGACTCCAGAGGGGTCCCAGCAGGGCTGAGGTGTTTGGACCCTGGCCCCTGAGACTGTTTGGGCTTCTGGGGAATGAAAACATGGGAAGTGTCTTAGCCAGGGAGCCCTCAGGGCTGGAGTGTCTGGGGGTGCTGCTCAGGTGCCCCCCTGAGCCATTGGAACAAATTGGTGCTGCTCTTTCCTGTGCCAGTCCCAGAGCTTTGCAGGCAGGGCCATCCACACACCCACTGCATGCCCCAGAGACACTGCTGAGCTCATCTGGTGCTTCATTCATTGCAGTAAAAATGAGATTTCCTTTGAAGGAACAGAATTCTTGTGTCCCTTTCTCCTTTAGGATACCCTACAGGACAGCCCTCTACACTCTGGGTGCCTCTGGGTGATGATGAATCATCTTCTGCTGTAGTGTTGCCCCAGTTTGTGCTGGATTTGGAGAGCACAGCCATAAAACTCCATAATTCTCTCTTGGAGTAAATGATGGAGAGAGTCCTCGCTGATAGGGAGTGAGGGTGGCAAGTTTATTTGATGGATACATTTGTCTGGGAAGAGACTTGTAAATCTCTGTGCCCTTGCAAAGGGCACACCCAGGATGGAAACAACTCAGGAATGCGAGAGTGGGAGTCTGATCATGCAGGGAAGAAACCAAACAGAAATGCATGACCTGTCCCAGGAAATCCTCAGAGTGCCCATGGATAACCATGGACAGGGCAGGGCCTGTAGAAAATATACGGGGTGCGTGGGACTCAGTCGGTTCAGGGATGATTTCTACAGTTCAGGGCAGCTCCTGAAATGTGCAGTTTATTTGCAAGGGCCGTGGGTGCAGGAGCTCTGCTGGAGCTGCCACAGCTCAGAGCATGGCCCAGGGAGAGAGAGAGAGCGTAAGGGTAAGAGTAGAGAGCTTAAGAGAGCTAAAAGTCTGGTTCCATGATATTCTATCTCTTCCTATACTGAATATGGCAATGGTACAACATCCAATCAGTAGAAGACAGAAATCCTTATAGAATTTACACACAACCTATCACAACTACTACATTACCATACTGTGTTACATTTTAACTCCTAAAAACTACTTTCTAAAACTACTTTTTTCTTCCCTGCCACACTGGCAGGGTTTCTCTGACCCTTGGACCTTTCTGTTTGCTGAAGCCTCCTCTTCTTTGCTAAAGACATTGTTCAATGCAGAGGGATTCTCCTTCAGCTGGCCAGCCCATTGTTTTTTGGTTGTACAGTAACTCACAGCTCGGTATCTCAGATCTCAGAGCCAGCTTTCATTTCTATTTCACTTACAGGTTTTGTATTTTCAGAATCTTTTGCCAAGCAGTCACATTTATAAGGTTTCCCTATTTCATCCTCCCCAACAAGGGCCCTCATCCCCCGGTGCCCCAGGCTCTTGTGGTGCTGCTCAGGTCCTTGGAAGGGGCACCAGAGTCAGCCCCCAGCCTCTCCAGGGTGCTGTGCCAGGTGGTGCTGTCCTTTCCCAAGTTAACTGGGCAGTGGGAGAGCAGCTGGAATCAGCTTTTCCAGGGAGCTGCCCACAGGGGCTTGGCTGTGTGCTCTGCTGGGAGCTGATGTCAGGAGCAGAGCCACAGGGATTCAGGAGAGTCCGTGCCCACCTGGAATACACAAATCCTGGGCAGTTCATCCCTGCCTGGCTGGTGATTCATGTACTCACATGGTTGGGTACAAAACCACTCCCTCATCCAGGTGGAGGTGCCGGGTTTGGTGTAAACTGTTTTGGGACAGTTCTGCTCAAACTTTAGGGGATGTTGGGATTTTGTTCTCTCTGCTTATAGAGCTGGCATGGTAATTATGAGAGTACAGATGCAAGATACTGAGAGAGAGAAATTAATTAATTCCAAAACTGACTTGCAGTAGTTTTAGGAATATGAAAGTTAGTCCTTTAATCTCAGCGTGTGCTTGAGATGCTGCTTTCTTCTCCAGTAAAGCTCTCATTTAGCGCTGTCAGGTTTCTATGGAATAACCATTAGTCCTGTCACTTCCTCAAAATGCACTGAGCCCTGCTCTGATTCCAAACCAGCTTTGCTACGTGAGGCTGGAGCAACATCCACAAACACCTCTTTTATCTGGGCTTTGCAGCAGAGCTGTAATTTTCAGTACTGCAGCGTCAAAGCGACGAGAGGGGAGCTGAGGACCTGGATTCCCACTCCAGGCTTTGGTTTTTATCTTTAAAACAGACCAGCCCCCAATCTAAAGCTGCAGGTAAGATTCGAGTACATCAAGGCACATCAGGGAAATGTGAAGTGACAGATTTGGAACAAAAGCTTGTTTGGAGGCAGCTGATTTCATCCGGGGTCCTGAGCACCTGGTCAGGGCTGGCTGGGCTGCAGGAGCATCCATCTCCCCCGTGGGCATCAGGAATGGGACTCAGGTGCTGTTTTCACATGGATGCTACATTTGAGTTCCTCGTGTTTTCCTTCTGGAAGGTCTCTGGCTGTTCAGGACTGTGCCATGTGCTGGGTTTTCTGTAGCACATCCTCTGTTCTGTGCATGTTCTGTGTTTGCAGTCTGGATTCAGTCCCTTGCTGTGCCTGGGGAGTTGAGCTCGGCTCCTCCGGGGGCTGCTCCTCCTGGTGGCCCACAGGGACCAGCAGCAGCAATGACCTGGGCTTCTTTTCTAGCAGCTGCTTGAAGTGGCACTGAGCTGCCCTGTGTGTTTGCATCTCAGCATTCAGCAGCAGTGGAAAGCTTGGCTCAGATGTTTAAGCTGGGCTCAGGTGTTACCAGCACATTGCTCTCAGCAGTGCCCAGGGCACTCCCAGCCCCAGGCTCTGGGTGCTGCTGCTCTCTGGGTGCTGTGGAGCTGCTCCTGGGCCCTGCCTGTGGCCTGCTGTGCTTCAGGAGGGCTCCAGCTGCTCTTCTCAGCCCTCCCTGTGCCAGGTGTGTTTGGGAGGGGGATTTGTTACAGAACCACAGAAGGGTTTGGCTTGGAAGGGACCTTAAAACTCCTCTTGTGCCAACCCCTGCGTCGGGCAGGGCCACCTTCCCCCAGAGCAGGTTGCTCAGGGCCCATCCACTGTTGATTTAAGGCTGTTCTCCCCTTCCAGGCGTGTCAGGAGTGAAGGCAGCTCGCCTGGAGGAAGCCCTGAGGGTGAAGCACTGTGCCCTGTCCCTGGTGGGGGAGCCCATCATGTACCCACAGATCAACCGCTTCGTGAGGCTGCTGCACCAGCACGGCATCTCCACCTTCCTGGTCACCAACGCTCAGTTCCCTGAGGAGATCAGGTAAGAGCTGCAGGAAATTCCTACTAAACTTCTGCTGAAACACTGGAGTGCTCCCCTGTGTCCCAGTCTGGAACACTGGAGTGCTGATCTGTGTCCCAGTCTGGAACACTGGAGTGCTCCCCTGTGTCCCGGTCTGGAACACTGGAGTGCTCTCCTGTGTGAACACTGGAGTGCTCACCTGTGTCCTAATCCCATTTAGTGGCCCCTCGGACTCAGCTCTGCAAAAGCACCAGTGATGAAAAAGCCCCCTCAGGGTCTGTTTGATTTTAACCTCAGTCTCCCCATGCTGTTCCTCATCCCTTTCTGCCCCTCAGTTTGATTTTCTTTTCTGTACATCCTAAACAAGCTGTGATGACTTCTGGAAGTGGAGAGGCTGGCGCCTGTGAAGGTGTGGCAGGAGGGGAGCAGTGGGTGAGCTGTGGTTTGTGCCCAGGGCAGGGATAACTGGTGTCCCTCTGTCAGCCAGAGCAGGGCACTGAGCTCAGACATTGCCTTTTGGGGCTCATCTTTGTTCTGGTGTGGGAGCAGCAGCTGTGAAGGCTCAGCCCAAAGCTCTGTCCAGCCCAGCACCTCCAGCAGGACAAGGAGGGGTGACAAGCACATGTTCATCAGCAAAGTGGGCTCTGTTCAACCTCCCTCACACAGGGACTTGAGTGAAATCTTCCAAACAGTTTAATGAACTCTTTCAGAGTCTTTACAAAGGTAAAGAATCCCTTTTTCTGATGTTTTGGAGCATCCAGGCTGCTGTTACCGAAGTGTAGCAGGGAAATGCAGCTCCAGGGAGGCCGAGGCTCCTCAGAATTCCAGCAGCTCAGAACAGCAGCAAGTCCAGCCCTGGAGCCGTGGGAGCTGCGTGCAGGGTGGCCTTGCTGTGTCACCCAGCCCCTTCCAGCTCCCTCCTGTGTCAGTGCTCCTGGGAGAGCTTCCTTTGCACTGCTCGTGGTCTCAATCCGGCACCGAGGGGGGAGCGCAGGCAATTTGGGAGTGAGTAATTATACACCACAAAGGCATTCCAAATGATTGAATAATTGTGTAATCAAGTTACTTTAAGTCATGTATTATGTGCCTGATAGATAGAAATTGCTCTTTCCTAAATATAGCAGTTTAAAAAGAGCACACACACTATTTTGAAGCTGCACTTTTCGGATCTGCTGAATCTTTTTTAAAAGAAACAAAAAAGAAGGGGATAAAATGCTAGTCTTGCTGTCTTAAAAATTGCAACTGATCTTTGGCTCATGAAAGCAGATGATTTGCTTAATATGGGAACTGAAGTAGGCACCCAGCTCACTTCTGTGCTGTCAGCAGAGGAACTGTAGTCAAAAAGTTAGTCCTGAAATAGGCAGGGTGACCTCTGGTGCAAGAGAGCTGAGAGGGACTGGGGACAAGGGCTGGAGGGCCAGGACCCAGGGAATGGCTTCCCAGTGCCAGAGGGCAGGGAAGGATGGGATATTGGGCAGGAATTGTTCCCTGGGAGGGTGGGCAGGCCCTGGCACAGGGTGCCCAGAGCAGCTGTGGCTGCCCCTGGATCCCTGGCAGTGCCCAAGGCCAGGCTGGACATTGGGGCTGGGAGCAGCCTGGCACAGTGGGAGGTGTCCCTGCCATGGCAGGATGAGCTTTAAGGTCCCTCCCAACCCAACCCAGCCCATTCAGGGAGAGGGCAGCCTGGCCTGGGGTGATGCTGGATTCAGGATAGGGGCTCCAGTGAGTCCCCTCTGTGCCTTCCTCTCCTCCTCCTCCTCCCCTCTTTGGGCTGCAGCTTCACCTGCCCAAGGCTGACAAGGAACTGAGGGAGGTTTTACACCAGGGGAGCTCCTGTTGAACCCATACCTGGCTCCTGGCTCTGATCTGTGGCTGTGACCAACCCTCGTGTGTGGGTTTGCATTTATGATCAATAATAATAATGAGCAGATTATTAATGCCCACAAGCAAATGCTCATTTCTGATGTTGCTGTTCCTGTCTCTTGTGGGCTCTGTCCTGCCTGGTGAAGCCACCTCAGGGCTGGTGGCCTGAAGTCAATTTATTTATTGAAGATTTCAGCTCAGGATTTCTGCCCAAGTCCATGTGTAAATGCCATGGATTTGGTGTCCTGGATTTCACCTCAGGTGTCTGAGCTAGCTCGGAAATTCACACCCCAAATCCATCCTGGTACCACTGAGCTGGATTTGCTGTTAGTTCTGCACTGGAACCCCAGTCTGTGTCCTTGTTCTCACTGCACCCATGGCTGCCCTTTCTCCTTGTTCCCCGTTGGCAGAACGTGCCCAGCTCCTCCTGGCTCGATTCCCAGCCGTGCAGAGCCCTGTGGACCATTCCCATTTGGAGCAATGTGGGGCTGAAATCCCTGCCAGGTCAATTCTAATTCCTTTATTTTCCCCATGCTGACAGTGAGTCTGGCTCCTGCCTGTCCTTAGGTTTGAGAAGAGATGATTTTTCTCAGCCTCTCTTGAAAAGCACCTGCTCCATCTTCACTGGGGCCCCTTTTAATTAAGCAAATACAGCACTGAGTAAAGAAAGAGTTTGGCTCAGTATTCCTTGAAACTGAGCACTTCAATCCACTTAGGCCCAGAACATTTGGTCATTTTGGAGTCTGTGGCTTTGGGCTGCCAGTCCAGACAAACTTGTTTACAAAACTGAGATTTTAACCTGAAATGTTCAGTTTGTTCTGGGTTATTTCATGTTGCTGTCTAAATATGCACAAAGAGAATGTGCTCAGGTGGTTGGTTGAGTGTCCACTTTAAGTGGATTTTTCTGGTCACAAAGAGCTCTGCTCAGTCTCATTCTGGCCAGTTCTTGTCCCTCTGTCACTTTTGGGGTGGGCAGGGGTCAGTGTATTTTTAGGTGGCACTGTTTGGCAGCTGAACAATAGCTTCTGATTTCTTCTCATCTTCTCTAGAGAACCAAATGGAGCTGGGACTGGTGCCTGCTCATTACAGCCTCCACACAAAACACTCCCAAATGCTGTCCCCAAATGTTGAGGGTTCTGTGGTAAATTGGGACGTGGTTGTCCATGCTGCAGCCCCCGGGGTGGGAGCTGCCACGAGGGGTGGCTGTGTGACCCTCACTGCTTCTGTCCCTTCTGTCAGGGGAGAGGGTTTGTCTCCATCCTGGAAGTCTGTCCCCACCCCTGGAGGTGCCCAGGGAAGGCCTGGATGTGGCACTGGGGCTGGTGCCAAGGTGGGGATTGGGCACAGGCTGGGCTTGGTGACTTTGAAGGGCTTTTCCAGTCTCAGTGATCCTGGGATTCTAAGGGGGCTCCTTTCTAGGTTGTTCCTAATCCCTTTGATCCTTCTGCTGATGGACTGGGGTGTTGCTGCTTCTCCTTCATCCCCCTGGCATTTATGGAAGGGATCAGACTCCACCCAGGCTCTTCCAACAGCACAGGAGGTTTAATCCCTTCAGAAGTTCCCGGTGTTGGGCTCCAGGTGCTACGAGCAGCACGTGTGACCAGAAGGTCTCTGCTCCAGGATTTCTGGGGAGCCTCAGCAGTGGAAGGAGAATGTGGTGCTGGTTTGTGTGTGGGTTTATTTTCTAAACAGCTTTGAGATCCCTTCAAAAATGTCATTGGTGATCCAGCTGCAGGCCAGGGGAGTTCAGCATGTCCAGCAGTAGGAACTGGTTGAATTAGGGCTGGATTTAGAGTCACAGAATCCCTGAGGTAGGAAAAGCCCTCCAGGATCATCCAGTCCACCCTGTGCCCGATGTCCACCTTGTCCCCAGTGCCACCTCCAGCCCTTCCTTGGGCACCTCCAGGGATGGGGACTCCAAACCTCCCTGGGGAGCCCTTGCCAAGGCCTGAGCACCCTTTCCAGGAAGAAATTCCTCCCATTGTCCATTTCTGTTGAATGTTTTCCCATGGGCCAAAGAGATCATGGAGAAAGGGCAGAGCTGTGTGGATTGCAGACCCTCTCCATGCCTCACCTGAACCCTTTCCTTTGGGAAGCCTTTCCCGAGGTGTAACAGCTCCCATGGAGTGAAATGTGTCCTGGTGCAGTGAGGAATGACAATGGAATTGTCAGCCAAGGGTGTGTGCCTTCTCAGCCTGGGGTGGTGTTTGTTGAGGCTCCAACACCTTGCTGGTGGTGGTCACTTGGCAGACATGAACCTCTGGGCTCTGATGGTTTTCCCTGGGAATCCCATCCAGCTCCTGTTGCTGCTTTTGTAGGAGGACACAGAGTCCTGAAAGCAGCAATTGCCTTCTCCCTTGCAGGAGGCTGGAGCCTGTGACCCAGCTCTATGTCAGTGTGGATGCCAGCACCAAGGAGAGCCTGAGGAGGATTGACAGACCCCTCTTCAAGGACTTCTGGCAGAGGTTTCTGGACAGCTTAAAGGCCTTGGCTGAAAAGGTACCCACTGAAGAATGGACTTTTAAATGGCTTTTTCCTTCCTACTGCACTTTGCTGACTCACCACACCTTTCTTCTTCCTTCTCACCTTACCTGCTCCTACTTTCTGCAGAAGCAGAAGACTTGAGAGGCTTTTAGATGAACCATGGAGTGGTTCTGGGCGTGTTGGGAGTGTGTTCCCATGGTTTGGGCATTCAGGTGTGGGAAGTGCAGCAGGTTTGAGCAGTTTTCGAGAGCAGGATGTGTCTGATGGGACAGCAAATGCTGTGAACATGAAGTGCTGTGAGAGATGAAGACATTATCAAATAATAGGAGATTTCCTAGCAGAGGGGTTGTGCTGAAAGCAGGCTGCTGAAGGAAAGCTGGAAGTCCAGGGAAGAGTTGGAAATCCCCCATGTCCCCTTGCTCTGGTTCTCAGAGGCTCCCTTGAAACAGCCATAAAGGACATTAAAGTGTGTGTGCTGGGGTTTGGTAGCCCTGTCACCCTCCTGCTCCAGAGAAATCTGCTTTTTTCTGGAAGACTGACCCAGCTCAGGGGATCTGAGCTCTCTTTGCACTGTGTGTGTGTGTGTTGGACTCAGCTGAGTCCTGGGGGCCCTGGGGCAGTGGCAGCTCAGGCTCTGTGTGACAGGGGAGCTGTGCAGTCATTAATGAAGCCCCCTGGGCCCAGCAGCACGTGAGTGAGTAAGAACAGGGCCTCACAAGCATGTCTGCCTCTCTTGTTCTGCCTCTGGTGGAAGCCAGGGCTGTGTTTACTGATCTGGCAGATGCTGACACGTTACCTGCTGGGATGAACAGCCAAGAGAGACTGTTGCCTTGGAATAATGAGTTTTTGTTGGAATAATGAGTTCTTCTGCCTTCTCTGATGACAGTGTTGGACCATTCTCTGCCAAAAGAACGTGGTAGATCTGTGAGACTCAGAGGAACTGAGGCACTGCTGCTGCAAAGGCAGAGGGCAGCATGGCCAGGTGCTTTGTGTGTGGAGGTGCAGCTGCTCTTTTGCAAAACCTCAGGCCAAACTCTGAGGGTGCTGAAATCAAGTGCAAACTAAATTCTCTGTGAGCAGGGGAATCTGTGGGAAGAAGGGGAGCTAAAAGACTGAAGGCAGTAAAATTCTGACAAAGCCTTTTGGGAAGTTGCTTTTGCCCATCATTCCTTTCCTGCTGCCTCTCCTGACCCTGAGTGTTCATTACTGGGGGTTGTCAGAAGTTTCCTTGCAAACAGTTGAAGGTGAAAGTGTTGGCAAGTCTGTCCATACAGCTAAAAATACCCTGGCCAAGGTGAAGAGGAGAGGAGAAAGCAGCTCCACTAGCAGGTGCATTTTCTCCTCCAAGTAACTGCACTTTGAAGGGTCCTTGAAACACTGATAACACAAGAGCCAATTAATGGTTGTTCCAGTTGGTGAAACCCTGCTCTGCCAGCCCTGCTCGGCTGCACAAACTCTTGGGAACTCTTGGGGAAGCTGCTGTTGGTTGGTTTTTCCTCTTAATCCCAGAATCACTGAGGTTGGAAAAGTCCTCCCAGACCATCGAGTCCACCCTGTACCTGATCCCCACCTTGTCCCCAGCCCAGAGCACTCAGTGCCACCTCCAGGCCTTCCTTGGGCCCCTCCAGGGATGGGCACTCCAAACCTCCCTGGGCAGCCCCTGCCAAGGCCTGACCAGCCTTTCCAGGAAGAAATTTTCCCCAGTATTCAATCAGAATCTCCCCTGGCCCAGCCTGAGGCCATTTCCCTTTGTTCCCTGGGAGCAGAGCCCGACCCCCCTGAGCCCCCTCCTGTCAGGGACTTGTGCAGAGCCACAAGGTCCCCCCTGAGCCTCCTTTGCTCCAGGCTGAGCCCCTTTCCAGCTCCCTCAGCCCCTCCTGGGGCTCCAGCCCCTTCCCAGCTCCGTTCCCTGCCCTGGACACGCTCCAGCCCCTCAGGGTCTGTGTTGTCCTGAGTGGCCCAGGACTGACCCTGGGTTGGAGGTGACCTCAGCAGTGCCAGCACAGGTGACAAACCCAGCGTTCTGGTACCCAGAACCTCAGAGTGCTCCTGGCAGCAGCACCTCTCAGTGTTCCCTCCCAGCTGCCCTGCCCCGAGCCCACAGGAGTTGTTCTGTGGGACTGTGGAACAGGGAGGTGGTGGCAGCTAAAGCAGCTGTGAATTCCTCAGAGATAGGGGCCCCTTTCCAGGCTGGGTGTGGAATTCTGCTGCCTTGTCTTGGGGAGGTGATGTTAATTTATCCGGAAACAAATATAAGTCCCAGATTTTCACAGTGCCTGACAAACCTTCCAGACTGATTCAGTCCTCCCAGGCTGAGAGGAGCTGGCTCTGCAGCTCATCTGAGTCACTGCTGAGCAGCCATGGGCAGCTTTGGGCCAGGCACAGTGGAAAATAAAAGTGGGCAAAGAGAGTTTATAGGAACAGGAATTGTACCTGCTGTGCCCACCCTCGTGGGGTTTGGGAGGTGCTAGTCCTGCTCTCTCCCTGCTCCCTGTCTGGGGCTGCAGGGGGGGGTGGTGGCAAAGTAATCCTGTGGTTTGGTAATCCAGACTGAGAAGTGGGAGAGAGGAAGAGGAACGGACACAGTTTTAAGTGAGAAAGGAGAGGGGATGTTTGTCTTGGCTGTTTCCTTTCCTCCAGCCAAAACCCAGGTCTTGTTAAATATGGGAGAGCCCAGGCAAAGATGGGCTTCAAACCTCTTGGCTCAGTGAGGTTATAGAACCTCAGAGTCCTGGAATGGTTTGGGTTGGAAGGGCCCTTAAACTCACCCCATTCCAACCCCCAGGGACCCCTTCCACCAGCCCAGGTTGCTCCTGGCCCCATCCAGCCTGGCCCAGTGGTGCTGATAATGGATTTCATGCTTTTAACTGAACTTCTGCACCAAGTTCTTGAGCCTCAGTAAAGGGGTGAATTTAAAACAAATTGTTCTTGGGATGATCTGACAGCCTCATCCAACCTGTCGGGGATTAGTTGCTACATCCATTTTCAAAGGAAGCCCAGGAATAAAAGATAAAAAGCTTTTGTGCCATTTCTCTCTGCAGCAAACAACATGAACCCCCTCTTTGTCCACTGCTACTTGGGGCAGGTTTGATCCTTACTGGTGCTGCTCTCATTGAAATGATCTTCATGTTAAATTTTCTGTGCTGAGAAGCACTTGTTGAGAGAGGAGCTTGTGTTAAACAGCAGCTGGACTCCCAAAGGCTCCCTTTGTTCTTGTCCTGAGTCCTCTACCCCTGAAATTAAATGGAGAGGGAAAAGAAAAACATCAACATATAAATTTCAATCTGTTCCCTTCCCAAACACCACGTTTGAGCTTTGGAGCCTCATCCTCTGACAGCCTTGAGTTTGTGAGAGTGATTGAGAGGTGACTTGGCTTGATAGACAAGTGCTTGGAGCAGGCACTGAGGGTGTGAATCCTTATCTCATCATCAGGATGAGAAATCTCTGCTGAAAGATGTTTCTTCCAGCCACTGCTGCTTCCTAATCCATATCTGAATGAGGAATCGGTTCCAGACTAGTGATGAGGGTCCAGCTCAGGAGGGAAGGGGGAGATTTTCCATCCCTGGAGGTTTTAGAATCAAGTTGATGCTTTTTTTTCCAAAATACCTTTAACTAGATGTGCTGAGCAAGAAAACAACCCATGGTCTGCGAGCTGTCATCCCCCCTAATCAGATTTGGGATCCTCTGGTGTTTGGTTGGGGCTCTGTTTCCCTCAGGGTGACTGGACCGTGTTCTGCAGGCTGAGGAACTCTGGAAACTTGTCCTGGTTTGTTGTCCATAAATCACTGAGTGTTTTCCCAAGCAATAGGGATGTTGGCTGGGATAAATGGGAATCCCCTGCTGGGCAGCTGAGAAATGGGATGGGGATGCAGTGACCCCGTGTGACAAAGTGCTTATGGATTTCTGCCTGCACACTGGGAAAACAGAGGAAAGATGGTGATGGGACAGAGCAGCATGTGTCCTATTCATGGTTCACATCCCTTGGCAGCAGCTCTGAGGGGGCTTTTTGCCTTCACAGAATCCCAGGCTGGGCCAGGCTGGGCCCCCAGAGGGTCCCTGGTGCCACCTCCCTGCTCAGGCAGGGCCATCCCAGAGCACAGGGCACAGGATTGTGTGCAGAGGGCTCTGCAATCTCCCCGCTGAGGGAGACTCCAGCCCCTCCCTGGGCAGCCTGCTGAGGGCTGGGCACTGCCCAGGGCAGCAGTTGTGCCTCCTGGGCAGGGCAATTGCTGGGCTCAGGCCCTGCCCGTTGCTCTGTGCCACTGCTGGGCCCCGGAGCAGAGCCCGGGCCCTGCCCGGAGCCCTCCCTGCAGCCAGGGACACCCAGGGCTGAGGGCCCCTCTCAGCCGGGCTCCTCTGGAGGCTGAGCAGCCCCAGCTCCCTCAGCCTGGCCTGGGCACCGAGATGCTCCAGGCCCTCCTCATCCTCACAGCCTCCCCTGGCCCCGCTGCAGGAGCTCCCTGGCCCTGCTGTGCTGAGGAGCCAGAGCTGGACACGGCACCCCAGAGGTGCCCCCAGGGCTGGGCAGAGGGGCAGGAGCCCTCCCTGACCTGCTGGGAATGCTCTTACCTGGGGAGAGTCAAACAGCTCTTGAGCAAGTGGCTGCTGGTCCATGGGCTCAGTGAGCTCTGGGCTGAAGGTCCCTGCTGTCACTGGGCTCTGAGGAACATCTTCCAGCCCTGCTGTGTCTCCTCTGTCTGTACCTCCTTGACTCCCTCCTGATGAACCCTGTCCCATCACGGGCTGGCCTGGCAGGACTTGCTGTGCTGAGCTGCTGGGACCTGCAGGGGCCGGGGCCAGCATTGCCTGGAACAGACTGGAGTCAGGCACAGAGCAGGAATGAGCCCTGCAGGTGATGGGATGGTGTGGCACTGCGGGAACTGGTGATGGAGCAGAACCTTGTCCTTCCTGTCCTTCCAGCAGGGTCACAAAGCAAAGGAAGCAGCTCACTGGCACTGCCAGGAGCTCAGACTGTGCCTTTGGGCATCACACACCACACGTGCTGCAGATCTGGGATCTAACCTTGCCCTCACTTTTTCTGCTTCAAGGGGATTAGGAATTCCTGGAGAACCGGGGTCAGGGCTCGCTGGGAGAGGTGGAGCAGATGTCTGGGGTTTTTTCCTTTATTAAAAAAAGATCAGAAGGGAAATCATTCCCTCTGCCTGTGCTAGGACATCACACTCTGGCAGTGCCTGGCTTTGGTGGCTGGATATTCCTTGCTGGCAGCTGCTAGGAGTGGTTTATCCAGGGGAAGGCACGGGGTACAGAAACATCTCCCATCTCTGTCTCCAGGTCTGCATTTTCACACTGCTCACAGGTAGTTCCTGTTACATTCCTGGGTGATGAGGAGACCAGTTTGATATTTAAACATTCCCAGCCTTGCATCTGCTGCTATTTTACCTGAGTCTTTTTGTTTTTCCCAATGTTATTCTGTACCCTTGTCTTCGTGTGATTACAAACAGCATAAATACATTGAATTACATCCTCAGCAGGTTTTAGTGCTGATTATTATGTAATATATGACAGGAACAATTGTTTTTATGAAGAGACACATTTGATTTGCTGGGAGATGATTTATGTGGCTCCTGGGGGAGGGGAGCCGTGCCTGAGGTTTCTGAGTTGAGGGATTTTTTAAGGAGAATTTAAATGTAAAATCTGCAACAGATGTTAGAATAAGTAATCAATTTTGCCACTATAAATTTAGAAGAATTTGACTCTTCTGTGCAGTAAATGCTCTCACCAGCTGTGTGCTTGTTTTAATGGGATTGCTAATGAGACTTGTGGAAGCCTTTGGCAGTGCAGCCTGAGGAGTGTGACACAGGTATGATGTTAATATGGAGTTATTGTCTCTGAAATCCATCCTGTCCTTTCAGTGTCCTCACAGCAATCCAAACCAGGCTCCAGCAAGGCCCTTGGCTGCTGAGGGAGTGAAATCTCATTTCTCTGTCTGTGCCAGTCCCTCCTGCTTTGCTTGTGGGCAAGGAAAGGGGGAAGTGTTCCTAGCCCAGCTGCAGCCAAAGGGATGTGTAATCCCAGCTGCTGCTGTCCCGTGTGTCTTGGGAAGGCCGGGGGGGAGGCTGGGGAAGGGAGGGGAAGGGTCTGTGGCCACCCAGAGCCCGAGGCACAGGGAGGGGTGCAACCCCTGTTCTCTCAGTCCATGATCCCAGGTGCAGCCCCTGCTCTCACTCCTGCCTGGGGCTGTTTGCTGCTGGCTGTGGCTGCAGAGGGTGCCCAGTGCCACAGGGCACCCCTGCCCCTTCCCATGGCCTTGGGACATGGGAGCAACAGGGCCCTCCTCTTGGTGCCCTCCCAGCTGCACCCATCCCTTCCCTCCTCAGCCAGCAGACATTGCCCAGGGTTCCCAGCCCTGCTGCTGCTGAACCTTTAGGGAGCAGTTGCAGTTCTGAGCCTCTGTTAAACAGGGTCTCTCCTTTGCCTTGAGCTCTTCCAGAAGATGCCTGAGGGATGCCAGCCCTGGCTTTTAGGGAGCTTGGTTCAAACCAGTCTCATTCTCCCTGCCAGGTTATTTGTTACCCGACCACCACCCAGGGGCTGTCCCGTTCCCTGGGTCTGGCTCTGCCAGCCAGAGCTCCCAGCTTCCCCAGCAGCCTCCGTGGCCTTGGGGACATTTGGTCATATTGTCATTCTCTGGCTGTGAAATGGAGCAGTTTTCATGTACAGGCACCCTGAGGAGGCAGAGCCTGTGTGTGTTTTTATGGGAACTCTCCAGAAGGAAAGAACAACCCTAAAATTCTGCTTGTGGCAACAAAGGAAAAATCTGGGGCTGCACTTTGCTTTAAACCAAGGTTTTATTTCAGCTCATAAAACTGAGCTAACGGGGCTGAGTGGCACAGAGAGGGCTGAGCAGGGCAGTGCACAATATTCCAGTTGCTAAATGTGTTCCCTCTGGATTTCTCTCCTTGCTGACCAGTTACCGGCAGCTCTCAAAAGAGTGAGCAGCATCAGGGGGTCCATTGGACCCCTTTGTCTGGATCCTGGCATTGGACATTTCAGGAAAGACAAGCTGAGAGAACACCTGCAGGAGGGATGTGTTTGCTTGTCTGGGGTGGGGAGCACGTGGGACACAGGCACTGCCAGCAAGGAAAGGGCCGTGGGGAGGGTGGGGAGGTACTGCTGGCTTTGGGAAAGGCAGAATCAGGAGGACGTGGCTTTGGAGAGGGGAGAAATCCTTTCATGAAGGGGGCTGTGGTGGGCTGTGTGCAAGGTGGTGAGGCTGGATCCAGGTGTGCACTGGCACGTGGGCACAGGGACACGTGGGCACAGGGACACCTGGACACAGGGACACAGGGACACAGGGACACAGGGATACATGGGCACATGGACACAGGGACACAGGGGCACCTGGACACCTGGACACAGGGACACAGGGGCACCTGGACACCTGGACACAGGAACACAAGGACACAGGGACACAAGGACACAGGGACACAAGGACATTTGGGCACAGGACACCTGGACCGTTGGACACAGGACAGTTGGACATGGGACACCTGGACAGTTGGACACAGGGACACATGGACAGGGTGCCCAGAGCTGTTCAGTGTCACGTCTCTGGTGGGGTGGGGTGGGGTGGGCTTGGGGAGGTTCTCCTGCCCCAGGGTGGTACCCCTGTGCTGGGCTCCGGGGGACTGGCCCTGACTTAGCTGGGCCCTTAGGGCAGGATCCTGCAGCAGGAATGTGCAGCAGAGCTCAGGGACCAGCTGTGCCTCCCTCAGCTCCCAGTTCAGCTGCTTTGGGTCACAGAGGCCTCGAACGTCCTCTGTCAGAGTGACTTTGGGCAATAAACAGGCTCTTGCCAAGGAGTGCTGTGTCCCTTGTTCCCTGGGGGTGTGGGTGCCTTGGCCATGTTCCTCTCCACCCTCACCAGTCCGTGGGGAGCTGGGGGTGGGAGCTGGGTGTTGGTGGCTCTGGCCACGTGCTGCTGGCTGGAAGTGCTGGCTGTGACCTCCCAGAGCACGTGGCCCATCCCTGGTTTCCATGGCTGCTCCACTGACAGCTCTGGAGGTTGTTGACTTGCAGGTTGTGTACTTGGCAGCCAAGCCCTGTGTGTTCTCCTTGGATGAAGCTGCTGTTGGATTTGCAGTGGGGGAAATGCAGGAACTCCAGCACAGGAATTCAGAGTCACCTCCAAAGCTGCAAAGCTGCTGGGGCACCTTTCATTGAATTCCCAGAAATGAATATAATTCTGATTATAATGTGCTAATTCATAGAATTCACCAGGGAAGATGGGGACCTGTTGGAGGAGCTCCAGGGGAGGCCATGGAGATGCTCCAAGGGCTGGAGCCAGGCTGGGAGAGCTGGGGGCATTCACCTGGAGAGGAGAAGGCTCCAGGAAGAGCTCAGAGCCCCTTGCAGGGCTTAAAGGGGGCTTTTAAAAGGAAGGAGAGGGACATTTACAGGGGCAGAGAGGGACAGGACAGGGGGGACAAAATCTGTTTGGTGCAAGAACCAAATGAGATGCAGGGCAAACGATGTCTGTAAGTGCTTAGTGCTAAACCCAGCTTAGTGCTAAACCCAGCAGGTCTGGAGTGTTTGGGGGTGATGAGCCCTGGAATGGGAGAGTTGATGATCCATAGTAAATACAAATAATGGAAACCAACTGTTTACAGAGCTGTACAAGTGTGTGTGTGTGTGCATCATTGCTTCTCTGTCCTTCTGGCTCAGGGCTGGAATTTGTTAACAATCCTGGGGACTCTGATCTTCCCCTGGGCTCTCTGGGTCCAGCTGGCTGTGGAAGCAGCAGGATCTGGAGGCGTTTCATGGACACATTGTCTAAAGGAATGCTTTAATTGGAGGTGTTGGAATTTACCCTGGACACCTTGGAGTTACACCTTGCACTGGGAATCCACACACACTCAGGACTGGAGTAAATCCTTGGTTGGGAATTTTTTTCATTCCCCTGCTCTGCTCCAGCACCTGCAGGAGTTCTCACAGCCCCAGCTCAAGCTCGTGTATTTAACTGAACAGGCACTTTAAAGCCTGTAATGTTTGTTCTTTTAGAGCCCAACTCTTGAATTAAGGCTTTACAAGAGCACTGGGCTTGCAAGGATTGCTTAATCAATAAGGGAAATTTATATCAGACTCCCTGTTTACATTGCTTCTTGTGAAGTGAACTGGGCAGGATTTTCAGCAGTCCTGGTGGGGCTTTCAGCTCTATTTTTAGATGATTTGGACAAAACTCAGAAGAAAAATATAAATCATTTGCTTCGCAGCCTGCAAGAGTGTTTTCTAATGAGGTAATTATATTTTTATGGCAGCCTAATCTCTGCTTTCATCACTGAAAGTTGCATTGCTGGTTTGTTATTTCCCAGGATAACGAGTGTCACTTCGTTCCCATAAATCCAGTCACCCCTTCCCAGGCTGTGGCTGTGCTCCTGTCTGTGCCACCCTGACAGGAACAATTCCTTCCCAGTATCCCATCCATCCCTGCCCTCGGGCAGTGGGAAGCCTTTCCCCCTGTCCTGGCACTCCAGGTCCTTGTCCAAAGTCCCTCTCCATCCTTCCTGAGGAATCCTTCAGGTGATGGGAGGTCACCCCAAAACTTTCCCTCCTCCAGGCTGATCCTGCAGTTACTCCCTCAATCCTTCAGTATTACAGGGTTGTTTAAAATTCAGTTTATTCTCCTTTCCTGTATCCCCCATTGCTGAGCAAAGCAGTGGTTTTGAGGAGCAGTCTTTCAGAGCCCTGGGGGATCTCAGTGGGAAATTGTTTCTCCTGGCTGAGATTTCCAGCTACAGAGACCTGTGAGGAAGCATCCGAGCCTTTGGCTGGATGTGTAAATAACTGGGATGGCAGAAAACTCCTGAGCAGCTGGCAGTGTGCCATGGGGCAGGCTGGGCTCCGGCCTGGGCTCCGGAGTGACTCTGGGAATGTTCAGCCTTCAGCTGAGGTGGGGCTGGGTTTGAGCTGCTCTTTTTGAGCTGCTTTTCTCCCTCATTTCCTTTCGGCCCGTGCAAATGCCACACTCTGGCTTTTTCTTGACGTTCCTCAGTCTGTGTGTTCAGATACTGATGTGTTGTTGTCCGAGGCCAACTTCTTGTCACAGAATCACTGAGGCTGGAAAAGCCTCCAAGGTCGAGTCCAGCCCTTCCCTCAGCAGTGCCAAGGCCACCACTGATCGTGTCCCCAGGTGCCACATCCTCACATCTGTTCAATGCATGCTCGTGTCTGCTCAGGTGTGGGAAACAAGAGGCTTCAGAGGGGGAAGAGCTGAAGGCAAACTCTGGGACTTCCCCCAGCCTGCTCTCCTCTCACATTCCCCAAAATGTCCCAGACACCACTCCACAGTCACATCCTGGTGCTCCATGACCGGATGGCTCAGGCATGGCTGCTTGGCCAGGATGGGGCAGGCCTTGGTGGTCTTGGAGGGGCACCATGGCAAAGCTGTCACCTCACAGTGACAAACCTGTCCCTCAGGGCACAGTCACACCCCGGCGGTGCAGGGAAGGCAGGAGCAGGAAAATACTAAAGAATAACCTACAGACAGCGAGGGGAGTTCCAAAGAAGGGGCTGGAGCGTGTCCAGGGGAGGGAACGGGGCTGGGGAAGGGGCTGGGGAAGGGGCTGGAGCCCCAGGAGCGGCTGAGGGAGCTCCTCGGCCTTGGAGGGCTCTTCCCCCCTAAGCCCTGCTGTGTCCCCAGGGGCAGCAGAGGAGGAACCATCCCCGTGGCCAGAGGGAAGGAGCCGGGATGGGAAGGGAGGAGGGGCCGGAGCCGAGGCCGGGGCTGGCTGAGCAGGACGGGCCCGCTCCCTCGGGGTGTGCCCGGCACGTCCCCGCTCCCCGCCGGGGCAGCGCCCCTGAGGGGAAGGCGCCGATGCCGCCCGTGCCGGAGCCTCACAGGAGCGTTCCCTGCCAGTGCTGCTGCAGTCGGCTGAAAGTCCCCGCGACTCGGGCTGAGCTGGCTGGAGCTTTCCTGCTCATGGGAGGGGTTTTTGGTGCCGCTGCCCGGCCCGGCTGGAGCCTGGCGGTGCCAGGGGCACAGGGCTGGGGCAGCGCTCCTGCGGGTGCTTCTCCTGCCCGCTCGGGGTTCAGCATCCCCTCTGTCCCACGGAGAGAGCCCTCAGCAGCTGTAGGGTCTGACAAGCCCCTGCCCTGGCAGGAAGCCCCTGTTCAGATAAAGGAGATTGCACAATCTCCAAATGTGGGGTCTGACAGCCCCTGCCCTGGCAGGGAGGCCTGGAGATAAGGAGGTCACACAATCCCCCTGCAGGCCCCTCTTGGGGAAAGAGAGAGCCTTTGTGGTTACGGCGAGAGCAGACAGACCCCTGATCCTCTAGGAAACTCTATGTAAAATACCCTAATACCCATTGGTTTCTCACCCTTTCACACCCACCTCTGTACCCCATAAAAGAGACCCCTCTGCCCCGAGTCGGGGAGGATCCGTCTCTGGTCACCCCTTCGCGGAAGATGGAAGAACAAAGCTCCTTCTGCGGCACCACCAGCAGGACCTCTCCTCTCTCTGTCCGGGCCTGGCACCCCCGGCCGAGGGCTGAGAGAAGCCACGACCCCCTGGGAGACGGTTCCTCACAGGATCACCTCTGCAGAGGGTTCCTGACGGGATCACCTCTGCAGAGGGTTCCTGACGGGATCACCTCTCCGGGCCGGCCACAGCTCCTTGGGGCTGAGCCTCAGACCCCAGCCAGCACCGGCCGGGCGAACCCCCCAACCTTATTACTTTAAGCAGCCTGTCCAACAGCAAGCTTGAAGTGGGTTTTGCTGCTGATTTGATAGGATCTGTTGTCGTGCTGTTCTATTTTAAGTCCCTGTGCATTGGGCTCCTTTTTCCCTGGGTATAAATTTTACATGATTCCTTGAAACTGCACTGGAAATGTGGAAAAGAAGGAGATAATCATGGGAATGTTGCCGGTGATGATTTCCAAGGGTGTGTTAAAACCGAGTCCATGGAAAATGGATAAGGAGCAGCCACGGTTCTGGATTTACTTAAGAACAACATTTTCAGCTCTCAAAACAAAGCTGTTGCTGTACTTTGTTTTATTTGTAGAGATTTTTTAATAATCTGATTAATTTCTGCCAAAGTGTGAAGCAATAAAGCAGATTACAAGCAAGTACAGGAGGAGTGAGTGTGGAGGGGAGTGAAATGTGGTGTTTCGTTCTCCTTGGTTTCCAGTCCTGATCCCTCATTCCTGTGCTTCACACATCAGCAGGGCTGTGCAGAGGCTGAGGGGCTTTTCTGGTGTGAAATTCCAGCTTGGGAATTAGTGCTGATGTGTTCATCTCGCTGCAGGATTTTCTTGTTCTCTCCAGGCAGGATTTCAGAGCGGGGCACTCCAGAGGGTTTGGTGGGACAGCAGGGCACTGGTGCTGAGTGATAAAAAACCTGATGCAGACCAAAAGTCCAGCTTTGCTGTTTTCCTAATTATTATTCAGGACAGTTTTCATCTTATCTTCAAGGCCTTGGAAGAACAAGGAAATTCATATGGAGATCAGGCTTGGCTCCTCACAATAATTATACTTCAGAGAGACAATTTTGGCTCTTACACATTTATATGAAAGCTGAAAGAATTAAAAACTGCTTTAAAAGCCTTGGGCTCCAGGTTCAAGACAAGATGCAGGACCAGCCCCTCATGGTGTGCACATCACCTTGTAACTGTATTTTCCCCAATCCCCTAATTAGTTTTTTGCCTGATTCCCTCACAAGGAGCAGGAATGGCTTTTGCATGGCAAAGTAGTGCCAGGTTTGTGTTTTGGTGTGGGGCTTCTGTTTGTTTTTTTAATAAGTTTGGGGTTATTTTTTTAGGAACATCCCAGTTTCTTTGGCATTAGCACTCAAATCATGGAATTGTGGAATGGGTTGGGTTGGAAGTACCTTAAGGACCATCTCTTTCCACCTCCCAGCCAGGGGCAGAGGTGCCACCCACTCCATCAGCTTTGAGGGAACTTTTTAAATCTCAGCTGAGAAAAACTGAGCACTTAAGGAGATATTTTTGTGCTTAGACGTAGCTGAAAACACAAATCTTGGGTCATTTCTGAGCCCTCCTTTAGATACCCATATTTGACTTTTTTGTTATACCCACCTAACAACAAGCTATTTTCTGATGGTCTTACATAGTAATAAACTTAATTTATCCAAATCCAAAGAAATCTTCACCTTTGGATGTGTAGTGGGACTGAAAACTCCAGGCTGACTCTCAAAATTAGAAAAGCCTCAATTCCAGTTAAGCCCAGAGTTCACAGTAACTTTTGGGTCACTGCAGGCAGGAAAACACAGGGCCCTGGGATCCATCTCTGGGTTTTGCACCTTGAGAAACTCCAGAGGTGGAAAATCCACATCCCCAAGTACTTGAGAAGCAGTAATTTGGTTTTGCTTTTCCCCACACCCAGAGAGGAGGCACAGAAAGTCCTTGGTGTGGGGTTAAATGTTGGGCAGGGTCTGACAGGAGGGTGGTGGTGGCAGGGGTGGTTTGTCCCCATCCTGGGGATGACGTGGGGACATCTGGGACATGCTGGGTGAAGCCCAGGGCTCTGGGGCTGAGCCTCAGGTGGAGCCTTGGGGTGAGCACTGAAACCCCTGCTCCGAGCTTTGCTGGGGTTTCACAGCAGAGTTAATGCGTTAATTAGCCTATGCTAATGAGCACCTTTGTAGCACTGGAGACAAAGGCTGCACTCGCTTTCACCTGGGTATTTATAGCAATGCTCCTGTTTCCAGTGGGTTCCTACGCAGCAGAGCCTATTCAGGGCTTGTTTAAGGATCATGAGCCTGAAGAAAGGAGGATGAAAACTTCTGTGCTCTGTGCTGAGTTCAGCTGGGAGGGCAAAAATCCCTCCTGTGCTGTGCTCAGCTGAGCCCTCCCCGGGCCTGCAGGGACTGTCACAGGAGGGTGGCACCGCTGGTGATGGATGGGCCCGGAGCAGAGAGGAGCTCGTGTGGGGAGGGGAGGCTCCTGGAGAAGAATGGATCCATCTGCATCATTCCAAGGACACTGAGCCTTCTCTGATGAGGCTCTGCAGTGTCATGGCTCCTACAGAGAGTCCAGAGGAGGCCACGGGGCTGCTCCCAGGGCTGGAGCCCCTCTGCTCTGGAGCCAGGCTGGGAGGGCTGGGAGTGCTCACCTGGAGAGGAGAAGGCTCCAGGGAGAGCTCAGAGCCCCT
>JACBWW010000104.1:0-30626 GCA_020086605.1 Lanius collurio
GGGGTTTGCTGTGGCCCCCCGGGATTTGGGGTTTGCTGTGGCCCCCCGGGATTTGGGGTTTGCTGTGGCCCCCCGGGATTTGGGGTTTGCTGTGGCCCCCCGGGATTTGGGGTTTGCTGTCACCGACTGGACAGAGGCTCCCCATTCCAAAGGGCAGCAGGATTTGGGCCTGGGAAGCAAAGGATGAAAAGCAGGAGAAGAAACCATGAAAATGTCTCTTCTTGGAGGAGAGCTGAGCAGGCTCATCGGGGAAGTTTCAGGGGACAGAATTGCTCTCTGCCATTTCTGTGTCATTTCCGTGCCAGCCATTCCTTCCACCCCTTTCAGAGCTGTGACGGGCCCAAGGAGGCACCAGGAGACAAAAAGAGCAGGAATGTTTGCATGGAATAAATCAGCTTTTCCTGTCAGCCGCTCCCACTGCCGTGGGGAGACGCGCAGGAATCAGTGGATGCTGGAGGCACCACCGTGAAAAACTCAGCCAAACTTGGGATTTGGGGAAGATTCTTTTCAGGGAATTAATGGAAACATTTCTGGATGGAACTGGCACAGGGAAGAGCAGGTCAAGGAAAGCAAAGGGACAGATTCCTACCGGGAATTCAGAAGGAGTTTCCCCTTTCAGTCCAAGGTGAGGGGTGCTTTGGGAATTGCTCTCCTTTCTTCTGAAAGTACAATTTTGAAAAAGAACTAAATTAGATTAAGGTTTAATTTTAAAAATGCCCTCTGTTTTCAAATTCTTGATCGAATTACCCTTTAAAGATGAAATCGTAATCCTGTAGGAGTTATTGATCCCGAAGGAGGAAATGCCAATGGGACCATTCTGGCCTGAAACGCTGCCAATCAGGCTGACAAAATGCTTTCAATTTGCCTAAATAACTCCTGGAGCTGGCTGATTCCATGGCTTTCCCAGCATCCAGCGGCCACTGGAGCAGGCACAGGATGTGGGAGCCTCACCCTCAGTCCAGCCCAGGGCAGAGGCACGGGGCAATTCCTGGGCACCCCTGGCTGTGGAAACGCCCCCCAGCAGCGCTGAAGGGTTTATTTATGGCACTGCTCTGAGGCTTTGGGATCCTCTGGGATGCTCTCTGAGCATGGAAAATCCTTCATTCAGCGTTCCCTGCGGCTGCAGAGGGCACAGGAACCACAGAAGTGCCTCAGTGCAGCCCCGGAGCTGCGCAGAAGGTGCAGCTCAAGCCGCCCAGCACCACCGAGGAGCTCCGGGTGTGCCTTGGCTTCCCTCCCGCATCTGGGATCTGGCTGCTCAGAATCAGCCTCCGAACGCCCCTCTGCCCTTCTCCCTGGTTAAATTACACCTCCAGCAGCACTGAAGGCAGCACAAAAGGAGAAATAAACCTTCCATTGTGTTTTACAGGAGTCTCGGCCAGGTTTTCTGAGTTAAAACAGCACCACGACAAAAAAGCCGGAGTGAATGGAGCTCCCAGACATAAACACGGGCTGGATAATTCCCATTCCCCCCGGGAACAAAAGGTTGCAGCTCCTGAATAGAGGCACTGTTGAGAAAGCACTCGAAAAAGGGGATGAATCAATTAATGCCTTTGATAGTTTGAATGTCCCACTATCTAAAAAACAAGCACGGCTTTAATGGGGAGATAATTCAGTTTACTGAATCCAATTACACGTAATTGGCTTTTTCCCTTTCTTCTCCCCCCTTTTTAAATCGCTGCTGCAGCCCCCGCTGCACTCCCGGCCCTCTCGGTGCTGCAAGGGCAGGGACCAGGGGATTCCGTCACCCTCCAGCCTGGACTGCCACAAACATCACCCTGGGTGGCTTTGTCGCCCTGGAGAATGAAGTGTCCATGAAATCCAGCCAAAACCCACCCAGCAGAGTTCCCAAGAGGCAAAATCTCAGTTACGCTTTTTGTTTTTCCTCCGCTGCTCGGGATCACGGGCTCTGAGCCCAGGCAGGGATGAGCTGGGCCACCCAAAGCCACCGGGCTGGGCGGGTCCGACAAGCCCGGGGGGACATTTTTGGTGACATCTCCACGTTTGCACAGCACGGTTGTGTCTTCCCAGGATTCCAAATCCAGAACCCCCACCTGGCCTGAGGCAACGTCAGCGCAGGGACAGCTCCTGTTTGGGAGCGTTTTGGGAATGTCCCCCCCCACTGCTGCTGGCTGGCATTAGGAGAGTGAGGATATTGCAGCTTCTCCCTCAACATTTTGCAGATATTTCGGCTTTTCTGGGTGCCTCAGAGCTCCATGTTCCCTTCAAAAACCAGCAGGCAAGGAACGTGTGGCCCCTGCTTACTGGGGACACTGGTGCCTCCCGGCCAGGGAGAGCTGCAGCTCCTCCAGGAATCATTTCCAGGATTCGCTGCTGCCTCTTTTATTCCAAACCAGCCTTCCAGAACTTGGCGTTTTAGCACTGAAGCCAGGCAGAAATACACGAACGCACTCTCGGAGTGAGAGCACGGCGCTGATGAAGAGCACGCTCGCCCCGGTCCCCCCCGGCTGTGCAGCTCTCCCCGCCTCACCCCGGGACATTTCCAGAACCCGCGGGAGAGGGAATGGGGCGGGATGGGAATTAAGCAAATGAAACCCCTTCCCTCGGCTCTTTCCTGCTTTCCTCCTCCCCGTCCTGCTCACTCCGGCGCTGTCACCCCGGGCACGCAGCCACTCCGAGTCCGCACCGGGAAATCTGATGTAATTAGCCACTAACAGAGGTCAGGAATTTCGCCCAGGAACTGGCGCATCCCTGCAATCACCGGGAGGGGCCAATCTGTGCTCAGCTGGAGCCTGAATTCCTCAGCAATCCGAGCTCCAGGGATGCGGAGCGACGGGAATGACAGCCACGGACAGTCCCATCCCTCCCAGGAGGCGGCAGACATTGCTCCAAGCCCACCAGAACAGTCCCAGCCTTTGCCAGGCCTTCCCCACCTTCCTGTGGGATGCGGGAGGAAAGGGAGAAGGGGCTCCTCTTCCCTGAACCCTGATCCCTTGTCCCGGACTATCACAGTGCTCTGCACCCCTGCCCTGGGGCAGGACCTCCCCATCTGCCCCGAGCTGAAGGATGGGGATGAGTGGAGCCTCCCTGCAGCTTCCAGGGACATTTCTCCACCTGGGAAAGGGGCATCTCCCTGGCAGTGCCAGGACAGCGCAATCCCTCCCTCCCCGGGCACTGGGGTTGGTCTTTGCCGGGTAAATAACGGCGGGTGAGAAGTGGGAATGAGAAATGTGGGGGGTGAAGGGCACAGCGCTGAGCTGAGCCCGTGTGCTCGGAGGTGCTCGGGAATCAGGGAGGCTGAACATCCCAGGAACCCCCGGCTGAGAGCAGCTCCCCGGGAGCAGCGAGGCTCCATCGGGAGCAGCGAGGCTCCATCGGGAGCAGCGAGGCTCCATCGGGAGCAGCGAGGCTCCATCGGGAGCAGCGAGGCTCCATCGGCAGCAGCGAGGCTCCATCGGCAGCAGCGAGGCTCCATCGGCAGCAGCACGGCTCCGTCAGCCATCACTCATCCCGAATATTCCTCCTGCATCCCCCTCATCCATCCTGCAGTCTGGCACTCGCTGCCAGGGAGATGAATCACCATCAGCCACCTCAGCCGAGAGAGAACAATTAAAGGAGACTGAAATGGGCAGCATTTTAATTTATTGGGTTTTCGCTTGTGCCTGGCAGCTTCCCGGAGGAGGATGGAGAGTGCTGGCAGCTCTGCGGGGCCGTGGCTGTCAGCACAGCCCGATGGCAGCAGAGCCCTGGTGGCAGCACAGCCCGGTGGCAGCACAGCCCGGGTGGCAGCACAGCCCGGTGGCAGCACAGCCCGGGTGGCAGCACAGCCCGGTGGCAGCAGAGCCCGGGTGGCAGCAGAGCCCTGGTGGCAGCAGAGCCCTGGTGGCAGCACAGCCCGGGTGGCAGCAGAGCCCTGCGGCCCCGGGGCATTTTTGGCTCCGGGCAGCTGTGGCTGTGGTGAGCTCTGACTGCTCAGACCCCGCCTTTGGGTGAGAGCTGCACATCTCCCTCCTCTCCTCCTGCTCCTGGGACATCGGTGGCACCTCGTGCTGGGCACACAGGGACATTTTGGGTCCCTGGTGCCAGTCCAGCTCACTGGGGGTGTTCACCCTGAGCAGGACGTTTGAGCTCAGCCCTGAGTCACCCTGTGTGGGCAGAGGGACCGTGGGCACTGCCACCTCCGGGCCGGAGGCTGAGGTCAGAGGTGACCCCAAGCGAGAGGTGGACGGAGCCGTTCTTCCCACTCCTTGTGCCAGCCAGAACTCCCACTGGGAATGGAAAACCTCTCAAACCCCCAGGACTGTGACTCTCCCTCTGTTTCTGTGCCCGTTCCCAAACCCTCTCAGCACCTGGCCCCTGCCCAGCTGCCTTGGGCATTTTGGGGTCGCAGTGCTGCCCGTGAACCCCTCCAACCCCTCTGTTTTCCCAGGAAAGCCCAGCCTGGTGTGCCTGCGTCTGCTCAAAGAGCCGGCAGAGCCTCGGGTGCCCTCAGAGCTTCGGCTGCAGCGTTTGTGGCACTCGAGCCCCCTTTATTCAGGGTCAGGAGAGCCCCTGGGATGAACCGGGATCAGCGACAATGGGAAACGCGGGGTGGCTCCAGCCACTCCCATTTCCCACTGCACACGGAAAAAACCCCAAGCACAACTGGCTCCCCCGTGCCTCACACTTTGCCCGCGTATCTGCACCCCATGACTCTGGAAAACAGGGATCTGCCACTGGATATTCCCTGCCAGGTTCTCCCGGGAGCCTCGGCCTCGTTAATTAATGCTCATTGTAACAGCACAGCTGTCTTAGGGCGGATTTTCCAGGAGCCCATTCCCACCGGGACAGCCTCAGCAGCTCTCTTTTGTTGGGATGCTGCTGTTTACTTCGATCTCTCAGTCTAAAAGGAGCTGAAATCCAAATTGCCAGGAGTTTTTAATCCAGCTCTCCGCCGCCGCCGCTACACAAAACCTTGGGAGGATTCGTTCCTTGCTCCGGATGATCCTAATCCCTTTCTCCTCGCTGCTGAAGGAAAAGCAGCTTGGGAAGGTTTGGAGTTGGAGAGGAAGAGTCGGGGTTTGAAGGAGATGTCCCCAAAATGCAGCAGGACCTGTGGGATCCACTCTCTCCTTCGGCAGAGGAAACTTCCTGGTTTATCATCGTGGTGTTCAATTAAAATCAGGAGTGTCCAGGGGCACCTTTGGGAGAAGATGCACTGGGGGGATTTCCCACAGCCACTCTGTCCGAGCAGAACTTCGAGCCTGGACTGTCGGATAAATTGTTATTTCACCTCGTTATTCCAGAGCCTCACAAAACCACAGAATCTCCTCCAGTTCCAGCCCTGCCATGCCAGGGACACCTCCCCAGGCCCCCGGCAGTGCCAGGAGTTTGCCCATTCCATGCTGGGCCTCAGGCACTGAACTTCAGGGTAATTTGGGATCTGGGCCCACGTTGGCTGTGGCCATGGAGAAGAGCCAAAGAGGGAGAACAGGTAAATGGAATAATCAGGAATTGTGCCTAAGGACCAGTCCTGGAGCTGATCTGGGCAGGGGATGTGGGGTTTAATCCCCTGCCTGTGCCCTCCTCACCCAGGAGTGCTGGGCAGGGGGGTTTGAACCCACAGGGGCAGGGCTGGGGGAGATTGAACCCCACAGGTGCAGGGCTGGAGGTGTTTGAACCCCACAGGGGCAGGGCTAGGGGGGTTTGAACCCCACAGGGGGGCAGGGATGGGGGGTTTGAACCCTACAGGGGCAGGGCTGGAGGTGTTTGAACCCCACAGGGGCAGGGCTGGGGGAGTCTGAACCCCACAGGGGCAGGGTTTGGGGGGTTTGAACCCTTTGAACCCCCAGGGGCAGGGCTGGGGGGGATTGAACCCTTTGAACCCCCCAGGGGCAGGGCTGGGGGGTCTCACAGCCCCTGGTGCCAGCTGAGGCCTGCACTCCTTGTGTGAAGGTGCAGATCAAGTTCAGTTCTGGCAGAACTGACCCAAGCTCAGCCTGAGCCCCAAACCCCTGCCCTGCCTCGCCCTGGGTGTCCCCAGGGGACAGAAGGAGCCTTTCCTCCCAGCAAACCCAGGAGGGACAGCAAGGCCAACTCCATCTGCCACCAGCGCTGCTGCTCCCCCCCAGCGTCTGGAGCCCCCACAGCACCAACCCTGCTCTGGGAGCCCCTGGCCAGGGCTCTCCTCAGGGGCTTCTGCAGCTCCAACCTGGCTGAAAATGAACCTCTCTGACCCCTGAAGAGATCCAGCCCCTCAAACAGCAGGGGCTGCTGCCAGCTGGGAGGCAGAGACACCAACAGCTCCAGCCACAAATGCTTCCAGTTTTATTCTGATTTTATTTTTTCACAGGACAAACTCATAAATGAGAAGGATGAGCCTCAAGAAGAGCCTGGCAAAAAAAAAAAAAAAAAAAAAAAATAAAAGCAAGTGCTGGATGGAGAAGTTGCAGGGCTGGACTATCAAAGTGCCAGAGTGGGGGAAGGAGAAGCTTTTTAAAAATCAATAAGAGACGTCACTGGCAGCGAGTGTGGGGTTGAGTGCCAGGGTGGGCAGGTCAGGAGGGGCTGGGAGAGGATTGCAGGAGTTTGGGAGGGATGAGGATGGGCAGGAATCACACCTGGGGGGTGAGACTGGCTGGGGATGCTGCTCCTCACGTCCCACTGCTGCTCAATCAGCTCCCTCACTGCCAGGCTCTGACCTCCCCTCACCCCGAGGAACCCAAATCCACGGCATCCAGTGGGATCTGGGGGCTGGGCTGTAGATTCTTATTTAAAAAAACCCCCAAATTCCCTAAAATCCCCCCATGCACGATGCACATGCAGCACTCTGCAGACCCCAGAGGGGGAAGGAGAGAAGAGCTCGGTGGCTCGAACTCCTTAAAACCATTTATCTTGCAAGTTAATTGATATTAATTGATATTAATTCATCAATATCAAGTTCAAAAATGAGATAAAGAGCAGCTGGTGAGATGGAAGAAGGAGCTTGAGCAGGACAGGGGCAGGAAAGGGAAGCAAAGGGGAAGCAGAGGAGGGAAATTTAAAGCCCGGGAAAACAGGTGGGAAATGATTCCAGTAAATATTGGCTGGGACCCGCCGTGCTCCTGCATGGGTTTGTTTGTGGATTTGTGGGAAATAAGGCCAGGCCCTGGCTCGTGGCTGTGCCAAAGGGGCTGGGCAGGGGCAGTGGAGGGGCTGAGGTGACACTGGGGGGGCTCAGGGCACCGCAGGACCCTCCTCTCCTCCCAAACTCCGCTGGTTGTCCCCCTAACAGGGCCCAGGAGCCCTCCTGGAGAGGGAGGAGCCGCCTGCCCAGGCTGGGTGCAGGAGCTCTTCCTGCTCCCAGAGCTGGGGTGGGACTCCTGATGAGCTCTTGGTGCTTCCTGTTGGCTCCCAAGAAGGCCCCAAGAGGTCCAAGAGCAGCTTTGGTTGATTTTATCACCCGTGGCAGAGGAGTTAAATATCGAATGAGGTGATTTAAATAGCTCAGATTTCCAGGCAGTTTGGAATTTCAATTTCAGGGATTTAAGGGAAACTTCAGCAGTGCTGGGGAATGTTTGGGTATTTTATTTTTTTTCCCCCTTGTCACTTCTCCTCTTTATGCAGCTCTGTTCTCGCACCGAGCCAGGCTCAGGAATGTCAATAAGGAATCATTTCCCCTCAGGATTTCTGCCCCATTTTTCCAGACCTGCAAAGTCTCCCTGGTTCATTAAGCAGCCAAACATTGGTTTGCATCGTTACAGACTTGGGGAGACAGCAAATGCACAAAGCTCCATTTTCCCCTGTTCTCCATAATTATCAGTTTCTTTAGAACATTCAGGTCTCTCCTCTTTAACACATATTTTCATTTACAAATCAGATGCTGTGGAAATAGAACTCACGCCTCAAGTAAATACCCAGAATATCCCAGACTGCATCTCCATGTGCTGAAAATGATACAAGAAAACAGAAGAAATCCTGAAATTATAAGCAAAGCCTTTGAAAATTAAGAAAAAAGTGCACAAAACCTGAACAATAAAAGGCCAAGGCAATTTATTTCCATGTAAAGTTCCATGGAAAATTGGAATTATTCCCTGGAATTCCAAGCACTGTCTTTGTCTTTAAAAATTCAACATTTCCTTGGTCAGCAGGGATGATGTGTCCCAGGCCTGTTTTTATTAAAGGAACATCCCTTTGCACCATTTAAATTCCAGATTTCTCCTTATTTTTGTTACCTTTGCAGTGTTACAGGTGCAGCCATGAAAAATAACTTGGAAAAACGACACCATCCTCATTTTCCATGGGAATAGAAGGATTTGGGACTGGCCCAGTGTCCCTGTTGGAACACGGGCTGTGCTTGGTTTTGGGTTGGGAAGCTCTGAAGGGGAATCCTGGCTCCTGGAATGCAGTGGAATTCCCTCCCAGGCATTCCCCACAAGCCCTCAGGGGCTGGAAATTGTTCATTGGAACTGAGAGGAGGAGAAATCTCCTGATTTTCGGAGCAGGGAAAGGAGAATCATCCCTTGAACTCTGCCCAGCGAGGCTTTGGCAGCTCAGGCCGGGAGCTGGGGGATTTTCATGTTCTTGGTGCTTAATTTTGTCAAGATCTTTTTTCCTTCTCCACCCTTGTATGAAGGGAAAGGAGTTTTATATTTGACAACCAAGGGTTGCTGCCATACCTTTGGATATCAGTCTCTTAAGGCAGGAATGGGATATAACTGTATAAATGTATGAAAGCAGTGTGGATGTTGGGTCCAAGTGAAGAACAATATTCAAAGAATGAATTATATATTAACTTAAAAAAATCAAAACTACTACATTACCATACTGTGTTATATTTTAACTCGTAAAAACTACTTTCTAAAACTCCTTTTCTCTTCCCTGCCACGCTGGCAGGGTTTCTCTGACCCTTGGACTTCTCTCTGTGCTGAAGCATCCCGTTCTCTGCTAAAGCCATTGTTCAGTGCAGAGGGATTCTCCTTCAGCTGGCCAGCCCATTGGTTTGGGCTGTGCAGTAACTCACAGCTCGGTATCTCAGATCTCAGAGCCAGCTTCCATTTCTATTTCACTCACAGGTTTTATATTTTCAGAATCTTTTGCCAAGCAGTCACATTTATAAGGTTTCCCCATTTCATCCTCTCCAACACTTGGTTGCCTCGTGAAGGGCAGAGCAGAGGAGGAGCCCCGGGGGCTCAGGGAGCACAGAGCTCCCCTGCAGCTCCTCCTTCCTGCCCTCATTCCTTGGCTTCCCCTCGCAGGCTCCGCTCTTTGGGCTCTGTTTGGTAGAATTTGGTTGGTAGGGAGCAGCAGAAGGAGGGAAAAGCCTGGCCTGGCTCGGGCACCCTCACACACAGGGTGGGGTTGGTGGGGGGTCTGGGCACGGCCAGGGGGTGGATTCCTTATCCCTGTGGGTCCATCCCACTCAGGATCTTCGGGATTCTGGGATCCTCAGGTGTTAATGGCCGCTTTTCAGCTGATGGACTCAGGGGTGCAGCAAAGTTTTCCTGTCCTTTCTCTCCAAAGGTGGACCCCCAGCAGCTCTGACCTGAAATCAGAAGCTGCCCTTGTCCCAGGGAGAACAGAGCCCACCTCTTTATCTGGGGAAGGGTTTTGATTAAAAGCCCAGCACACGTTCTCGCTGCCTTCCCTCCCCTTGTTCTCACGCCGTGCAGCCCATTTGCAATTAAATTGAGTCTCGTTACCCTCCAAAGTGAGAGAAGCTGCTCTGAAAATTATGAGTAGGAGTCTCTCTACCTTTTGACAAATTATTTTCTAATGAAAAACATCTGCTCGGGCTATGAGGCTTCGCTCATCTTTATTTCTGCCTGATGCAGATGGGTTTTGTTTCGCAAATTGCAGAGCAGGGCTTTGGTCCTGCAGCCAGAAGGGACAAGCAGGGATTGATAAAATGCAGCAAAGCCAGGAGTGAGATCTCATCCCCCTTTAATTATCCTGCTTCCCAACAGGTGTAACGAGCACAGCACCTGGTGGTGCTGAGGATCCAGATGGCCTGGAATTGTGTCTCCATATGCTGCAGGATTGGAAGCACGGCAGGGCTTGGGTTGGCTCCGTGTGGGCTGAAGGGACAGATCCAGTTCGGTCAGGAGTTCTGGAAAACGAGATGAAAATCCCAAGAGACACCCAGGGGTGTTTGGTTAACAGGGAGATGTGGAAGGCACAGAATCATGGAATTGTTCAGGCTGGAAAAGAGCTCCAGAGTTACCAAATCCAAGCTGTGACCGACCCAGCCCAGAGTGCTGAGTGCCTGTTCCAGGAATTCCTGGGGCACCTCCAGGGATGGACACTCCAAACCTCCCTGGGCAGTGCCAATCCCTGAGCACCCCTTCCATGGGGAAATCCCTGCTGGTGCCCACCCTGCCCCTGCCCTGGCCCAGCCTGAGGCCGTTCCCTCTCCTCCTGTGCCTGTTCCCTGAGATCCACTCCCCTCTCCAGCCCCAATCCTGGGAAGAGGATCCCTGATCCTGCTGGGACCTGCCCGGCCTGGCCAGTGCGACGCTGTTGTAGTGTGGGGAATCCTTACAACAATGATAAAACAGGGATGGACTTGGAAGCACAGATGAAGTGGTATTTTTGTAGATGTTCAGAGATGATTTTATTTCTCCAGCTGCATGGATGGAGTTCCCAAGCAGACTCTGGGACCCTCCTCCTCCCTCCCAGCCCCCAGGCACCCAAACCACCCAGTCAGGAACAGGTATGGGGCACACAGGACATGGGGACAGGGACAGGGACAGGGACAGGGACAGGGACCCACCTCCACACAACACCCCCCCTCCAGAGCTGGGTTTGCTCCTGGCAGAGCTGGGACACACCCAGGCCCAAATCCCAAATGCAGCTCCAAGCCCAAATCCCAAATCCAGGTCGGTGTGGAGCAGTTTGGGGGTTCCCACTGATTTCCAGGAATGCCAGCTCCGTATTGTCCCGTCCCTGAGGACAGCTGGGATTTCTGCTCACAGATCTGCACTAACGGGCCCAACCCTGTGCACACATTTTGGGGTTTTTGCTGCTCTGAGGGCTCTGAAGGCCCCCCCAATCTCTGACTGGGCTGTAATCAGGCTGCCAGGACATGCAGGAATGTTTCCCGAGTTGCACCTTTCACTCTGAAGCAATCCCAGCAGGATCCAGGCTGATGAGGATGTTTTATCCTCAGGGAAACGTTCATCTGGAAGTCCTGCGGGTTCTTGGAGCAGGGGGTGGCCCCACTGTCCCCGTGCCATGAGGGGACCCTGCAGCAGAGGGGCTGGGATGGAGCTCAGCACTGAAACTGCCCAGGACAGGAGCAGGGATTCCGGGTTCTGCCAAACTGGGACCATGCAGGGACACCGGGATCTGCCCAAAGTCACCCAAATCCTTGCCCTCGGTGAGATCACCAGGTTGGGATTGCAGGGCTGGGGAGGCTCAGGGAATGCCCAGGTGGCCACCAGCCCCTGGGAGCACTCCCCAGTCTGGGATTTGGGATTTCCTCTGCTCTTTTGAGATGTGGGGAGCTTTTCCCCACGGCAGGCCAAGGGAAGATGAGGGGGAAAAGTGGAGCCAAGCAGGACTCAGGAGCTCCTTGGACAGTGGGATTTGCCCAAAGCCACACGGGGACCTCCAAGCAGGACTCAGGAGCTCCTTGGACAGTGGGATTTGCCCAAAGCCACACGGGGACCTCCAAGCAGGACTCAGGAGCTCCTTGGACAGCAGCTGCAGCTCTTCTTTTCTCTCTCTGCTGCCCAGAGGACAAGAAATGTTTTTCTTTATGAAAAAGGAGGAGAGACACCTCAGTAAATGTTGTGGGATTCGGGCAAACAGGTTTTGCAGTCTGCTGGGAGGGCAGGAATTGTTCCTTTGGATCAGCAGCAGCAGCTGGCTGTGGGAAGTTTGGGAGAAGCTCCCCACTGAGGGGATTTGGTGCTGCTGGTGTTCGACCCCAGGCCTGGCATGGGGAGGATTCCTGGTGCATTCCAAGCACAGATTCCTCTCTCTTTTCTAGGATATGGAGGAGTTTTTGGGTTGAGAAGGGAAATCCTCTCCTTCACCCCCCCCCCGGCCCTGCTGCCAGGCTCAGGATGCAGCAGCGACAGGACAGGCAAAGCAAACGCTGCCTCTCCGGCCCTGGGAATAACAGAGATGTGCATGGGGAAAATGTCAGCCTTGTTTGTGCCTCCCTGCCCCTCCTCTGCAGCCAGGACAGCCCTGGGAGCAGCCAGGACCCCGAATTCCACACTCACAGCCAATCCTGCCCTGCTGGAAGCAGTGCCTGGCAGTATGGAGGGAATAAGGGGTGGCCTTGGAGCATCCCCAGGGCTGGAACAGGGAATGATTCCAGGGAATTGAGCTGCAGATGGAGCAGGAAAATTCACTCTGCAGAGCCCCAGCCTGGTGCTGTGGTGGGGCCACATCCATTTCCTTCCATTTCCTTCCTTCCAGAGAAGGGAAAATGCAGCCAGGAGTCCCTGCCCTTCTGCCACAGCCCGCTGGAGTCCCAACACTCCTGGCCTTGGGACATGAAGGAATTTCATCTTAATTCAGGGCAGTGATGATGTGAGGGGGAGCAGAGTAGAATTTTTAGCTCCCTCTTCCTGTGATTGCCAGGGACTGGTTCAGGAGGTCCTTTCTGGTTATTTTGGTTGAAGGATGGGGGTAATTCACCTCCGGAAAAGGACCCTGCACACATTTTCATTTCACACCTGCCAGGGAGCCGGGCCAAGATGAACAACTCCCACCAGCGCTAACAGAGCAAGCACGAGGTGAGAAAGCTTTGGCTCTCTCTGTCTCCTGAGCAGCTGATGATGCTGTTAGAGGACAAATGTCTCTCCAGCAGAGGTTTTAATACAGAGATTATGAATTTAAAGCCTCCCCTGGGCTCCAGGGACCATGGGCACTGCGGAGATCTGGATGGCAGGAGCTGGGAAAGAGCAAATTCCACATCTGGGGTTGTGCTGGGCTGATCCCCTGGCCCGTGCTGGTGGTGCAGCTCTGCTGAGCTCCCAGAGCTCCAAGGATTTATTTCTGGGGGGATCTGGCCCCTCTCTGCCTGGATGGGGTTGCCAGCCCCTTGTTGCCACAGGAAAACTTCCCCTGGAGCCCGGAGGGACCTCCATCCCCAGGACAGGAGAATCCCCAGTGTGGTGCCCTGGTGATGATCCCCCACGGTTTAAAGCCATGGGAAAGAATGGAATGAGGACATGAAGTGGTGTTGCTCTAGAAATAAACATTTAAAAAAGGAAATTAAAGATAATTTGAGAATTGTAGTTCGTACAGTCAAAAAAATAGAAGACCCAAGGCCAAATTTCCCAGAGCCTTTGGGGCACTGAATTCCCACCTCAGGCCTGGCACTGGGCTCCTGTGTGGAGCAGGGAAGTCAAGAGAGGAGTGGTGAAGGAATCATCCCCCCAAGCTGCTCTGACAGGGCCAGCATTCCGGCAGCTGGGAGAGCTCTCCAGCAAGAGGAGCCTCAGGCAGGATTTGCCCCCGGATTTTGGAAGGAATGTTTCTGTGGCCTTGTCCTGTGGGTCAGATGAGCCTGGGAGATGCTTTTGCCTCCCTTCACCTGCCAGAGGCTGAGGGAATCCTTGGGATCAGGAATGGCTGCAGCCTTGTGGTGGCAGCAGTCAGCTGTGCCTGCGCTCCCGGGAAGCTGCTCCTGCCAGGAGCCCTTGGAATTGCAGCCTGGAGAGGCACGGGCTGCCAGCCCCGAACTGCGGTGACACCGAACCCGAATTCGAGGGCTCCCGGGGGCAGGGAGGCAGAGGAGGCAGAGCCCGGCCAGGGGAGCGGAGCAGAGGGCAGGAGGAGCTGGAGCTCGGTGGAGAGCTCCTCACACAGCTCGGTGGAAGGCTCCTCACAGCTCCATGGAAGGCTCCTCACAGCTCCATGGAAGGCCCCTCACAGCTCCATGGAAGGTCCCTCACACAGCTCCATGGAAGGCTCCTCACACAGCTCGGTGGAAGGTCCCTCACACAGCTCCATGGAAAGCTCCTCACAGCTCCATGGAAGGCTCCTCACACAGCTCCATGGAAGGCCCCTCACACAGCTCCGTGGAAAGCTCCTCACAGCTCCGTGGAAAGCTCCTCACAGCTCCATGGAAGGCTCCTCACAGCTCCATGGAAGGCTCCTCACAGCTCCATGGAAGGCCCCTCACAGCTCGGTGGAAGGTCCCTCACAGCTCCATGGAAGGTCCCTCACAGCTCCATGGAAGGTCCCTCACAGCTCCATGGAAGGCTCCTCACACAGCTCCATGGAAGGCCCCTCACAGCTCGGTGGAAGGCTCCTCACAGTTCGGTGGAGAGCTCCTCACAACTCAGTGGAAGGTCCCTCACAGCTCGGTGGAAGGTCCCTCACACAGCTCGGTGGAAGGCCCCTCATAGTCAGTGGAAGGCCCCTCACAGCTCACTGGAAGGCCCCTCACAGCTCCATGCAAGGCCCCTCACAGCTCCATGGAAGGTCCCTCACAGCTCAGTGGAAGGCCCCTCACAGCTCCATGGAAGGCTCCTCACACAGCTCAGTGGAAGGCCCCTCATACAGCTCGGTGGAAGGCTCCTCACACAGCTCCATGGAAGGCCCCTCGCAGCTCGGTGGAAGGCTCCTCACAGCTCCATGGAAGGCTCCTCACACAGCTCGGTGGAAGGCCCCTCACACAGCTCCATGGAAGGCCCCTCATAGTCAGTGGAAGGCTCCTCACAGCTCAGTGGAAGGCCCCTCACAGCTCCATGGAAGGCCCCTCATAGTCAGTGGAAGGCCCCTCACAGCTCGTGCTCAGCACCGCTGGGGCTGCAGGGACCCCGCTGCTCTCCCTCCTCAGCCCCGAGTGCTCCCGGCTGGGCCGGGTAAATCCTCTCGGTCCTGAGGGCTGGTGGCGATCGCAGCTCTGATTAAACATGGATTGGGGAGGCATTAAATGCCAGCAGGGAGATGGGATGGGCCGGGCAGCAGAGCTGGGCCGGGCAGATCCACAGGCACTGGGATACAAACACATTCCTCTTCAGGACACCCGGATATAGAAATATTCCAGGCTGCATTTCCCCTTCCGTGGGGTGCTCACAGAAAGGACGGGCTGGGCGTTCAGAACAAGAATTATTCTGAATAATAACAACATCATTCCCGTGAAGGGAAGCTCTGCTGAGCAGAGCCCTGGAGCTGCTGCTGGAGTCTGGGGGGGACAGAGCAGATCCTGTCCTTCCACCTGTCCCCAAAGCCCGAGGGTCACAGGGCATGGCCAGACTGAGGCTGTCACCTTCACCCCTTGGATAACTGGGAATCGCTGGGGCTGGGAGTGGAAAATTCACAGAACTGGGGAATATCCTGGGCTGGAAGGGATCCACGAGGATCACTGAGCCCAACCCCTGGCTCTGCACAGCCCCAGGAATCCCACCCTGCGCCTCAGAGCATTTCCCAAACTCCCTGACCCAGGAGATGCAGGAAAATCCTGGCTATCATCATCCCACGTGGTGGGAGCTGTCTGCTCCTGGCAGGGAGCACCCCCAGTCCCCATCCCTGGCGGGCCTCAGAGGCTGATGAGAGTTGGTCACTTTGTCCAGGACAGACAGGAATCCATCCTGGCCTGACAGGGCATGAGGAATGGGCTCTGTGGGAATAAACCTCACCCTGGTTCCTCCTGTGTCCCCCCTCAATTCCACCTGGGACCACATCCCAGCCCCTCACCAGCAGCTCAGCAGCCACAGAGCAATTCTGGACTCAAACCTGCCCAGTTTTACCTTTCCAACACTAAAATAGCTTTAGCAGGCACTTGAAGTACGACTCCAACTCGCAGTTTGGGTTTATTAGAAAGCACTTTTTAACCCCTGTGCCCGCAGCAATCCTGCAGCCTCTCCCAGCCCTGGGCTCTTCCTGCTGTGCTGACACCACCAGCACTCACAGATTATTTATCCTGCCTGTGCTCTTCCATTTAACATCTCACCAAGTCCATTACCCTCAATGCCACTTCCAATGGAATTGGAATGGAAGGTGAAACCCAGACCTTGTGAGGGAGAGGTGATTTTGTTCCTCCTCAGATGGTTCTGCCTCCCACACGGTGTCACTTTGGCTAATCCATTTATACAAGCTGACAAGAATCTGCCCATTTTCCACGAGCGGCCTCTCTGTGAGTGTCACACTGAATTTGCTCAGTGGAACAGGGAGGATCCAGCAGGGAAGTGCAGAGCAAAGGGCTGGAGCTCGCTGGGGGAGCAGCCTGAGCCTGTGTTTTCTTTCCTCTCTTCCTTCTCCTAAAAGGAGCCTTTTTTCCCTGCTATTTGTGGTTTTGTTGTCGTGTTTGTGTTGTCCTTAACACCCACAAACTGGAGCCCCACTGACCTCACCTTGGACCTCCCAGCCATCCTTTGTCCCCAGTGAAATTTTAGTTATGCCTTTGCTCCCACATTAAAAAATAAATTATAAAGGATTTGCTCTTCTGGCTCCACTTTTCCCCCTCAGCTTGCCCTGGCCTGCAGTGGGGAAAGGCTCCACACATCTCAAAAGAGCAGAGGAAATCCCAAATCCCAGACTGGGGAGTCCTCCCAGGGGCTGGTGGCCACCTGGGCATTCCCTGAGCCTCCCCAGCCCTGCAATCCCAACCTGGTGATCTCACCGAGGGCAAGGATTTGGTGCAAACCTTCCCTTTTTGGGGCAAAGAGGGACAGGGAAGGGCTGGATCCATGCTGGGAGCTGAGTTAGGGACCATCCCACTACAACTGGAGGAGTTTCCCTGCTCTGCCTCCCCCCAGCAGCCTGGGATTATTTATTGTGATACATAATTACATGGGTGATACTTCAGCCAGCAGTTAATTAAACCTAATTGGATGTAAATTAATTAAGAATGCCGTTTGTCAAATTCGGTTTGCTCTTCCCCCACTCCACTCTGCCTTGGAGCAAAACCAGAGAGATTGGCCCCAATCCAGGCTGGGGTGAGGGTGGAACCCAAAGCTGAGGGAGGTTTTGGGGGGGACTTCACCTCTTTTTGTCCTTACAAAGTTCTGGTTCTTGAGGAGAGAGGGGGATTCCTGCTCTGGAGAAAACCCCTGGCCATAGGAAATGCCCCGTGAAATAAAAAAGGGCAGGACTGATGGTCCTTTTTAAGCCTTTATTAAAAGTGATCAGCTCGGGTGGGGGCCCTGCCCAGCTTCGTTGCCCCAGCTTCGACTTGGAGGAGGAGGAACTTCGGCTCTGCCACTCCCTGTGATAGAGCCGGGCCCTCGAGTGTTCCTCACGGGCCGGGGCTGTGCACGAAGGTGGATACGGAGGGGATGGTGCTGATTCGCCGTCCTCAGGGCAGTGGCTCCAGTAGACCTTCCCATTAGGGTGACTACTTGAAGAAACCCAAAAGCTGCCCAGGCAGTAGTTCCTGATAGAGCAACCTGGTTCATTTTTCTTAAAAGTTTGTTGGCTCGTTTTAATTATTATTTTCTAGGGATTTTTTACTCCCAAGGGTCTTTTTGGCTCTAGTTTGCATATTCAGCCCCTTTTCTTCTCTCTTTTTTTTTTCTTTTTTTCTTTATCTACTACTCTTCAGCAGGCCAGCTTCGAAAGGGGTAAGGAGGAGGTTGTAAATGCAAGCCCTGATAAGGGGTCGGTTTCTTCACAACTAAGTGAGGTTTTTTTCTTAAACTGCAAGAGAAATCCTAACTTACAAAGCTACAACAAAGTACAAAATTACATTTAAACAAAGCTACAATGTAGTACAAAATAAATGGATAATTGTTAAATTGATAATCTGGTCCCTTATTTATAACACCCTGTGTGAGCAAGGAGGGAGCGGAACAACCACTGCTGGTCCCTGATCCCCGCACAAACCCCACAAACCCCGCTGGCTGCAGAGGAGCCGAGCCTGGCGGGCACGGGGGTGCCCTGTGGGCTTGGGTTCGGCCGGGGAGCACCCTGGGACGGCAGAGGCTGAGCACAGCTGGTTTGGGTCGCTGCTCCCGTGATGTGGGCAGGGCGTGCCCGTATGGAACAGGAATTGTGACCCTGCCACCCCGAGGGGCTTTAGCAAGGTGGGATTTGGTTCCTTTTCCCAGGAAATCAGTGACAGGACAAGGGGAAACAGCCTCAAGCTGTGCCAGGGGAGGGGCAGGCTGGGCATCAGGAGGAATTTCCTCATGGATCTTTTTAGCTGGCTGGATTTTAGTGCTTTGTACCCACCTTCCAGAAGTGAGGGTGCCCTGCCTTTGGGCAGGCCCTGCAGCTGCTCCTGCCAGCCTTGGCAAACCAGTCTGCCCAGTTTGTCCATCCCTGGAAGTGTCCCAGGCCAGGTAGGACGGGGCTTGGAGTAGCCTGGGACAGTGGGGGGGGTGTCCCTGCCCAGGGCAGGGGTGGCCCTGGATGGGTTTTAGGGTCCCTCCCACCCAAACCAGTGGGGGATTTTATACCCATTTGCAGGCTGGTGTGCCCCAAAGTCAATCAAATCCCAGTTCTGAACTTCATTAACGATGTGAGGATCCAACAATTCCTCCTGTAACACCCACAGGGCAACGCCAGAGATGGAAAAGGAGAGGCTGGAAGGGATAAAAGTGGGACAGAAAGCACCAGGGCTGATGGGAGGAGCTGCAGTTTGGGAAGCAAATCCAAGTGGGATAACTCAGCTCTGGAACCCTGTGCTCTGTCCCTGGGTGCCTGGCTGTGCTCACACACTGAATTTTGGGAGCAAATCTTCCACATTCCAGGTGGAAAAGGGGAAATCCATCAGCACCACTCTGCTCAGGAGCTGGACCTGGCCTCGCTCAGGATTCCTGGGAATCAGCCAGTGCCTGGGGCTGCATCCCCGAGCTGCTGGACATGGGAACCTCCCCCAAAGGGCACATTTCCTGAGCCATCCCGTTTGTGAAGGGCTGGACAGGCCTCAGACACAGGACAGGATTCTGTGAAATAATTTGACATCGTTAGATGCCAAAGGACCTTTAATAATTCTTCAAGGGAACACTTGCACTGATTGCAGCCCCAGCAGAAATCTGACCTTTTCTTATTCCTCATCCTCGAATCCTCCACAGAGGCTGCTCCTGCAGTGCTTGGGAGGTGTCTGCTCCCGTTTAATCTGTCTCCCAGACAAAAGCTCTTCAAAAGAGATTTTCCATGTTAATTGTGGGATGTTAAAACACTGAAATAACAAAAAAAAAAAAAAAACAAACCCAAAGAACCCCAACTCGGGATGCAGATTCTCCAGCCAAGCCTGAGAATCAGCTCCACTTGTGTGCATCTCCAACAGGCAGCTCTGCAGTGCCAATCATCCAGAGAGGGGGGGGGAAGATGTCAGCAAAATTCCCTGGATGCAGGGAGCCTGTGAGTGGATCCACGGGCAGCCTGCAGTGATGGCAGCTTCACAGGGGCTGCCCAAACCCTTCAGACATCGAGCTACAAAATGACAAAGCAGCTGAAAATAATGATTTGTGCTGTGAACCAGGGGCCGGCTGAGACCTCTGCACCAAGAGGAGGATGTGAGCCCGTGAGAGGCTGGAGTTAACCCCAGATGTCTGCCAGGCAGGTGCAGCTGCAGGGGAGCCACAAATCACAGCGGAGGAAAATCGATTGGAGGCCTGGAATGGTGTAAATCTGCCTCATTTCAGTCTGCACTGGGAGCACCAGAGCTGGGGATGCTCAGAGAGGAGCAAACCTGCCCAGTGGGGCTGAAACAGCAGCAAATGGCCCAGCCCAGTTCTAGGGGTTATCAGCTGTCCACTGCTTAATTTTGTGGTGAGTTTGCCTCTTTATGTCTCGGAATATCCTCAGACCATTCCCAAACAGCCTAAACATCCCTCGACTGTGCAGCTCCACCTAAGCCAGTTTTGTTGACAGCTACCCCAGAGCAGAAGTTGAGAAGAGAAATATAGCTCCTACCTCTTTTGATGTTAAGTCATTTATTCCCTCTGTCCTGGGGGGGCACAGAGCACCCGACCTGGGCAGTCAGTGAGGTGAGAGGGAGGGGCTTTGTGTCCTGCTGGATTTATCACAGACAGGGGGAAAGGGGATCCCAGGGGTGGGGATGGACAAACACCCACCAGCTCAGAGCCCTGCTGGAACCTCAGGCAGAGCTGACTCAGTGACAGGGCAGGGACCCGGCCGGGGGGCCCAGGGGGACCCACCACAACACCCGGTCAGGAGCTGCCAGGTGAGACAGGAGCATCCTGGCACATCCCACCTGGGCNCGGGCTGTGCCCCCTGCCAGGATCCTGCCCAGGCTCCAGGAAATCCCTGCAGGTTTTGCCGGTCACATTCTGTGCTCGCAGCCCCCGGGGATCCGAGATAATCAGGAGGAAGGACCCGCGCTGAGCCCGGCTCCCGGTGCCAGTCAGGGGCACTCAGCAGTGACAGAGGGACACGAGACTGGAGTGGCTCTGAGAGGGTACAAATTGCCTGTTCGTGGAATTCAATAACTCCCATTGCTCTGTGCCACACAGGGGCTCATTACCGAGGCAGTGTCACTCTGGAATCAGCTCCTGGATCAGCCAGGCTTTGGCTGATTGATATTTGATTTGCTGCGCGCTGATCAGAAGTGGAACAGCAATGAAATTGCTTTCATTTGCACCAGGAGGGGCTCGGGGTGTGAATTGTGCCGAGCTTCCAAGGAACCTTTTTTTCATCCTTCCCAGTAATTATGCCCAGGAGGGTGAGAAGCACTGGAATTGCAGCAGACATGTGCCATTGCACACGACAATTCCTATTTCACACAGCAGCTCCCGACCCCTACAGGAAAATAATGCTGGGTTTGTTTAAGTAGGGGAGATAGGGAAGGATCCTAAAGGGAGTGAAATATGGAGTTTTGGGGTGAAATGTGAAGAAAAAAGAGCCAGGAGCTTCCTCTCCACTTCAGACTCTGGAGTTTAGGATTCAAACCTAGACCTGGGAAATTGGGTGTAACCTCAGTGTGCAGGAGGTGACAGGGACACTGCATCCAGCTCCAGTCACACCCGGGAGCAGTCCCAGCCTCTCCGGGCAGCAACTGAGGATTTGCTGCTGAGGCCAGGAGCTCTCTGGCTTCTCACACACCCCAAGGAGGTTCTTCCTGAGCCTTTGCTTTGGGGTTTGCTCTGTGGACACCATGGTGCGCTGACAGGCCAGGAGCGAGGAATTCCTGTTGCTTTCCCTGGATTATCCCACTTTTTGGGCTGGACTGCTGGGAAAAGGAGCTCCTGCAGGAACTTGGGGGTGCTGGAACATCCCTGCCTGTGTAGGGCCAAGGCCCTTTGAGGCCTGGCCTGGCTGTGGGGTGACTTCAGCCTGTCCTGACAGCCAGAGCAGCACATTTTGATCCCTGGCCTGGCTGTGAGGTGTCTTCAGCCCGTCCTGACAGTCTCCCATCCCCTCCAGAACCTCTGGAAGATCTCTGTTGTCCCATTCCCCCTCTGGGAGGAAGATACATAGGAAAGAACCGTGAGCAGTCACCGAGGGAAGGCCCATTTGTGCCCAAATGAGCTCCTGGGTGCCCCTTGGGGACACTGTCCCTGTCCCGTGGCTGTGACCCCTCCCCTCGCTGCCCCACACAGCAGCTCCAGCCACATTCCCAGGGCACAAACAGCCCCACAGAACCAGGAGCTGCCTGGGCCCAGCTGCTTTTCATGGGGCTCCTTTAGGCCTTTAATCAGCCTAATTCAGGTTTTTACCCTTGTCCCGCAGGAGAGCAGAGGAATAACCCTCAGACTGAGAAATCTCTCTCTTCCCTGCTCCCAACATTGAGGGTTTTCATCTTCTTTCCTGGGATGACTGTGGAAAGTTCCAGGTTTTGTGCTCGCTGTCAAAGAAAGTGTTTTATCATCAGGGAGGCTGATTCCGTGCAATTAGAGAGGGAAGAGCCATTGTGTCGGGACAAATGACATCATTCCTGCTGCCTGATCCGTGCCCCATCAGGAATCAGATCTTTTCCTCCCACAAACCTCCCGATTTACAGAAATATAAAAGCTGTGAAACCCATCAAAAGCAGGTTGGCAAAGTTCACTGAATTCCCCCCAATTTCATAATCAAAAGTAATTGGAAATGCTACAGAGACTGTTAAAGTTAAATTTCCCTGCTGCTGAAGTGCACATCAAAGAGCAGTTGCTCAACACGGTGTCAAAAACGGTGAAATTACCCCTAAATCACTGCTGATATTCACGTTTTTGAGAAGGTGCTGTGGGGAGGAGGAGGGTGGATGTGGAATTTGACTCAGGGCAGGATGTTTAATGACATTTGTGATGGCACTTGAGACAAAGCTGAGACTTGAGGGCGACCTAAATCAGGGGGACATAAACAAGAAGCTGTGAAATGACCAAGGCCGTGAACTTCTGGGGCAGAGGATGTGTTTTTATTACAGAATCAGACACGAGACCGTTTGCAGAAGCTCCAAAAATGTGTAAAGTTGGGTTTTAACACTCCTAAAGCTGTGGAATGATCACAGTGATGGAATGAGCACGGCTGGAAAAGTCACATCCCTTAAAAGTTACCACTCCCTGTCCCATTTCCAACAGGTGGTGGAGCAAATTCCTGGCTCCTGGAAAACACAGGGTCGTGGAAGCATCCTCAGTCCACAGTCAGGAGGAGCCAGAGCCAGGGCTGGGCCCTCCTTGGAGAGCTGCAAATCCCAAAAGCAGAGTGGGATTTGCTCAGATATGTTTAAAAATAGGGATTGAACCCATTTTGTGACGTTTTGAAGCATGAAAGGAGTACATGAAAAGTCTTCAAAGCAGAAATAAGCTCAGCTGCCCCCTCAGTGTCACCAGGGTGGTCACTGCCACAATAAATCCTTGGGAATTGGCATCTCCTGTGACAGAAACAAGGCCAGAGACGTTTGGTTCAGTGGGACATGAAAGAAACACAATTTAAAAGGCACCCCCAGGAGGGTGTCAGGGCCACACAGAGCTTTGGGGGAGGTCTGGGTTCAGAAGCAGGGGAGCAAAGAGGAAAAAAAGCCTTTTCCTTCTCAGCAGAGCTTGCAAAAATGTTTCTTTTTAGTCTCTTTTTTTCCTCTTCCGTGGGAAGATGAAATGCTGGAGGTGGGGAATGAAGACGCCCCACTGGCATCCAGCTGGGATAAACCCAAATGCTGATGTTCAGCATTCCCCACCCGTTATAATTGCTGGTTTATAAACCCAAATATTGCTGCTCAGCATTAAAGTCTGGCACGAGAAGAGGTTCTCTGTCGAGCCTGGTTAATTGTCCCAGAAATTCCAGCACCAGAAGGGACTGGGGCAATCAGATTTGGAGCTGAAGTCGAGCTCTGATCCCAGATTCCAGCAGATGGATGGCAACACGTGCAGGAGACAGGGAAAATAAAGCGAATTGACAAAATACAGCTCGGTTTTGTTGCCAAAGTGTGAGTGAAAGCCGACATCTGCCTGAGGGGTCACGGCGGGGCTGGAAGCGGGAGGGTGCGGGATGAAAACAGCGCTGGAGGGCATCCGATAAATCCTCATCGTTTGCCAGGGGAAGGAAGGGAAATTCAAACTCACGCCGTGCCCTCTGCCACGGGCACGGACGCCTCGCCATCCCAGGCTGCTCCAGCCTGGCCTCGGGCTCTTGCAGCGATGCGGGGCAGCCCCAGGCTCCCTCCCAGCCCATCAGCTCTGCCCGGCTCTGAGCACTCAGAGCACACGAACCAATTTCTCTGCCGGGCAGGGGAGCCTCTTCTCCCGCATTTTGGATCCCAGAAAGGCAGTGTCTGAGGGCTGGAGCCTCTCCCTTGGAGCAGAGTAGGAGTGGGGAGCTGGGGGTTAATTAATGACCCAGCACTGATTGACTCTTAAAGTTGTTAAGCTGACGGGGGGTTCTCCCGGCCCGGGCTGGCTGGGGTCAGAGGCTCCGACCCAAGAAGCCGTAGCGGACCCAGAGAGGTGATCCCGTGAGGAACCACCCAGAGGTGATCCCGTCAGGAACCACCCAGAGGTGATCCCATCAGGAACCGTCTCCCAGGGGGTCGTGGCTTCTCTCAGGTGCCTGCAGAGGTGCCTGGCTCAGCAGCCATCAGCTCTTAGTGATTTAGGGAGTGATTTCAGCTCTGCTCTGCAAGGCAGAACCCCCCTTGGCCAGGCCCGGATAGAGAGAGGAGAGGACTCGGCTGGTGGTTCCGCAGAAGCAGCTTTATTCTTGCATCTTCCACGAAGGGGTGACCAGAGACGAATCCCCTCCCGACTCGGGGCAGAGGGGTCTCTTTTATGGGGTACAGAGGTGGGTGTGAAAGGGTGAGAAACCAATGGGTACTAGGGTATTTTACATACAGTTTCCTAGAGGATCTTGGGTCTATCTTTTCTAACTAAAAAGGCTCTTTGTTTCCCCAAGAGGGGCCTGGAGGGAGATAGTGCTACCTCTTTATCTCCAGGCCTCCCTGCCAGGGCAGGGGCCTGTCAGACCCCACGTCTGGAGATGCTGCAGTTCCCTTTATCTAAACAAGGGCTTCCTGCCAAGACAGGGGCTTGTCAGACCCTACAGACTCTCACGCTGAACAGGGCTGGGGTTCCTGCTCTTGCCCAGCTGAGCTCTCAGCCACGCTGTGTCCGTGATTATTACCTGGACTGCAGCTGGAGCTGCTGAAAGGTGGGAAATCCTGCTGGCCCAGCGTTGCTTCATCTAAAGAAAAGAGAAAAGGGACGAGAAAATAAGGAAGAAAACCCTGTAAGCTTAAAGGAAGCTTGAGGAACACAGTGCAGAGAACACAAGGAGGGATGACTGGAACTGGGAGGGGAGCCTGGTTCTGCAGGGCTCTGCTGAAGGCTCCCATGCCCACGGGCTTTCAGGAGACACAATTCCTCACTGTGTGTGCCTTCAGGATCCCGTGGGAGCTGTGGGTTTGTATCCAGCCCCAAACTTCCTTCAGAGTGCCCCTGAGTGCCACACCAGGCTGGCACAGCGGCTCCCAGAGCCCTTTCCTTTGGGATTCCTGGCATTTATGAATGAGGAATGATCCAAAGCCTTCAGCCGATGGCACCGTGCTGTGCCCGAGGAGTGCCCGGGGTTCCTGGGTGCCTCATTCCCCACTGTGGGTGGGGACAGCAGCCCCTGCTCAGCCTCTCCCTCCTGCTGGGATCGGGCATTCCTGGGGTGCTTTAAATCGGGAATCTCCCAGCATGGCCCGAGCTGCCACAGGCCTCTTGTACCATAATTAACACCTTGATGAGTGACACGCTGATGGCAGGGAGGGGACATCACCTGACACCACTGACTTTGACTCGGCTGTCCCTTAATTGGCACCATTATTGGGCAAATCGCCCCCAAAGGCCGGGATCGGGCCGTGTCACCCGTGGCTGTCCTGCCCGATGTGACAGCGGTGCCACCGGCAGAGGTGCCCTCAGCCAGCTCCCTGCACGGTCCCGTTTTACAAATTGTGTTTAGCTTTTAATGATTTGCTGGAACATGCTTGATTAAAAACCTGCCGAAATTCCAAACCTAATGAACCTTAAACTTTCCCATTAGATCCATTAATTATCCCGGTCCCAGTGGCACACGCAGGGACGTTTCCCTGCTGCATTCGTATGAAAATGAAGAGTTTCTGCAAGAACTCCATTAAAGACCAGACAAATAACAGGACTCCATTGCTAAAGCTGTTGTGCCTCTGAATTAAGTCGCTGTCTTTTGTTTTTTCCCTTTAATTAATCATTCCTAAGGCTTTGCTGGAAGGCCCAGGGGGAGGTGGGGAGCAGCAGCAGGAACTGATGGCTTTGTCACCGGTGTCACGGTGCCACAGCAGTGACGAACGTGAGGGGAGGGGGGGGGCACCAATTGGCTGTCATTGATATTACAGGGGGCTGTCCTGGGGTGATCCAGGGGTTTCTGATTTACAGGGGAGCGCTGATCCGTGTTTGCAGACCCCACAGTGCCCAGGGAGAGTCACAGCCACAGGACCCCGGGTGCTGCCAGGGAATCAGGGAGATGGTTTGGGCTGGAAGGGACCCTAAAGCCCACCCAGTCCAGGGACACCTTCCCCTGTCCCAGGCTGCTCCAGGCCCCTGCCAGCCTGGCCCCGGCCACTTGGACATGGACAGGAAAGCCCTTTCATGCTGCCTGAAGCCCTCGTTCAGAGAATCCCAGACTCTTTTAGGCTGGAGAAGACCTCTCAGGTCACCTCTAAGGTCTGGGATGACCTCTCAGCTCTGAGCCAGCTCATCCTCGCTCACCTGGGCCTGGCAGTGATGAGGAGGGCTCCGAATCCATTACAGGCTCATCGCTCCTCATTCCAGGGGAAACGGATGGTGCCTTCCTCTGCAGCCGAGCAGAGGACTGTTAATTAGCTAATTATTGCCCAGCACACATTCTAGAGGCTCGCTGGTTGCCTGAACTCTCAACTTCACATTTCACGCGTTTCCGCTTGGGAATTCTGCGGGATAACGGGCTCGGCGGATCCGGGGCTCGGCGGGTCCGGGGCTCTGCCTTCCATCCCGTGAGGAGCCGCCAGACTGCCGGGATAACCTCCCCAAGGGAGGGCTGGGGCCGCTCCCGGGGCTCCCACATCCCCTCAGCCCTCACCACCCCCTTTTCTCCTCCTGCTTCGCTCCCGGCGAGCGTGGAATGGGATCCGCGGCCGTTCTTCTGTCTGGGGCTGCCCCTTCACAGCCCATCCCAGCAGCGCCTCCCGGCTCCTCCTCCGTGCTGCTCCCAGGCTGGACTGGGCCGGTGCCAGTCATGGACGAGGGCTGGAGGGACAGGGAATGGCTTCCCAGTGCCAGAGGGCAGGGCTGGCTGGGATTTGGGGCAGGAATTGTTCCCTGGCAGGGTGGGCAGGGGCTGGGCTGGAATTGCCAGAGCAGCTGTGGCTGCCCCTGGATCCCTGGCAGTGCCCAAGGCCAGGCTGGACATTGGGGCTGGAGCAGCCTGGCACAGGGGGAGCTGTCCCTGGGGTGGCACTGGGTGGGATTTAAGGTCCCTCCAACCCTGGAGGGAAGGTTCAGCCTGGGAGGTTCAGCCTGGAAGTGTCGGAGATCTCCATTTTCCCAAACTGGCCCAGTCCAGATGCACCAAAGCCCACAAAGTCCCAGCGATGCCGTTGAGTTTCTGTGTGAAACATTTGCTGTTCTCCCATCCCTGCTCCGGGGTGCCAGAGATCGGGATTTAGGATCAGGTTGTGATTTAAGGCTTTAGGATCAGGCTGTGAATTAAGGATTTAGGATCAGGTTGTGATTTAAGGCTTTAGGATCAGGTAGATTCAAGGATTTAGGATCAGGCTGTGATTTAAAGATTTAGATCAGGGTGTGATTTAAGGATTTAGATCAGGCTGTGATTTAAGGATTTAGGGTCAGGCTGTGATTTAAGGATTTAGATCAGGCTGTGATTTAAGGATTTAGGGTCAGGCTGTGATTTAAGGATTTAGGATCAGGTTGTGATTTAAGGATTTAGGATCAGGCTGTGATTTAAGGATTTAGGATCAGGTTGTGATTTAAGGATTTAGATCAGGCTGTGATTTAGGGATTTAGGATCAGGCTGTGATTTAAGGATTTAGGATCAGGTTATGATTTAAGGATTTAGGATCAGGCTGTGATTTTCTGGCCCAGATACTGTAAATATTCCTGCATTGCCATGGTGAGGACCTGACTGGGCTGTTTATGCACAGGGGTGATTTATTCATTAGATAAAGATGTAATTTTTGATTCCTTTGTTTAAAAATATTTCCAGGGTGCTGTCAAAGCCCACAGCAGTGGAGGCTGTGATTTATCCCTCACACTCCTCAAACCAAGGAGAAGTTTGTTAAAAACATCCAGCCAATGAACCCACACCCCTCTCATTCCTTCTGCAAACTCCGTGAGCTGAAAAGCACCAAAAATGGGGGGAAGGGAGAGACAGGGGCAAAATGAAACTGGGGGGAAACAACAAAGAAAACATCGGTTCTAGAGAGTGATGGGCCCAGCTGGAAGGGGAATTTCCATCCCAAGATTTGTTGAAACAGGGAGGGGACCTGTCCCTGTCACCAGGGCAGCAGCAGCCTGGAAAAGTGTCCTTCATTTCCAGTAGGACACTGGGAAAGGTGGAGAATCCTCCTTCATTTCCAGTAGGACACTGGGAAAGGTGGAGAATCCTCCTTCATTTCCAGTAGGACACTGGGAAAGGTGGAGAATCCTCCTTCATTTCCAGTAGGAAACTGGGAAAGGTGGGAATCCTCCTCCATTTCCAGCAGGACACTGGGAAAGGTGGGAATCCTCCTTCATTTCCAGTAGGACACTGGGAAAGGTGGAGAATCCTCCTTCATTTCCAGCAGGACCCTGGGAAAGGTGGAGAATCCTCCTTCATTTCCAGCAGGACACTGGGAAAGGTGGAGAATCCTCCTTCATTTCCAGCAGGACACTGGGAAAGGTGGAGAATCCTCCTTCATTTCCAGTAGGACACTGGGAAAGGTGGAGAATCCTCCTTCATTTCCAGCAGGACACTGGGAAAGGTGGAGAATCCTCCTTCATTTCCAGTGGGATACTGGGAAAGGTGGAGAATCCTCCTTCATTTCCAGTGGGATACTGGGAAAGGTGGAGAATCCTCCTTCATTTCCAGTAGGAAACTGGGAAAGGTGGACAATCCTCCTTCATTTCCAGCAGGACACTGGGAAAGGTGGAGAATCCTCCTTCATTTCCAGTGGGATACTGGGAAAGGTGGGAATCCTCCTTCATTTCCAGTGGGACACTGGGAAAGGTGGGAATCCTCCTTCATTTCCAGCAGGACACTGGGAAAGGTGGAGAATCCTCCTTCATTTCCAGTAGGACACTGGGAAAGGTGGGAATCCTCCTTCATTTCCAGCAGGATACTGGGAAAGGTGGAGAATCCTCCTTCATTTCCAGTAGGATACTGGGAAAGGTGGGAATCCTCCTTCATTTCCAGTAGGACACTGGGAAAGGTGGGAATCCTCCTTCATTTCCAGCGGGATACTGGGAAAGGTGGAGAATCCTCCTTCATTTCCAGCAGGACACTGGGAAAGGTGGGAATCCTCCTTCATTTCCAGTGGGATACTGGGAAAGGTGGAGAATCCTCCTTCATTTCCAGTAGGATACTGGGAAAGGTGGAGAATCCTCCTTCATTTCCAGCAGGACACTGGGAAAGGTGGAGAATCCTCCTTCATTTCCAACAGGACACTGGGAAAGGTGGAGAATCCTCCTTCATTTCCAGTAGGACAGAGGGAAAGGTGGAGAATCCTCCTTCATTTCCAGTAGGACACTGGGAAAGGTGGAGAATCCTCCTTCATTTCCAGTAGGACAGAGGGAAAGGTGGAGAATCCTCCTTCATTTCCAGGGGGATACTGGGAAAGGTGGAGAATCCTCCTTCATTTCCAGCAGGACACTGGGAAAGGTGGAGAATCCTCCTTCATTTCCAGTGGGATACTGGGAAAGGTGGAGAATCCTCCTTCATTTCCAGCAGGACACTGGGAAAGGTGGAGAATCCTCCTTCATTTCCAGCAGGACCCTGGGAAAGGTGGAGAATCCTCCTTCATTTCCAGTAGGACAGAGGGAAAGGTGGAGAATCCTCCTTCACTTCCAGTAGGAAACTGGGAAAGGTGGGAATCCTCCTTCATTTCCAGCAGGACACTGGGAAAGGTGGGAATCCTCCTTCATTTCCAGTAGGACACTGGGAAAGGTGGAGAATCCTCCTTCATTTCCAGTAGGACACTGGGAAAGGTGGAGAATCCTCCTTCATTTCCAGTGGGATACTGGGAAAGGTGGAGAATCCTCCTTCATTTCCAGTAGGACCCTGGGAAAGGTGGAGAATCCTCCTTCATTTCCAGTAGGAAACTGGGAAAGGTGGAGAATCCTCCTTCATTTCCAGTGGGATACTGGGAAAGGTGGAGAATCCTCCTTCATTTCCAGCAGGACACTGGGAAAGGTGGAGAATCCTCCTTCATTTCCAGTAGGACCCTGGGAAAGGTGGAGAATCCTCCTTCATTTCCAGCAGGATACTGGGAAAGGTGGAGAATCCTCCTTCATTTCCAGTAGGACAGAGGGAAAGGTGGAGAATCCTCCTTCATTTCCAGTAGGACAGAGGGAAAGGTGGAGAATCCTCCTTCACTTCCAGCAGGACCCTGGGAAAGGTGGGAATCCTCCTTCATTTCCAGTAGGAAACTGGGAAAGGTGGAGAATCCTCCTTCATTTCCAGTAGGACACTGGGAAAGGTGGAGAATCCTCCTTCATTTCCAGTAGGACACTGGGAAAGGTGGAGAATCCTCCTTCATTTCCAGCAGGACACTGGGAAAGGTGGAGAATCCTCCTTCATTTCCAGTAGGACACTGGGAAAGGTGGAGAATCCTCCTTCATTTCCAGTAGGACAGAGGGAAAGGTGGAGAATCCTCCTTCATTTCCAGTGGGATACTGGGAAAGGTGGAGAATCCTCCTTCATTTCCAGCAGGACCCTGGGAAAGGTGGAGAATCCTCCTTCATTTCCAGCAGGATACTGGGAAAGGTGGGAATCCTCCTTCATTTCCAGTAGGATACTGGGAAAGGTGGGAATCCTCCTTCATTTCCAGCAGGACACTGGGAAAGGTGGAGAATCCTCCTTCATTTCCAGCAGGACCCTGGGAAAGGTGGGAATCCTCCTTCATTTCCAGTAGGATACTGGGAAAGGTTGGAATCCTCCTTCATTTCCAGTAGGAAACTGGGAAAGGTGGAGAATCCTCCTTCATTTCCAGCAGGATACTGGGAAAGGTGGAGAATCCTCCTTCATTTCCAGCAGGATACTGGGAAAGGTGGGAATCCCTCTCTCCCCACCTCCCAACCCTCCCCAGGATGGGGCAAACTCAAACCACCTCCAAACCACTTTCTGATGGCCACAAAAAGTTGTGGTGGCTCCTG
>JACBWW010000104.1:40598-60027 GCA_020086605.1 Lanius collurio
TCCTTCTCCATGAGATGCCAGGAACATTCCCAGAGCTCTGAAAAAGGGGAATATCAGCAGTTTTCAGCCCCAGCTTGCTGTGCTGTCATGGGGGGCTGGGCTGTGGGGACACCCCTTTGTCCCCACGACACCCCTGGCCAGGGGCAGCTACTCCTGAATTTGGGACTTGGAAGCCTCTGAGCTGTTGCCAGGTCTGTAACCAGGAGCCAACTGCACCAAACACCCCCAGAATGTGGGGTCACGTTGGGCTCTGGCTCCTCTTGCAGGGATGGTGTTGGCAGGGCAGCAAAATGATGCCATGATGAATTTTTGCCTTTTCTTTTAAACCCCTTTTATACCTTTTTAGAGCTCCTGTATCCTCAGTGCTTTTTGCCTGCGTTCTTGGCCTTGTTTGTCAGGCTGGGAGACTCAGCATTTTAGAGGTCAGAGTGCCCCAGAGCCCAAGGTGCTCTCCAGAACAGGTTCTGTAAACTGGGAACCATCCAGGGAAGGCTCCTTGGGGAGGGGCTCACTCGAGCCTCTCACTGGGGAATCTTTGATAGATCTGCTAATTAGTAACACCTATAATGACACACCAGCTCTTTTGGGGTGGGCACTGCGGGGTGCATTGAGGTGCATTCCACCTGCATGTGCTGCACCTTAAAGTAAATACCAAGGTAAAATCCCTATTTCCCTTCTAACCGTGTTTGACTCTTGATTTTAAGACCAGGAAAAGACACCAAAACACTAAAAAACTTTATTTTTTTCTTTGCCTTTGCCCTCAGAGGAACTTTACCCCAGCCCTGCATCCCCTGCTCGGCAGCCCTGCCACCAGCCCCGGCTGTTTCCCTTCCCCAGTCCCTGCTTTATGTGGCAATTACTCACTCTGTGTTTCTCCTCCCTTCCTCTATAATCTCATTTTAATGTGCATGTCACAGTTTTAATAAACCCGAGTTCAAAGGATGAGCAATTATACAAATCTTTCATTTCACACATGAGAAGCGTGGTTTTAAAGTTGTCAGCACAAAAAAAAAAGGCATTTCTTTGATTCCCTTCTCACTGCAATTACCTCATGTCTGCCGTGGGTTTCAGCTGGTGCAAATCCTCGGAGTGCCTTTGATTCCAGTGTCTTACCCCACTGGAATTGTTGGCTCCAAGGTGGATTAGTGCAACTTTCCAGATAAGAAATGAGGTTGGAGTTTATCCGCAGCCCAAATGAAAACAGGGATGGTTGGTGCCCTGCTTGGGCTCAGGCCCAGGGGATTTTTATCCTCTCTGAGCATTTTGTTTACACTTTATAAAAAATAATTTCCTGCTGAGCTGTGGAGAAGAAATCATCCCCAGCAGATGAAAAAGGTGAGGGATCCAATTCCCTGGGACTGGGCCATTTCCGTGGCTGTTCCCAAACTCCTAAAATGAGGAAAAGCTGCTCTTAATTCCAAAGGATGAGGGAGGGATTGGGCATTTGGCTGCGTGTCTGAGGTGCCTCTGAGCACTCCAGGGAAAGCTCAGGGCAGGTGAGGGAGATCCCTTTTCTCCTGGAATGCCGAGATGGGTGGGATGCTGTGGGTTCATGGATCAGCTCCCACACTTTGCCAGGGTGAGCCACAAACCAGGAGGTGCCACCTCCCTCAGTGACTCCATCAGTGCTGGGCAGGGGCTTCCCGATGCTCTGGGGGGGAGAAATCCCGGATTTCGGAGCAGAAGGTGCAGCCTCAGCACATCCCTGGGGCAGGAAAATCCTCTCTAAGCAGCAGGATGGGTAAGGGCTGCCCTTGGTGGGATTTTCCCCATTCCTTCAATCCCATGTGCATTAAAGGCAGGGAAAACTGGCGTGGACACTTTCATTCCTGGTGGCTCCAACTGCAGGAGCCTCTTTCACTTTTCCTTGACCTTCTGGAGCGGAATGAAGTGACAGGCTGGGGGCACGAGGTCATGGCAGTGCTAAAGAATTCACTGAAAAACGCCTGGAATTGATAAACGGAGAACTTCCCACAGCCCCGGTCCCGACTCGGAGCTGGCATTTGCAGAGCTCTCAGCGCAGGGGTGCAAAGCCTCACACATTTCCCGTTATCTCCGTGCCTGGGGCGGATCCCGGCGTGCAGAACCCGCTCGGAGGCAGCGCCGTGACCTCCCCACCCCGGGCTGGGCAAACATCCCCAGGAACGCAGGGCTGGCTTCTCACAGGCTGCAATATTTTTAATTACAGCGCTTTTCAGGCTGAGAATTTCAGGGGATGTGAGTGTGGCTGCTCTTGGAGGGCTCCATTTTAGCTGGGAGAAGTGACTGGAACAAAACTTCAGTGCCAACACCTGTGGGAGAGCAGGTGGGGAGGAATGATGGGCCTGGGCACCACAATGGAAGTATTTAATGTAATCCTCAGCTGAAAAGTAAATTGCCTGAATGGCTCCACTCCCATTATCCCTCCGTGGAAGTAACAATGCTCCTCCCCTCCTTTTTAAAGTAAAGGATGCTCCTATAAAGCATAATTTTAATAAAAACATTCCAGAGAAAAAGAAAAAAAAACAAACAATCCCAAAATACTCTGAATACCCTGCAGAACCCTCTGCACTCACCCAAAGAAATAATATTTCAAATTATACAAATGATTAGGACCTAATTCAGCATTAAGGGAAATTACAGCACAATGCAGAAAATTGGAGATGCTGGCGCTGATCTGGAATTATGAGGAATAAGAGTGACTGCCTGGAGTTCAGTGCTTTTCATTCTCATGCTGCTCTGCTTCTCCCCTGATTTTCTTCCCACTCTGTCCTTGTTTAGTGTGTTCAGCTCCAGTCTGGAGGGAAAGCTCTCCCGCACAGGAAGTTTGTCCTAAATGAGTTGTCCATGAACAGAAACAGCCAGAAAGACATCCTGGTGTGTGTGGGGCTGCTCCAGCCTCTCCATGAGTGAGAAATCCTTGGATACACCCAGGAGCTGCTCCGAGCCCCCAGCCCGGCCCAGGCTTGGCCGTGGGCTGGTTGGACCCGCAGGTTCATCCAGGGAGCAGCAAAGGAAATGCAGCCCAGGGTGGAAGGGAACAGCTCAAGTTGCCCCAGGGGAGGTTTAGATGAGATTTGAGGGAATATTTCCTCACAGGATGGGTTGGAAATCATTGGGAGAGGCTGTCCAGGGAACTGGGGGAGTTGCCATCCCTGGAGGTGCTCAAACAACGTGGAGGTGGCACCTGGGGCTGGGGTCAGCAGTGCCCGTGGTGGTGGGGCTGGCTGGGGGTTGGACTCGGTGACCTTCAGTGATTCCACACTTCCATGGATCTCCCTGCTGCTCCAGGAGGAGGCTTTGGGGTCAGGCTGGGCAGGGGCCTCATTCCCAGTGCAGGACAGAAAGGGAGGAGCCAGCGCTGGCAGTGACCACGGGGCTCCTGGGGCTTCAGGCCGGGCACCCAGGCAGGCACTGATGTCCCTCCGTTTGCCTCCAAGGAAAACTCCCCAGCTGCTCCTGCAGGGCTTCAGCTCCTGTGGTGTGGCCTGGCTGTGTCCAGCTCGGAACGGGCACTGCCCAGGGGCTGGGGCACTCCGTGCTGGCACCAGAGGGACACCCAGGGCCACCCGGGCGTGCTGGCACCGCACTCAGCCCGGCCGAGGGGCTCCAGGTGCCACCCACTCTCGGGGTTATCAGCTGTCCACTGCTTAATTTTGTGGCGAGTTTGCCTCTTTATGTCTCAGAATATCCTCAGACCATTCCCAAACAGCCTAAACATCCCTCGACTGTGCAGCTCCACCTAAGCCAGTGTTTGTTGACAGCTACCCCCAGAGCAGAAGTTGAGAAGAGAAATATAGCTCCTACCTCTTTTGATGTTAAGTCATTTATTCCCTCTGTCCTGGAGGGGGACAGAGCACCCGACCTGGGCAAAAGGTCGGCGAGGTAAGAGAGCAGGGCTTTCCGTCCTGCTGGTTTTATCACAGACAGGGGGAAAGGATAGAGCAGGGGCGGAGATGGGACAAACAACCAACCCGATCAGAGCCCGCGCGGCTTGAACCCAAGGTAGACCTGACTCAGTGACATGGCAGGGACCCGGCCCGGGGGGGTGGGGGGCAGGGGGATCCACCGCAACAACCCACAGCAGGGCACCGGCCCCAGCAATGCCCCCTCCCCTCCCAGCACCTCCCGGACCGTGCCCACAGAGCCGCTCGCTGCCCCCGGGCTGCCGGGGATGACCCTTCCACCATCAGCGGGGGCACTTTGCTCGTCCCAGCCGCGATCTGCCCATCGTGCTCGGCACCCCAAGGAACGCAACAATTGATGGGCGCATCCCCAAAGTGCTGCTCCCTTCACCACGGCACATAAAGGAGCTGCTGCCCGGCGCGGGGTGGGAGTGGCAGCTGGGTAATGAGCGGGTCCTCAGCAGAGGCGAGCTGCAAAAATCCTTCATTTCAATGGCTGCAGTCGGACAAAGGGAACTGTGGGCAGCGAGAGAGAAAGGCTGCCAAGGGAAAGAGAAAATAGCCTCCGCTGGGTGCACTCGAGCAGGATGAGGGTGATTTGCAGAGCCTGTAATGTGACTGTGTGGTATTTTATGGGGTTTGCCCGCCTTTATTGCCGTGTGGGGTGAGGGGCAGCATCAGCTGCTGCAGAGAGCGTGGTGCTGATCTCCTGCTCAGGGAGAAGCACCAGAGGTGGTTTTGGGGTCACAGCGGGTGTGGGGCATCGACTCTGGCCTAGAGCTCAGCACATCTGTGTGGGAAATGTCCTAATGGAGAGCATCTCCCTTTCCTTTCCTTCCCTTCCCTTCCCTTCCCACCCTCCCCTGGTGAAGAGCAATTATGCTTTTGCCAGTTTCCCGTACTCACTTTCCCCTAAAACCAGGAGAAAAGCTGTTTAAAAGGCTGTTTATGAAATGTGAAGAGTGTCAGGAGGAACATCCAAACTCTGGTTCTCTTTCAAAGGATTGAAATTGAATTTGCAACAGAACCAAGGTGATGAAATGTTCTGAGGGTCCTTGTCCTCCTCTGGAAGAAATGAAGAAAGCTCAGGTGTAGCAAAAGCTGTTCCCTCAAACGCAGCTCTCAGAGCCTCTCAGACGCCTCAGCACAGAGCCACAGCTACAAATAGTTTGTGAAATACCTGAGGAGAAAATGCGTGTGAGCAATCGAGAGCGCAGTGTAAACAGTCATTGGGCTGTACTCAGCTTTGTGCCGCCTGATGTCGGGATGAGCCACTCCAGGAACACCGAGCCCGGCAGCTCCCAGGAAATCAAAGCTCGCTGCCGTCCCGGGAGCCCCGAGAGCAGCTCAGACATGAACATCTCCCAGCAAAAAGGGCTACTCATCCTGCACCGAGCAATTCAGCTCCACAGAACTGCGGGAGAACCAAACCCCACGGCAGCGTGAGCTCGGTTTGACAGGTGATAATTAACTGCTGATAATATAATTGCAGTTTTGAGGCAAAAGTGGGTTTGATTAAAAACTCCTCAGCGTTTGCATGGCGTGGGACAGCCTCCTCCAAGCAGGAATGTTCAGGGACTGCTGGCACGTTTACCTCGTGTTGAACATGGATCCCGAGGGGGAAATCCAAGGGTCCCCTCTTCCCACGGAGCTGGAGATGTTTTGTCACCTCCCAGGGCTTTGGACCGGAGGGATGCAGTGCCCCCGGCAGCGCTCCTGGCAGGGAATTGCTGGGTCAGCCCCGCGGGTCTCCAGGAAATGCAAACGGAGGGAATTAAGTCCCTGGAAGAAGCCCTTCCCTTCCGAGGGGAAGGTGGGCTCTTTCCTGGCCATGGACACCCCGCGGTGGAGCAGGGTATGAAGTGTCTGGGCGTGTCCCAGAGGATCGCACTCGGTGTAGGGGACACAGGGAACCAGCTGAGTCCCCTTGGGGGTCTGGGGCACGTCTTGGCACAGAGTTACCATTGGATGCTCCAGATTCCAGAGAGGAAAACGGGCACCTCAGAGACCCCTCTGACCCCTCCCATGACTGCCCAGGACATCGTCCTTTAATGCTGGAAATCCTCACGGGCTGGAGCCCTTCCCTGGGAGCCCCCAGTGTGGAGCTGCCCCCAGCCCCTTCCTGCCCCTGTTGCTGCTGACCACGGCTCTCCTCGGCACTGGGGACTCCCTGCCTGGTTTAGGGAAGGATCAGAACAGAATCACAGCCTCTGCTCAGAGCTGCTGCTGCTGCTCACTGCCAAAGAGAAAGTCAGATTACCCAGCTCATGGAGAGAGGCTGTGGCAAGGACCTGAGAAGAATCAGACTCATTAACTTGCAGATTGCCCCACCTTCTGGGTTTCCAAACATGCAAGTGTTCTACAGTAAATTGTGCTTCCCAAAGGTTAATTTTTAATAAGGCAGTAAATGTATTTAAACAATGATTATTAAAAAAAAAAAAAAAAGTAAGGTTTACAATGTAATAGGTAATTATCTTCTCCTGAACAGTTCTAACAATGCAGCTGGTTCCTGTCTGCAGAGATCCTTTGATATTTGTTTAACCTGCGGTAACATTCTTATCAAACCCAGCTGAAATGGGTGTAATTCGAGGCATCACAGCACATTTCAAGGAAAGCAGCTCTGGCTCGACTGAGCTTCTTCCCCTCCAGTTACAGCTGCCTTTTCTGTCACAATGACTTTGAGCTCCACCAGAAGCACCTGCGGAGCAGTGCCCACGTTTGGTACCTAAAGCTCAGTCCCAAACCCATGAAATCCCCACTGGCTGCCCAAATCCCTGTTCTCTGCATGGGGAATTTATCCAGCAGGGCAGGAGCTGCTCCCCAGCTGTGGATGGACCTGGAAGGGTGGGAATGTCCCAGTGTGGGGGGTGATCACCCACTGCCCCTTCAGAGCCACCCGGAGGGTGCAGCGCTGCTGCTGCAGCCCAGGGAGGCAAAGCCCTTCTCAGCACCCACTGAACAAGAGGCTGGGGAGGGGGTAAATTGGGTAAATTTTCCCTGTCCTATTTGTTTGTCCTGTGGTGACCCCACCAAGAGCTCTCAAACTCTGCTGTGGTGCTGCTGTCTCAGCCTGGAGTCTCTCCGAGGGTTTTTTCCCCACAACAGCATCTCTTTCATGGATGATTGGTAATAGAAGTTTCATTATGAGATCACAAAACACTGGGGGATATGTTAATGTGCTTTAGCGTGTAATCCAGAATAATATCATTGCAAGGAATTGCATTTTGTCTGCAACTGAGGCAGCAGATAGGAGCTGCCTCTTTCCCAGCATTAATATCCATTGCTGAATTAATGCTTTCCTTCCCACAGTCCCGGGTGAAATTACCCAAATGTGCATTGTGCTGATTTATTCAGGTGCAGCCCCATTTGCTACAAACAACGAGCACAGGGAGGGGTTTGGCTCTTTCAAATGGATATTCTGAAGTGTTGGGGTTGCTGTAAGAATCTCTGCTCTGAGCTCCCTCTCGTTTGTGGTGATCACAGAGCACTTGTAACCCCCCCAGGGGGTTTAACCTGCTTTTCTCGGGGGGAAGAAACCTTTGGGGCTGAGCGGGGCCACAGCAGGGCCCCTGCCGACCTCAGCAGGGGCTGCTTTGGGTGAGCAGAGTCCTGGGGCCAGGGTCACACGAGGGCTTGGGCTCTCCTCCCGTGACCTGTTCTGTGGTAAATTTAAGAAATGTCCCCAGTCTTGGGGCTTGATCCGTGTTAAACTGAAGGAATGCCCCGATCCCATGGTCTTTTCCATGTTAAATTGAACACGTGCCCTCCTCCCGTGGCCTGTTCTGAGGTAAATTTAATGAATTACCCCAATCCCGTGGCCTGATCTGTGTTGAATTTCAGAAATGCCCCAGTTCTGTGGCCTGTCTGTGGTAGATTTCAGAAATTCCCCCAATCCCATGACCTGATCTGTGTTGAATTTCAGAAATGCCCCCAGTTCTGTGGCTGTTGGGGTACCAAAGCTCCCTCTGGGCTCTGAGCAGACTCCCATCCACTGGTGCAGCTCTGTCAGACAGAGCCCTGCTCCATAAAAAACACTGGGATGCTCAGCTGGAAGGTGTCCAAGAAAGACTAAAAGGTTCCTCGAGCATATTTTATTATTTTTTGGTAGCAGAATTTCCACTCCTCCTCCCTAAAGTGCTTTATGTCTCTCTAATGCAAATCCCATCAATCCATGAACTGTCCAAGCCAACATTCAGGGAGTTCTATATTGATCCATCCCTGATATGTGACAGCTCCAGCCTATTTCAGGTGATCAGGGAAGACTTTATCCTGTCCTTGCTCTGAAAAAGCAGCAGCACATTTTAAATTTCCCGTATTCTGTGGACAAACCAGCTGAAATTGTGAGCCACAGATGCTCACTTGACAGATGGACTCCTGGCCGTGCTGCAGGGTTTGAAATGCTTCCAAACCCACCAGATTGAATCCTGGTGGCCAACACGTTCCCAGGGGGGACCAAAAGATGTGGAAGTTGATGTTTAAGGGTTGCTGAGCAGAAAGAAACCTGTGGAAATCTAATTAGCAACAGGCAGGGAATGAAGAGAGGTCTCAGGGAGCGGCTTTGCTGAAAGCTGCACTCTGAGGTGGAAAATAACTTGGATTGAGGTAGGTCAGGGAAAAGGTGAGTGCCAGGGGCCAAGCCCAGAGAGGGGATTCTGATATTTCACTGCATTTTCGAGGAAAGCCTGGAGTCTGTAAATGTGGGAAGAGGGAAGGGAGGTCAGGCCAGAGCCTTCCTGGTGCGAGCCGGGGTGAGAAGTGAACATGAGGTCGGTGGCAGAGGTGAACTCTGATGTCCTGATGTGAGTTTGGAAACACGAGACCACAAAGAAGGTTTCTCATGTGGCTGTTCTACCCCTGTTCAAATACCAGCAAGTCTTTCCCAAGTGCTTTTTTTTCTCTTTCAGTTTCCTGCCTCTCACACAAAAGCCTCGTGCAGGCAGCACATCCCACACAGCTCACCCCTGGATTCTCTGGTACCTCCACAGCTCCAGTTCTAAATCACAGAATCCTGGAATGGTTTGGGTTGGGAGGGACCTTAAATCTCACCCAGTGCCACCCCTGCCCTGGCAGGGACAGCTCCCCCTGTGCCAGGCTGCTCCCAGCCCCAATGGCCAGCCTGGCCTTGGGCACTGCCAGGGATCCAGGGGCAGCCACAGCTGCTCTGGCAATTCCATGCCAGCCCCTGCCCACCCTGCCAGGGAACAATTCCTTCCCCAAATCCCAGCCAGCCCTGCCCTCTGGCACTGGGAAGCCATTCCCTGGGTGCTGGCCCTGAATCCCTTGTCCCCAGTCCCTCTGCAGCTCTCCTGGAGCCCCCTCTGTGGACAGGGCACTTCTCTTGCTGCAGATGTTTCACTCTCACCTGGGGTTCAGCTGAGTCCTGCAGTGCAGGGGTCTCTGCCCTGTGACCATCCCCAAAGGATGGAGGAATTTTTGCTTCAGTAAGAAGAAGAAAGATGGCATTTTTCCATGGCAGATTAACCTCAATGATTTTTGTGTTTGGCAAATTATCTGAGAGTCGATTTAGGACAAAGAGTTTTGTATCTCTGTCATATCCCTGGGTTAATATTGATGATGTTCCCCTGTGGAAGCCTTTGGATGTCCAGTGCAGGCTGAAGCAGCCTCGCTGTGCTCGTTCCTCTCCACATAAGCTGACATTTTAAGGGAAGAAGATTTACACCCTGAACAGGGCAATGACCTGGAACCAGAGGAAAACAGCACTGTAGGATCTCCTAAGGGACAGTCTGGCTGCACCTTCCCTCCCCTCCTCAGCACCAGCCACAAAAATCCTTGGTTTGAGGCCAGGCCTCTGGGATGTCTTCCAAGTTTTGGTCCCTTTTTAACAATTCTCATCTGGACTCCTGCAAACATCGGGATTTCCTAATAAGAGCCAGCAGGAGATGTCCTGGTGAGGCAGCTCCGTCCATGAACTTTATCCGTGTTTGTTTCTCAGCTCCCTCTTTAAACATTGAAGGAAAAGGAAAAACCTCCCAGGCTCGAGGAGTTAATTTTGTTATTTGGGCAGTGACGTCATAGACAACAGAATCATGGAGTCATGGGATGGGACAGGCTGGAAGGGATCAGGGACAGGGACGTGGCTCCAGCAGGGCCATCCCAGAGTGCAGGGCTGGGCCAGGTGGGTCTGGAATGTCTGTGCTGAGTCTGGCCAGGGAGCAAAGGGAGCAGTGATGGGAAGGAGTTCAGGGGTCTGTCCCTGCACATTGGGAACATCCCAGTTCCTTCTCTTCGGGAGGGATGGCTCCATTCTGTATATCCTGGAATCCCTCTGGCTCCTGAGAAACCCCATCCTGGCCCTGCTCGGGTCAGGAGAGAAGCACTGGGGGAGCAGACAGCCCCTGACAGGAACAAGTGAGATGTGCAGGCAAGGAGAATGTGCTTTATTTCCCTCCATCCTGTCAGAAATGATTGCCTTTGCTGGGATCAATCCAAGCATCCTTCACAACCTGCACAGAGGACTTTGGTAGATTTATTTTCTTAGCCTGCTTGTTCAAGCCTGTTATTAATCCCCTCGTCAGCTCAGCTCACTGGAAGAAAGCAGAGCTTCTTAAAGAGTTCTTACTGCAAATAAATGCCTCATTAAGTTAAACACATTAACCTGAAAACAGTATTTATGTCAAACAGACAAATGAATGCCGTTCTTGGAGCCTGCCTGAGCTCAGGGGGGCTTTGGGTCCACACGCCCAAAAATTCACCCCCAGGGAGAGGGAGGTGAGGAGGGAGAGCAGGACCCCAAGTGATACCTCTGCTTGTGTTAATCCCGTGGTGGAAGGAGGTTTAGGGACACAGGAGCTTCTCCCAGCCCCTGAGAGCTGTACAAATCTGCCCAGTCCCTCCTGGATGATAAAAGAGAGTAATTTTTTAATTTGTAGCAGGAGTTTTGCTCATTTTGCCCCTCCTGGAGCATCAAACACTCATTAAAAAGGATCTTTCTCAGTGGTTGGTTTAGGCACTCACAGTAGGAATAAATCTGTTCCAGGCCCCCCTGAGCAACCTGCTCCAGGGGAAGGTGTCCCTGCCCAGGAACTGGATGGGATTTACAGCCCCCTCCAACCCAAACCATTCCATGAAACACCCAGTGAAGGGACTGGGGACTCCCAGAAAAGGCCCCAGACGTCCCAGTTGAAAGGGCTTTGCTGGGAGTGGCTTTTCCCAGCACTGCACAGCTGGGCCACCTCTCCTGACACGGATTTGCTGCCACACGTGGGAAGAGCTGAGCACCTCTCACACAGCCAGGGATGTTTTCTCAGAGTTCAGGAGTGGGGATGAATTCTCTGGTGTGTCCCAGAGGTTGGGGACAGCTCACATGTCCTGGGTGACCTGCAGGGTGTCCTTGGGACGCGGTTTGAGGGCAGGGAGAAGAGCCAGGCTGCAATCCCGGGGTTGGGAAGAGCCACAGTGCGAGTGCCTCCTCTGGAGCTGCCATCCCACATTAACATTCCAGGCCACAGCTCTTCCCTCCCAAACTGCCTGCTCCGAACCAGCATCATTTGAATGCAGCTCAGAAAACCTCCTGCAATTCACCCAAATCGAGAGAGAAGTGGCCAGGAGGGGCTGAGGAGAGCAGCAGCAGCAGTCTCATACTAACGAGGGATTGTCCTTAGAGGTGTTTAATTGAAGCCTTCTACAAAACAGGCTCCAAAACAGGCCCAAAACTCGATGCATCAACAGCTGCACACCGGAAAATGCAAAGCTGGGGGTTGGTAAAGGGATGGGGACGTTTAAACTGCGAGGTGGAATGACAATCTTCACTTCCCTGGAGGGGTGGGTGACCCTCTCAGTGAACACCGAGGTGGTTCTGACCCCCCCTAATGAGGGCTCTGCAATTAAACAGCCACGGGCCTTCAATTAAACAGCCACGGGCCTGCTCCTCGCAGGGAAGGAGCCCTGAACGAGCTCTGCTCTCCCAAAAACTCTGGGAAAGGCGGCCCCGAGACAGGGACAAATCACTGCTGGCTCTGTCAGAGCAGCCCCCGAGCAGAGCCAGGACCAGGCCGGGCTGATTCCCCCGGGATTTCCCCTCCGGACCATCCGTGGAGGGTTCGGAGCAGGCGGTGGGGCCTGTGGGGTCAGCGGCCATGGAAACACTGCCAGCCACGCTGCCAAATCCGAGCTTTATCTCCTAGATAAACCCACCCAGCTGTGCCCTGGGAGCTGCCACTGCCGGTGCCCATCACCCTGAGGGGCCCTGTCTGAAATGCCAGGAGGTTAAACCGGCTCCAAAGCGGTGCCGGCATCCAAACCGTGCCTGGCAAAAAGGGCCTGACCCATCCTGGTCCAGGAGCCAGCCCTGCCCTGGGGTCTCATCCCCCGGGGCAGATCAAGGGGTCCAGACCCACACCTGGCACCCTCCGGCCACTGTCCAGGTGCCACCTGATGCCAGCACTTCACCTCTCAGGGACCCAAACCACACAACCAGGCCCTGCTCCTTCGGCAGCCCCATGGCACAGGGGCACAGGAACATTGCTGGCCCCAGGCCTGGGTGACAACATTGGTTGCCCCCACCTGAGGCATCTCCTGCTGCCAAAAGGCCCAGGGCAGCCAATCCAGTGGCCAAAATCCCGGGAGAAGGGAAGTGCAGGGGATTTGGGGCTGTCTCTCCTGCACTGTTTCCTTGGTTGCAAAGCAGCCTTGCCTGAGCAGCAGAGGGCTGAGGGACCCAGAGGAGCTGCCTGAAGTGGCAGAACACGATTTTTTACACACTGACTTCCCCCAGTCCCTGTGGCTGGGCAAAGTATTGCTTTCCTCCCAGCACGGTTTAATTTGCCCCTCGCTCTCCCTGTGATCAGCCTTTCAGCCCTCGCTAATATATCTCATTTCCACAGGCTCTAGGTGGTGTTTTAAAAAAAAAAAAAAAGGAAAAAAATGTGATCCTTGCATGCAAAATATCCTTCTGAGCAAAGAAATAACTATCTGCAAGGCCTAACTGAATTATCCCCTTATGAATGGGAGGAAATAATCCACTTGAAACATGAAATACAAGTGGGATGAAAAGCCTTTGCAAGTGGCAGGGGAAGAAGAGCACAGCGTGAGTCTCAAGTAGCCCTGCTTTTCCCATATGGAGAAATACATTTTTCTTGGAATCATTTCCTCTTTCAGTGCATAATGAAGTTTCTCAGTTGCTCACCCTCCCACCCCCCTTCTAATGCAATAAAGGGGAAATAATCCCTCTATTTGCAAAAGTCCTGAGAAGAGACTTCAGGCTGCTTGGAGCTCAGCAGGGGCACCTTCTACAGATGTTGAGGAGATTTCTCCTTTGTTTCATGGGACAAGAGTTGTATTTGCCAATTTGTGCTTCGAGCTTTAATTAATTCCCATTATTTGGGCTCCCTGGCACAGCCATGCAGACCCCCTCAGCCAGAATATCCTCAAAATCCTGCCTTTCTCCGTGGCTTTGCTTCTCCTTGTCAGCAGAAAAAGCCTGGAGGAGGTTTATAAATAAAAGCCACAGTCCACACGGATTCCCTTCTGGGAAGGTTAATTCAGGGTTCTGATTAAAGACTCTCGCTCTGTCTCTTCCTGTCTCTCTCTCCTGCTAAAGACAACCCTTTATCCTTTGTAATGGAGCTGTTGAATCCCGTCAGGTCAGATCAGCAGCTCCTGGGAGCAAACAAGGACTGAGAGTTAGGCCAGAAAATGACTCAGAGCTGGCAAAGCCCAGCCAGGGCAGGACTGCAAAGCCCTGCTCCAAAACCAGCGCTGAATCTCAGCCCCAGCCCCGCGTCCTTGTGCTCCCAGCGGGGCTCACCTGCACATCCTGCCTTTCCTGGCACTTTTTATTTGAGTTTTATTATCCCTGTCCAGAGGAGAACTGCAGAGGTGAAGGGTTTAACCCTTTCTATGCTGAGTTTTCCAAAAGCCCAAATTCGGAATTAGCCAGGTTTGGCTCTCCAGGAGGAAACCCCAGGGCAGGCCAGCAGTGAGCCCATCCCAGCCCCACTGGGGACGGGCTGCAGATCTCCAATTAACCACAGCCCGCAGTGTTTATTGTGCCTAAAACAAACAAACCAAATTCCCAGATAAATGAAACTAATTAAACATGCTGCTATAAAAATTAAAGCTCCCCTTGTTTGCTCGGGGATTTTTTTTTTGGTGACTCATGGGGATTTTTGCAGCTTTGTTTTTGTTTTGCTGTCTTTTGTTGTTGTTGTTCTTTTCCAGCTTCAGCGAATCTGGGAGCAGATTTGCCAACAGACTGCAGGGCTGGCCTGGCTTTGGGCCCCGTGGGGAGCAAATGTTGTCACTGGGCTTTAAAAGGCTCCAGAGGAGTCACAGAACCATGGAATGGGTTGGGTTGGAAGGACCTTAAATCCCCTCCAGTGCCACCCCTGTCCTGGCAGGGACAGCTCCCCCTGTGCCAGGCTGCTCCCAGCCCCAATGGCCAGCCTGGCCTTGGGCACTGCCAGGGATCCAGGGGCAGCCACAGCTGCTCTGGCAATTCCAGCCCAGCCCCTGCCCACCCTGCCAGGGAACAATTCCTTCCCCAAATCCCAGCCAGCCCTGCCCTCTGGCACTGGGAAGCCATTTCCCCCATCCTAGAAATGACAAGGCCATAAATAGGGTTCATCATTGGGGGATTTGTGGGGTTTCTCCCTCATAAAGGGACAGAGCCTCGTTGGGTGTTTGCTCCACTCTGCCTTGTCCTGTGCCTCGTAACTGAGGAGCAGAGACGGGATCAGCCGGAGCCAGGGGAGCTCCGAGGCAGCTTTAATGGACTGGAAAATCCCAGCGCTCCCAAATGGCACCACAAGGCAGCGGTTGATGGAATTACAACCAGGGCAGCTGGAATGGAAGGGACAGACGCCAGGAGTCCCCCCACGGAACCTGAATGCATCGTGTGCTCGGGGTTCCACGAGTGTATTTGCACAAGGGTCGTTCCCAAGAGCTTCACTGCTGAAATAAAAAGCACCTGGGATTGCTGTGGAGCCTTTGGATTCACTGCCACGGGAGCGGGGGGGCTGCACGGCCCCGGTGTGGGAATGTCCCTGCCCCGAGGAAAAGCCCCGGGACGGGCGATGCCCCTGGGCAGGGAAGCTGCCCCTCGGGGACACCAGGACAGATGCCCAGACACGAGGAGAGGCTGCCCCGTCCCTCCTCACACGCACCCTAAATGAGCAGGGAGCTGTGGGGGATGGCAGGGAGCTGTGGGGGATCGCAGGGAGCTGTGGGGGATCACAGGGAGCTGTGGGGGATCGCAGGGAGCTGTGGGGGATGGCAGGGAGCTGTGGGGGATGGCAGGGAGCTGTGGGGGATCGCAGGGAGCTGTGGGGGATCGCAGGGAGCTGCGGCCCATCAGATAGCGGTGCCTGTGATGAGCAGCACTCCCGACAGACGCCCCGGGGCAGAGCGGAGACGCGGCCAAGGGCGCTCGGCACGCCAGGACTCGGACATATCCAGGCCATTCCAGACAATCTGCTTTGGCACAGCTGCTGCAGATGGTCCCGAGGAGAAGGAACTCATCTGGCAGACTCGAGGAGAGCTTTTTGTTTGTTCTCTCTCAATTTTGTGCTGCACGACCTTGGGTTAGTCCTCGGGGTGGGAGTGCAGCTCCGAGCTGGGGAGGAAGATGTTTACCAGCACTTACTGACTCTTCAAGATCTGTCACCACGATGTTGTTAATGAATGTCACTGCGAGAACTCCAGCCCAGTGCCCACGTCTGGTTTGTCACAATTCTGCCTGGAGAGGCTGGAGCTGACAGGGAATGAGACCCTGGAGATGCTGAGGCTGACTCAGGGCTCTCTGCACCAGGCTCTCTCTGTAATTTGGCTCATGCCTGATGGCAGGGCTGAAATTCCCAAACAGTCACCAGCCAACCCAGCCGTTCTGGGAGCAGAGGCTGAAATTCCCAACAGCCACCACCCAGTCCAGACTGTGGGAGCAGGATTCAAGCCCAGCACAGTTTCCAAAGGCTGACGGGCTCCCCCCAGCCAGGCCTGGCTGCTGCTGGTTTGGGACTCTGGTGCAGTGGAAAGGTTGGTGCCCACAGCTTTTCTGGGATTTCTCAGCTCTCCAGGGGATTCCAGCTCCCATCCCTCTGCTCAGGTGGTGGAAAGGAGCAGCACAGGCCCCTCCTGTGCCCCCCTGACCCCGTGAGCAGGGGACAGGGCAGGGACACTTCCGAGGCTGGCAGAGCACCCAGCAACACCCTCGGCTGCTCTGGGAATGGGCCCACTGTGCCATCCTGAAGCGTGGGATGAGAACTCTCCAGAATGGAGATGGGATTCAAGTTTTAATTAACAGGAGAGGGAGTGAAAGTCCCTCCCCAGACAGGCTGAGGAGCTTCACTTTCCCGTTTCATTCCCGTTTCCATTTCCTGGAGCCAACACAGAGCAGCTCCATCTCATTTTCAGTTTTCAGCCCACAGGGCTGGGAAGAGCTGAGAATGACATCAGGAAGTGCAATCCTGTGGCAGAAACTGGAATATTTCTCATTGATGGTGTCAGCCACGGCCATTGCATTGCTCAGCCCTGGGGTCCATGGAGTGCTCCAGAGGTCCTGGAAGGAAACTGTGCTTGGAGGCATCTGAACTGCAAACCAGAGGGCCCAGGCTGGTCCCTCTCGGGGGTTCCAAAGGCTGGGACAGCGGCAGACATTGCATTTGTGGGGAGCAGTGGAGGTGTGACACCAGGAAATGCCCAAATCCATCCAGGAGTCAGGGAAACTCGGGGAAAAGGCAAATCTGCAGGAGGGGGAGACAGACAGAGCGGAACTGGTGGGGCTGCGGCGCTCCCGTGGGATGGGGAGGAGGGAAAGCTCCATCTCCACCCGGCACACGTGGGGTCAGGGCAGGGCGGTGTTATCCCGGGATTTCCCTTTTCCGGAGGGTGGGGTTTGGCCCTGGAATACTCAGCTGCCCATTTCTGTTCTGCAGCAGCGATTCGTGCCCAGCTGCTCCCCACACCAAGGCTCTACCTGGAGCTCCATCCTGGATTTCTCCCTCGCTCCCATCTCCCTCTGCATTGTACTGACAAAGGAATAAATCTGGGAAATTCCGAGGTGCTTTAGCAGCCATTTGCCGACTCCGGCATCACTCACGATTTGTTTTTTTCTGTCGTTATTTTAAGTGTGTTTTTTTTTTTTTTTTAACGCGAGAGAGAGAGAGGGAGAGCGAGCAAATAATTGAACAAATAGTTCTGAGCTTTTCCTATTTGGCATCTTTTAAAATGAGGGCGTTTTTTCACTTCTTTCAAAATGTCTGTGAATGTCTTCATTGATAATTATATGAAGACACCAAAATAATCACTTACGTTTTTACATTTAATGAAAAATGAGTTAGACATAAACAGAAAATGGCATTAGGATTCTAAATAATAACTCAGAGAAAAAAAACACAAGAAATTTAACAGCTATTAAAAAAAAATAAATCTGTATTTTCCTCATATTTTTGGGGAAAAGAGGCACTACTTGTTAAAAAAACAAAAAAATCAATAAGCACACTTACTGCTCCAGCCTCTCATTATCTCATCTCGCTGCCATTTTTGCCAGGGCAGAGCTGCAAAGAGCGTTCAGTTAACCAGGAAAAAATCCCAAAGGCTTTGGAGAGCTCCAGGGTTGCCCGAGGTCACTGGAATTCCAGAGCCATCCTCCTCCAGGTGCTTCCAGGGGGGGTGGGAGCCCAGCAGCCCCTCCTGGATGGAAGGAAATTCCATCCCCTTGCCCCCAGCTCCCAAAGAGCCAAGAAAAGCTGGCATTTCATTCCCAAAGGTTGTTTTTCCCCCTCTACCTGTGCTGTCAATTCCATACCTCCCTATAAACTACGTTTTTTCTCCAGCAACATCTCCAGGGATGGAATCCCTCACCCTGGCCTTGTGATTCCTTCTGCTGCTCCCACTCCAGGGAGGAATCAGCTCTGGTTTGGGCTGGTCCTGGGGTCTCAGTCAGGTTCCTAAAAAGGGGGAGTTTCTCCACTTGCACAACTCCAGCACATCCCAGAGCTGTGGCTCCCGGAGGCCTCAGGACCTGCCAGGACCTGCAGTGTCCAGGGCAGCCAAAGGCTCCTCAGCCAGGACTGACCCCACACTGATGCAAGTGAATCCATCCCACTTTTCTCCATTCCCTGTTGCTTCTCCGAGTAGGAATCCCTTGGGAGTTGGAGCACCATCCACCCTTCAGACAACCTCTCTTCTGGGCTCAAACTCCCCTTTTTGGAGGCCCACCTGAGGAATTTCCTCCAGATAAACACACAGCATTTCCCTCTGGAGGAACTCAGAACAACCCAAGGGGACACAGAGGTCCTGAGGCACCCTCTGGAATCACAGCCCGTGTTCCCACCCCATCCCAGGCGCCAGACAGGAGGAATTGCTGCTCCAAATGCATGGAAGGCGTTTGTGTTCCAAGCTGGGAGCCACTGGTGGCTGTGATTGAAATTCCTGTCACCGTCTGAGGGGAGGGAGCGGTGCCAGCTGCATGATCATCCATATGCCCGGCTAAATCCACTCCAAATTGATTAAGTTCCGCTGAAGGAGACCTGGAAATCAATCTGTTCAGGCTTGCTTGGAGAGAAATGACAGCCTGGAGGTGACACAAGTCTGCTTTCCTCGCTGCCCCTCGTGGGGGCCCACGTGTGTCCCCCCAGGTGATTCTGCTGGCAGAGATAATCAGTTGGAAACGACTTTGTACCCATCTCGTGCCTTTCCAGGGCACTTCAGGCAATTTGGGCTTCCCAGCCAAAACCGAGCAAAAAGGGAGTGTTTTTTAGGAAAAGAACGAATGTTGCTGGTGTTGGATGGTTCCCAGAGAGGGGCTGGAGTCTCCTCACAGGATTCCCAGAGCCACACGGACACACTCCTGTGCCCTGTGCCCTGGGCCAGCGCTGCTGGGGCGGGGAGTGGCACCAGTGCCCCTCTGGGCTCCTTCCAGCCTGCCCCATTCCATGAATTTAACATCTCAAATTCCAGGGTTCCAGCACTCCCAGTAACGCCGCTGGAGCTGCTGGGAGTCCCCCAGGAGTGCCCAGCTGTCCTGCTGACATTTCCCACCCGTGTTTGCTGCTGCTCACACAGCCCGGGAGGTGCTGCAGCCTCGTCCTCCGTCTGTTTTCCGCCTGTGCTGACTTCATTTGTTGAATTATCCAGTAATTCATTACAACTAAATTTCATTGGGCTTTTGGCCAAGGTTTCTCATCAAAAATTACATGAAGACAAATATTGTCGTTATTTGCCCAGCTGTGCAGCTCCATTGATATTCTCTGCAAGGCCGAGCCCGTTATCAGAGCTGAGTAACACTGATAATAAACCCATATCTCTCCCCTGCAGAGCATCCAGTGTCAACACAGGCACCTGAGCAGTGTCCAAACCTCAGGGTGGATTTAATCCCCCTCCACACTCACTTTGTTCCTGTGGACTCGCTCTATAATCTTCCAATTGAACATTTTTCCAGCCAAGCCCAGGCAGTTTTTCACAGCAGAACGTTCCACACGAGCGTGCTGGATTCCGTGTGTTCATATTTCAGGCAGGGACCAGAAATACCCAGGCTGCTTCCATAATACATCAGGATCCTGTTCCCACATTGTCAAAACAGAACATTC
>JACBWW010000104.1:110027-124147 GCA_020086605.1 Lanius collurio
GAGAATCCTCCAGGATCTGTGTGCTCAGACAAGGGGAGATCCCAGCAGATGGAGGGGAAATGCTGCACATCAGAACTGCAAGAAAAGCAGGGCAGGATGATTTCCTGAAGATGCTGAATTAATCAAATCAATAGTTTTAAGCACTTAATACCTAAAGTGGTTGGAGTGTTGATTATAAAAGGCTGTGTAAACACGATCTATAAACAGCCCATAATTGACAGCTCGTTGGGGGAGAATGGATCTGCTGTCTCTGGCTGTGGATGGAGTGCCTGTGTGTGCATAATCATAATTTATCTCTTCACAGAGTGCTCAGGTATTAATCAGCTGTAACAGAGATGCTCTGAGCCAGTGCTGAGTGCAGCTCCAACCCCCTCTGCCTGGATGGAGGCAAACCTGCCTCAGAGGCTGGCACAGGGCCGGTTTGGTACCGAGCATGAGCTGGGCTTTGTAAGGCTCAGAATTAGGTCTGTCAGACCTCTGTCTGTCTGTCTGTCAGATCTGCACATTCTGTGTAGGTGCTTCTCACCACATCACGGTGACATCGGCGTGTCTGTGAGCTGCTGGAGCTGGGCTGAGTGAGCTGGGCCAGACAGGGCTGGGAAAGGCAGCGCAGGAAAGCCCTCTGTGCCTGAGGTGCTTTGGGATTGGAGCTGCGTGATCCCAAGCTCTGCTGCCGCCTGATTGCAGCCTGGTCCTGACACATCCCATGTCACAGGACATGAACATCACAGAGAGTGTCTGTCAGTGCAGGCCAGGTGAGCTCAGAGCCATCAATTATTTATCTGGGCTTCGGTTAAACCAAGTGGTGCTGACACCAGGAACACGTCCTGCTGAGAGGAGCTGGATCCTGCTGGGAACAGGGCAAACTTGGAGCTTCCTCCCTTCTCTCTCCTGCTCTCAGCCCCTCTCAGCTCACCACAAGAGCGTTTAAGCCAAGGGTTTAAGTTTAGCCATTAATTTCAAGATGTATTTTTAAAGACATGACTGGAAGCTAAACTGCCCTTTATGTCCCATGGCTTTGAGAGAGCTTGGAAGTCTCCTTGATCCCTGGATTTAACCAGGTGCTGGAAGTTTAAACTCACGCCAAAACCCTGCTTCCATTTAGCTCCTTATCCCAGCAGAACTGGTTTTTAGCACCAGTTCACAGCTGAGGTTTCCAGATCCTCCCCCATCCCTGGGGGAGTGCTCAGAACCTGGACGTTTGACCAGGGCAGGCGGTGCCACTCCAGCCTTTTGCATTCCACTCCTCCGGCTGTCTAAAAGGTGTTTGGAAGTTTAAAATGTTTATTAAGGGAGTACCATAAAGCGGGGAGATGGAATGTTTTAAGGGCAGCCTCGGTGTTCTGTCTGCTGGCTGATAAATCAGTGCCCTTATCAACCCCTCCTGCATGGCAATGGACTTGGCACGGATCAGCAGGAGATGAAAGCCCTTTATTGCCCTCATCCCCAGCCTCCTGCACACTCACACTCAAGGACAATTCCTGCACCTTATCTGGATGGAGACAGCATTGATTTAGCTTGCATTAACCTTTCAGGACCTATCAGATTACGCTGGATACATTTCACTTGATAAGAATTGAGCTGGAGTTCGGTGCCTGCCGCTCGTGTGAATTAATCACCATCAGGGAGCTGCTTCCCAACTTTGGGTGGCAAAGGGGTTTTAATCACACTTTTAGTTCTAAAATTACTGACCCGTCTGCCCAGCCACCTCGCTCATTCTAAATCAGTTGTTCCCAGGAACATTTAACTTTCTAACCGAAAGTCTTTGTGCTCTGCTGTGTCAGGGCTGGCTCCTGAGGACGTCACTCCCAGCCCATCCCTCTCCTGATGTCCTGGACCACCCCGGGCTATTTTGGGCCTCACCTGGATGTCCTTTTAGCCAGATCCATGTTTGGAGCACAGGAAGAACTTTGTGAGGGGAAGTTTTGTTGCTGATTTCTTCACATAAATCCCACTCTGGGTGTGATGGGCAAAGAGAGCCTGCAGGACTTTAAACCCTCTGGTCTTGTGCAGGATAAACGAGCTCAAACAGGAGCTCTGCACCTCTCCAGCGCTGCTGAGATCACTGCCAAGCTCGGTGTGTGGGAGTGACAGAGTCTGTGCATGTGTGTGACACACTGGGAGCACAAAGGAGCCACAAATGGCCCCAGAACTGCAGAAAATGCTGAATCCTCCGGGCAGGACGGTGCTGCCCTGGCCCAGGCAGGGGAATGGTTCAGTTTAGCCCCAAACCCGAGGCTCCTGCACAGCCTGAGATCCCCCTGAACCCTGCCCGATCGCTCTGGGAGAGCCCACTGGGTAAAGGTCCCAGTTGTCCCAATGAGGTGACAGAGCCCTGGCACAGAGCTGCCCTTTAGGCCCAGTACTTGTTAAAACAGCATTCTAAGGCAGGCTTTGGTGCCCTCCCTGACTTAGTCAGCACTGGCAGGAGAGATCTGGACACAGCGAGATGGTCACACTCAGCGGAGTGCCCCCGAGTGCCCCCGAGTGCCCCGTGCAGGACCTGGTCTCTGGGGACAGCTGCCACCCCCTGCCCATCCCCTGGGAGCTCCCAGCTCCCTGCCAGGGCAGCTCTGCCCCCGGCTCTGCCCTTGCAGGTGGTCGATGCCCCCCTGCTCCTTCCCGCCTTAGCGAGGCCGTAAATGGAGAGAAAGCAGAGGAGGCAGCCCCATAAAAGCACCCGGAGAGCTGGCAGAGCAGGGGCCAGAGCCATCTGTCACCAGCTGCAGGTGGCATTAAAGCCCAGCAGGGTTTGTTCTCCTGGAGGTGGGAGTGGGAGCAGTAAAGGGCACAGAACGAATCCAGGCTGCAGATAAAATATTTACAGAAAATAGAAACAATGGGAGTGGGTACAGAGGGCGAAGGGACACCCCCGTGCCTGGAAAATGGGATAAATCATCTCTTTTCTCAATTAATCTTGATAACTTTTGATAGGTATTTCCTAGAACATAAACCTGCTGTAATTCTGAAGGGTCCTGGGGGCTGGAGGAGAAGCAGGAGGTCAATCCCTAAGGGTGGGTAACACATGGGACACCTGGGATGGTGGGAAGTGAGGCAGCTGAGAGCTTCCCAGGGATCCAGAAGCTTCTCCTCCTCAGGATTTGGGTGTCTGGTCCATGCTGAGCATCAGGAACGGTCCTGGATGTGGCTCTGGGACCTGGAGGATGGAACAGTTTCTCAATTTAGAGAAGCTTTGCAATCCCACGTTGGGATTTTGCATTGTCATGGGACCACTCAGGTGTTCTGCTCTGGCAGCTGAGGCTGGTGGCATCAGCAGCAAAATATAACTCATCAAATAGCTCATAACTAATTAAAATTAACTAATTACCAATAAAAACAAAATAGCTAATAACTTAAAAAACCCTAATAACTACAAACTAATAAAAATACAAGAGCTAATAACGGCTAAAATAGCTGTAGGAAATATCAAACAGCTGGGACTGGTTCAGGAGGGGCCATTTCAGGCTGCTGGGAGCAGACACAGCAGTGGAATACAGAAATTAGGAGTTGTTATAAAGTCCCCATCGGTCCAGCCTGTACCAGACCCTTTTACAGCCACCCTGATTGCTGAGACTCACCAATTCCCCTCCCCAGCCCGGCCCTTGTGCCTCAGAGGCTTCTGCAAGGGCAAACCAAACCCTCTGGATGTAAAATTTCAATAAAGAGGAGACGGACAGGAACGTTCTAATCCTTGACTGCTGGATTTATGAACTTGGCTGTGTTAACCTTTTGTTTTATTGCCCTTATGGCCATCCCATAAATACAGCCCTGACACCTGCCTGGGGAGCTGTGCTGCCTGGGAGGGCTGGGCTCCTGAGGGTGGAACCTTCAGCCCTCTGGGATGGATCCCACAGGAGAAGGGGGTGAGGACAGTGCCAATACCCATGGTGGCAGTGATGGGACTCAAATTTGCTGCTTCTCGTGGGCCCTGTGGGGTTTGGGCTCTGTGGGGTTGGGGTCTGTGGGGTTGGGGTCTGTGGGGTTTGGGCTCTGTGGGGTCGGGGTCTGTGCCACCCTACACACACAGAGTCTCTCATGTGCTGTGAGGGGTCTGAAGGCTGTGGAGGACAACTTGTGGGGAAAAGGAGGGGAGAGGATTTATCAATCCAGCACTTCAGCCAGACCTGGGGGTTTCTGTCCTCACAGCTGAGGAGAGACAGAGGAAAAAATGAATTTATCTGCGTGCTCTGTGGGTGGGGTGTGAGCTGTGGGTTCTCTAAGAGGCCTCAGGTCTGTGGGGGCTCTGGGTGTCAGGGGGGATGGGTGGGGTGCAAATGTAGGTTCTAGAGCTCCTCACCCTGCACGAGCTGAGCTCTGGTTCCAGGTTTGTGCCCTATTTACAGCCAGCTCTGGGACAGGGCTGAGACCCTGGCACACCCTGGGCTGTTCCTATTCCTGGAGCTGCTTCTCCTCCTCTCTGCAAAGCTCTCCTGGAACTCCTGACCCCAAACTGGCAAAGCCTCAGCCTGAATAAACCAAATTTCACTGCTCCCTGCCCCAGCCAGCTCAGCAGTGTCCTCCCACCTCCTGACCCCAGGAGGAGTCATGGGGGCTGTGGGAAGCCTGGAGAAGCCCCAGGTTTGTCCCATGCCCATGGGCAGCCAGGAATTGCCATGGCACACCTGAATTCAATCCATTCAGTCCCCACTGAGGGGAAAAGTGTGGGGTTTTTCTGAGCTGAAAAAGAATTCCACTCCCACTGAGAGGAAAGGTGTGGGGTTTTCTGAGCTAAAGGGCCCAGAGAGCTCTCTGATGGAGCCTTTTATTCACACCCAGCTAGACAGAGGCCCTGGCTTTGTCTTGTGGTTTCCAGGAGTTCAGGAACTCCTTCAATCCCCACACCTCAGCAATCCCGGCAGAATGAAGGGCCCAGGGCAGTTCCACACCTGGCAGGGATGAACCTGCACAAAGGAGCTCAGCAGAGCCTCCCCCTGGGCCATTCCCAGGCCTTTCCAAAACGGGATGAGCTCTAAGGCCAGCCTGTGTGTGTCTAGCACTGTCCTCACCAGCAGCTCTGGGCTGAGGTGGCACAAGCAGAAAAAACCATAAAATCCTGGCAGATTCTCTCAATTTTTGAGTGTTTTGCCATCTCCTCGCTGTTCCTTTACACTGATGAGCTCCTTATGGAGAACGAGCTGTCACCTCCCTGTCATCGCAGCGATGGGAGGCGGGAAACAGGGCCTGGTTTTGTTTCTCCTGACAGCTTTGGGACACGAAGGGGAACTCGGTGGGGATGGATTTGCAAGGGAAATGAGGAGGATTTGGGTCTGGGTTATCTCCCAGAGCAGTTTGGGAGCACATCCCACAGCCCTGTGGTGACACAGAACATCCACGGCCTCAGCAGGGCTCCTGGAAACCTGGAGTCCTCCTGGAATCCTCCTGGAGAGCTTATCCAGAGCTGGAGCAGCTCCCAGAGCATCCCCTGTGCAGGCACCTGGCTGCTGGGAGGAAACAGAGCAGCACCAAGTGCTGGGGAATCCCTCTGGGATCCCTAAAACCTGGGACTGGGCCCTTTGGGGACGATGTCACTTAGCCAGAGCCACTGCTGGCAAAGGGAAAAGAAACATTGCATGGATATTAAGGGATTGTTCAGCTCTGGGTTTTGTGCAGGGAGCTGGATGATGGATGGACAGGCTGGGGATGTCATTGTTTGGCTTTGAACTACCACAGAGAGCTGACAATGCTCAGGGTGACCTTTCAGGGCAGGAACACTCACAGAGATGAGCTCTGGACGAGCTTTGTCCAGGGAGAGGAGTGCTGCTGGCAGAGGCTGGAGAGGGACTGGTTTATTCTGTGCCCTGCTGCTGGAATTGCAGGAAAAGGTGCTGAAGACTGGAAGGACAATCTGAGTTCCTGCAGTGGCACACGGTGTGGTGCCACCCTGTCCTCTGGATTTAAGCAGGTGGAAAGAGCAAAATTCAGTTTCATGACCTGCTGCAAACCCGGGGGGCTTTGGAATAATGCAAAAAGGAGGTTTATTCCAACAACAAAATTCCAATTCCCTTGAACTTCCATGGGAATTTCAGTGCACAAGGTCCCTCCCTCAGGGACAGGGCACAGGGGCTGTGACTGGGGATGATTTTGGACCAAAATGGTCGTGAAGGAAAGGCTTTGCTGGATCCTGCCAGCTCAGAAGGGACCTGCTGGAGCTGCTCCCCCTCTCTGCTCCCTCCCTCTGCCAGGGGGGCCTCGGGAGCTCTGCACATTCCAGGGAATTTGCACAGCCCAGGCCCCTCTGAGGGGCTCTGCAGGCCTCAGCTCGGGTGTGTGTTCTGTTCATCCCCTCCCTCCTGCTCCAGCCTCAGTTTCCCAAGGGCATTGACTTTCCCCCGGAGTCCTTGGGGGAAGTTTTCCGTGTGGCTGGCAGGGCCCTGCACACACGGAGCCATTTCAGCTCGCCAGCCCCTCCCCAGCTCGGTGCTGCTCCCTCCGTCTCCTCCGCGGAGCCCTCAGGAGTTCCCCTCACAGTGGCGCCCAGCCAGGACCGCCCCCGCCCTCGGGCTCCCTCCCGCTGCTGCCGTCCCTCCCTGCGGGCCTCCCGTGCCTGTCCGCGGTGGGCAGAGCTCGGCCCTGCTGCTGCCCTGGCCCTCGGTGAAATAAAAAGGGCAGGACTGATGGTCCTTTTTAAGCCTTTATTAAAAGTGATCAGCTCGGGTGGGGGCCCTGCCCAGCTTCGTTGTCCCAGCTTCGACTTGGAGGAGGAGGAACTTCGGCTCTGCCACTCCCTGTGATAGAGCCGGGCCCTCGAGTGTTCCTCACGGGCCGGGGCTGTGCACGAAGGTGGATACGGAGGGGATGGTGCTGATTCGCCGTCCTCAGGGCAGTGGCTCCAGGAGACTTTCTCATTAGGGTGACTACTTGAAGAAACCCAAAAGCTGCCCAGGTAGTAGTTCCTGATAGAATAACCTGGTTCATTTTTCTTAAAAGTTTGTTGGCTCGTTTTTAAATTATTATTTTCTAGGGATTTTTTACTCCCAAGGGTCTTTTCGGCTCTAGTTTGCATATTCAGCCCTTTTTTTTTTTTTCTTTTATCTGCTACTCTTCAGGCAGGCCAGCTCTGAAAGGGGTAAGGAGGGGGTCGTAAATTCCTGCATTGGAATGCAAGCCCTGATAAGAGGCCGGTTTCTTCACAACTAAGTGGGGGGGTTTTTTTCTTTAACTACAAGAGAAATTTTGGTTACAAAGCTACAACAAAGTACAAAATTACATTCAAATAACAAAGCTACAGTGTAGTACAAAATAAATGGATAATTGTTAAATCGATAATCTGGTCCCTTATTTATAACACTCGGTGCTGCACAAACCCCGCTGTGGTCAGTCCTTCCCCGTCCCTCGCCCTCTAATGAAGGTCCCAGCGGCCTCGGGGCTGGAGCGCTCTGCAGCAGCCTCAGCCTCCCTCGCTGCCTCTTCGTTTGGCCTCTTTTACCTGTGCACAACAACCATCAGGAAGGGAGGCTTTTAAAAGCTGCAGAACTTTTTTTTTTTTTTTTTTTAAACCAATTATGAAGCTGATTAATATCAAGTTTGACAATTTAAGGGAAGGCAGGAGTGACTCCCTTTCCTCTGCCAATCTGCCTTTCCCACACTGTTTTCATGCAGGGTTTGCTGTTGGTGTCAATCCTCCCAGGAGAAGAGAAAGATGAAACTGCTCCCAGTTATTTAAAACCTCTATAAAAAGCTCTTCCCATGGATCCTGATGGTTCCTAGGCCTGGCCTTACACTTCAGAGCAGCCATAAAGCCTAGCCAAGGGGCTGAGGTAATTCCTGAGGGTGTCAGAGCACCCTGAAAAGCAAAAGGCCACCTCTGGCCAGCTGCAAGCTTGGACAGGCGAGTCCTCAATGCAGTGCCAGGGTTTTGTAGAGAAATAAAAATAGCTGGGAAGGAAGAGGAGGAAGCTGCTGGCCCAGAGCAGCTTCCTGAGCATTTCCAGCTCAATGGGGTTTGATTGCTCCACACCTGCCCGCTCCTCCCAGGCTGAGGCAGGAAAAATAATCTCCCCTGATATGCAAATCCAGCAAATCTCAACACAGCCGAGGAGAGCGAGAAATAAATCTGCAAATCCGAGCCACCAACTTCAAACCCTTTCTTGAGAGAGATCTGACTGATTTCCCCCTTTTTCCTTGGCTCAGGAAAGAGGGAATGAAGGATTCTCATTCCTTTTGCACCATCTTGGAAAAAATATGAGCGACTTCTTTCCTGTGCTGGAGTAATCATGGGGTTCCCAACAAGTCTCCCCAAGTTCCAGCCCCAAATGCTTTGGGATGAGTGCTCCCTCACACGGCTGCCCCACTGCCACCAGGAAAGCCCCCCAGATCCAGGGATGCGGGAACAGCTCCTGCAGAACCAAAGGGCTCACTCAGGCTGGGTTCAAATCCCTCCAATCTGGGCAGTGCTGCTGTGAGTGCCACTCCCCAGCCCTCATTTTTTAAGGAGTTTCATTTTGGGGGGATGAGTAGGATAAATAAAACTTTGGGAAGGGAGAAACTTTACAGAGAGCTGCAGAAAGTTTGGGAAGCAAGAACTGTGTCACAGAAATGTGGCTCCAGTTCCTGAAGGGAACCTGCCCTGGTTTGTGTCCCCTACTGCAGGAAAAGCTCCTGCCTGTGGGGGAATCAGGTGTCAAAGCAATGCTGTGGGGGAAAAACCCCAAAATCCAAAATAATCCTACTGATTTTACCTGGAGACTGAGGAGTTAAAGAGCCCAGAGATTTCAGGCAGTCCAGGCCTTGCTGCTGGCACTGGAAAGGCCCAGTTTGTGCAGGAAGAGCTGTTCCCAGCTGCTCCTGGCCCGGGATGGACACTGAGCAGCCAGGCAGGGGCTGGAGCAGGAAAGGGTTAAAGCAGGGAGACTGGCCAGGGGAAAGCGTTGGGTTTGGAACTGGGTCCTCTGCTGGCACCTGGGAGAGGTCAGAGAAGTGATCTGAAACTCAGTGGGAGGAAATCCCCTTGTTTGAGGTGCTTTGGGTTGGTTTCTGTGTGCTGAGGAGGAGCTTTGTCACTGAGGTGAATGTTATAAATCTGCCCTTTTTATTTCAGTGAAGAAGGTCCATTGTTGTTCACAGGTCCATTTCTATGGATAAACCTATGGAATTCTGGCCAGCCACAGTCCCTACAGGAGCAGGATCACAGCCCCATCCCACTGGAGGAGGATTTCAGGGTCTGGGCACAACCCACAGCACCACACTCCTGCCTGCAGCCTCTCCCCATGGAGGGACCTTTGGACACCCAGAACTTCCCACGTGAGGAAGGAAACATCCCAGCATTGAGATCCCACTCCACATTCCAGCTTCCTTTCGGTATTTTTAATGTGTGCAGCATTTCCCGGGTTCTGCAGCAGCAGCCAAACACAATCACAGTTAATTAACCCCATGAAATTCTCTGTGTTGTTACAAAAGAGCCCTGGCACTGCCACTTACCTGAAATGCAGGTGCTGCCTTTGAGAGCAGAGCTGACAGTGGGGACTCTTCGTGTTCCCAATTCCCGACTGCTGGAAATACTTCCATTAACGAACGTTGGAATGATGTCTTTAGGGAACGCTCCATGTCCTCCATCCACGCTGTGATTCTGGAGGATGGGGTCATAAAAATGGAAAGATTTCAGCTTTTTTCTCCTTCAAAGAAGGGGCACCTTGAAGATTCTTAGAACTATTTTGGGCTGGGAATCCCATTTTTCTGATCAGCAATAAGTGCACCCGACTCTGCTGAAAGCAGTGGTCCTGAACAGTGAGGCAGGAGGGTTTGTGTTCATTAACCAGGCTTCAAACCCTCGTCTCCCTGGCAGATAAATGCTGTGGATATTTTTAATCCACTGCCTTGACTTAGCATTTTCTCCTCTCAGCCTCTCTAAGAGATAACACCCAGATGAGCAGCTGATAATTAGGCCCAAAGGGCCACATGTACAATTTGATTTCAAAGGGGTCCTTTCATGTTAGATATTGATTAAAAAAAATAATAAAAGTGGCCTTTTCATCAAAAAGCAGCCTCAGAGTGCTTGGTGTGCAAGGAGCTTCCCTTCGCAGCCCTGCCCATGTGGGGCCCCCTGCCAAAGAGAAAAACCTCGGGTTTATTTATTAAAACCCATTTATTGTCTCCAGACAGGCTGAGAAACAGAATTTGTTTGCTTGAAGGCCAGGCCTGGGTGTGATAATCCGACTGTGCCTGTTCCCAGCCGGGTGCTCTCTGTGCTGAAAGAGCCCAGTGGCTGAAGATTCCCAAATTGTGGAGATCAGAGGAGGGGCAGAGGGAGCAGGAGGTGCAGAGAGCTGAGGGATGTGGGATGGCAGGGAGGGAAGAGGGGAAGCCACTCCAGGGCAGAGCCAGCAGGAACAGAGCAGCTCCCTGAACCCGGGGTGATCAGCTCAGGGGGTGTTAATTGATCATCTCAGGGGGTGTTAATTGATCTGGGATCGTGCAGGGGTGGTGGAAGGGCTCCAAATCCCCCCCCCTGCCCCTCCAAGGTTACTGGATTAATTCCAGGTTTATTGCCTCTGTTATTCACAGCTAATTCCATGGGTGCCTCAATGGATGTGTTTTAAATCTCAATTAATGTGCTGTACAATCAGTTAATAATTAATTAATCAAGGGGCTGATTCAGTGGGAAGAGAACTCGCTGTGCACAAAGTGCTGCCGGTCCCATCTCGGCTGCAGGGAAATCCCTGTCCCTGGCAGGACAAGCCCCAGAGCTCTGGGCTCTGCCACCTTTGGGCTCTGCCAGCTTTGGGCTCTGCCAGCTTTGGGCTCTGCCAGCTTTCCTGGTTACTTAGGGGGGTTCAGGAGGCCAGAAACCAGAATGGAGCTGAACTGTGGGGTCAGACCCTGCCATGGTTTGCTTCTCTCTGCTTGGAGTACCTGAGGTGGAAAAGAAGGAAGGAGCCAAAGCCCACAGAGAGCTCTTTCGAAAGCAAGGGGACAGCAGTGAAATTTCAGATGATTATTACAGATATTAAATTCTATATTTAATGATAATTAAATTCCATATTTCATTCCAATCAGGAACAGCATGGCCTGGCTAAGCAGGGAGTGGGCTGTTCTCTCTCTCAGCCAGGTTTAGGATTTTGGGGTTGGATTTTTATGTTGAAAGCTCCAAGGTTTGGAATTAGACCTAATTTTTTCCTGAATTTTTCAATCCTCTGCCTGGAAGAGTTGAGCCAGGCAGGCCCTGGGGCAGCCTGGCTGGGCTGGGCTCTCCCTGGGTGCTCTTCTCTCTCTTTTAGGAAATGAGCAATTCCTCATGGAATCGTTTCCCTGCTGAAGCTTCCAGACCCCAGCCAGGGAGCCCTTCCCACACAGAGCTGGAGGGAAGGAGAACACCCAGTTCCATGGAATTTGGGGACCCACGCTCTCCTCACCCACTGGAACCCCTGGGTGAACCCCAAAAGGCTCTGAAACAATCCAGGATTCACCCATCAAGGGTTCCCTGTTCCCCTGGAGCAGAGAAAAGGAAGGTTTATCAGGCAGTGTTGTCATGGAAGGGAAATGAAAAGCTGAGTCAAAGAGACAATGGCTGAAGAATTAATTCTATCCTGTCCTGTGAATTCAGAGCAAAAACTGACAGTTTTGTGTTTCTCCAAGGGAAATCTGAAATAAAAGCAGGAGCAGGGAGCGGGGAGAGAGGGGAAGGAGGAGGGGAGAAGGAAAAAGGGAAAACTGCTCGGAGCTGTAACACCACCACAGGCAAGAGCTCTTCATTAGCAGCTTCATTTTCCATCAAGTGCATTTAAAGAGTTTTGCCACCCTCCTCAAAGTTCATTTTCTCCTCGTGCAGTGCTTTCTGAGCACATAAATCTTTCATATTCTCATTTCCAGTGGCCCCACATGGCTGCAGTTGGCTCTTGGGCTGGGCAGAGTTGAAGTTGTCTCCCTCAGACACCTCTTGTTCTGCAAGCAAAGAAGTTTCCAGCAAATCCGTCATGAAATCTTTTCCAGTTGGTGCCCTCGGACGGGGGTGTTGTTTTTTAACTTGGAGATTTTATTTTTCACTCTGAGGAAAGCATCTGGAGCTTTAACTTCAAACCAGGGCGTTTTGGGATCCAATTGAGGAGCTGCTGTCACTGGGAGCTGACTCAAGGCACTGGCACTGCTGCAAAGCAATAACTTCCTACCCAAACCACTTTGCAGTGATAAATGTGATTTTTCTGTGTGAAAAAAAAAATAAAATAAAACAAAACCAGATTTCTTCTGAAAAGAGATTTTTTTTTCAGTTAAAAAACAACAACAATACTGAGTGACTTTGTGATCTTGCCCTAAATGATAAAACTTTAAAAGTTCAGGTGAAATAATATAATTTGTTTTGTTATTAAAAAAAATAAAATGTTTGAGGCCAGATTGGGCAGGGCTTGGGGCAAACTGGGATGGTAGAATTTCATGCCCTGGGATGGGATGGGATGGGATGGGATGGGATGGGATGGGATGGGATGGGATGGGATGGGATGGGATGGGGTGGGACGGGGTGGGATGGGACGGTAAAGGAGAGGTGGCTTTTGGGAAAGGAATACTCTTCCTTTTCCAGGGTTTTCAGCTCCATCACCCTCTCACCCCCTCCGTGCCACATTCTCTGATCCTGCCTCAGCTTTCCTTCCTCATGTAGGATAAAATTTCCCAAAGAATTTTTCCCTAATATCCAACCTAAACCTCCACAGAAACCACAATTTCCAAAGTGAACCAGTTAAAATCTTGTTTGAAACCCAAATGGATCCTGGAAGGTTCATTTCAGAGCACAACAGAATATTCTGTTTGGATTTCAGCCCCTTTTGGGAATGTCTGAGGTGCTGCCAGGTCTGATTTTGAAGACACCCTGAGGAGGTGGGAGCAGCACGTTGGAACCGAGCAGGAACCCAGCTGGCACCAGAGGCTGCCCAAATCCCCGACTCCTGAGCCTACTGCGAGTGGCCAGGATGCCCCCGAAACTCCGGGAACATTCGGTGTCACAGAAATCATTCACCCGGCTTTGTTCCTATTTAACACCATCTCCTGGGCTGGCCACCAAATCACTGGGCTGACCACCAAACCCTGCTGGGCTGACCACCAACCCTGCCGGGCTGACCACTGACCCTGCTGGGCTGACCACCAAATCACTGGGCTGACCACCAAATCACTGGGCTGACCACTGACCCTGCTGGGCTGACCACCAAATCACTGGGCTGACCACCAAACCCTGCTGGGCTGACTACCAACCCCTGCTGGGCTGACCACCAACCCTGCTGGGCTGACCACCAAATCACTGGGCTGGCCACCAAACCCTGCTGGGCTGACCACTGACCCTGCTGGGCTGACTACCAACCCTGCTGGGCTGACCACCAACCCTGCTGGGCTGACCACCAACCCTGCTGGTTCCTCCTTCCCAGTGCCCAGAACTGCTCCATCTCCTGCTGCCTTCCCAAATGGGCCCTTCCTGCTTCCAACTGAGTTCCTTCCAAACCAGCTCAGCCTTTGGAAAAACCCGGAGTGATTCCAGCTGCACTGGGGTGGGAGCCATTCCCTGCCTCCCGTCTGGAATGCAGAGGAGCTGCTGCTGCTGGGAACAAACAGATGCCCCATCTGAAGAAGTTACTGAGTGCTCCTGCCTTTAATTCCTGCCTGTGTTTATGTAAAATTAACTGTATCCCACATTCTGTGTATCTTTTAATTGCAAAACCAATTAACTTTAAAATGTTCTGCCTTGTAGTTCTGCTAATGGATGGCATCGTCGTAGCTGGCTTTGCAAAATCCATCTTTTGTTGGGACTGGGCAGGGAGCCATCCCCAGTTATCCCTGCAAGTGAGTTCCCTTCAGCTGAGCCAGCTCCACGCAGCCGATGCGCCCAAGTTGCTTCACAGGCATCGGATTTTGGGGAATCATCTGTAGAGACTTCACAGCCTTCCAGGAAATGCTGGATCCCTGGGGAGCAGCGTGGCTGGGAGCTGGAAAGGCTGATCCCAATGGGAACTTCCACCCCTGCAGCCGGGATTGCAGTGGCTGCGATGTCCAGGGCAGGCTCAGGCTGAGAGCAGGGAAAGGTTCTTCCCCCAGAGGGTGCTGGCACTGCCCAGGCTCCCCAGGGAATGGGCACGGCCCCGAGGCTGCCAGAGCTCCAGGAGCGTTTGGGCAGCGCTGCCAGGGATGCCCAGGGGGGATTTGGGGTG
>JACBWW010000104.1:144146-178566 GCA_020086605.1 Lanius collurio
TTTGGGGCACAGCTGTGCTGGTCAATCTGTTCAAACACATTTTCCAGAGCCAGCTTTGCCCCGTTCCACCCTGGAGTTGTTCTCTCTGCCCCCCGAGGATCTCCTGAAGCATCTCTGTGCTCCCTGCCAATAACTTGTTAATCACCCCCAGTAATTACAGGTGCTGTGGTTTCTGCCTCCCCAGCCCAGCCGAGGAGCTGTTTCATATTTAAACAGTAGCAGAGCTGGATTGCTCTCCCAGGGAGCTCCTGGCCTTCAAGGCTGAGGTTTAATTCTGTGCACCACTAATTAGATGAGGAAAACAAGGAGGGAGATGAAGGGTTGTAGGGGTGGCACCCAACATCTCCTGCTGCTCCGAGCCGTGTCGGGGCCTGCTGGGGCTCAGGAACGCGAATTTCTGAGGGAGATAAAGAGGAGGGAGGGAGGGAGGGAATTGGGGTTTTATCCCTGGGTGTTGCTGCTTCAGTAGCACAGCAAGGGAAATAAGTGGGAAGAGCAGTCCAAAGATTGCACTGGGTGTGAAAGCAGAAGAATTCCCTGGAAGGGAGCTGGGAGAGGCCTGGCAGAGGGGACAGGGCTGGGATTGTGATGTCACCCAGCTTTTACTCTGGAATTGCTCTCAGGGGAGACGGGAGCCGTGGATTTGCCCCACACAGGCTGGGTAAATGCCAGGAGGGCTTGTTTGGATGCGTTTGGGCACCAGGACTGACAATCCTTGGAGCAGCCAGCAGGAAACCCAAAAGGGACACAGAGGTGGCTGCGAGCACACAGGACCCAGCTCCAGAGGCCACTCTGGTGCAGCCTCTCAGCTGTGGAGACCAAATGTACTCAAATTCAGAGCTTTATAGCCATGAAACAGCCAAAAAATCCATTAGGGGAGTGCTGTTAATGCTGATTTCCTTTTGGAAGTGGAGAAAGCTCAAAGGGAAGCAGGGGCAGGAGGCTTGGGGTGTTTAAAGACATTTTGTGAGCAGTTCAGAGTGGATTTTTTACCACTTTAGCCACAGCTAAAATACTTCAGCAGAGTGGTTAAACTGCAGTGATGAAGCTTTTAGGAGTGGAGGCAGAACTGTGCCCCTTAAAAATCCCAATTTCTGCAAGCACTTTAACCCTCACTGGTTTCCATCAGAGGATTAAAAACTCAAAAATTCAAGGGGATGCTAGAAAGTTATCCTCGAAGCAGTTAAAATGCAAATGGAGAGGAATTATGGAAGATGTTCCAAGGCTACATGATTGGAAAGGAAATATTCTGATTTTACTGAGCTGCTTTTCCCCTCTGCTGTTTTTGTGACTTTTTTACACGGGAAGATTTATCAAGCAGGGAAGGTCTCATCAGTGTGTGGGGAAAGGATGATTTCAGTGCAGGGCAGGGGACATGCTGATCATAAAAAACTTAGTGAGAAACAAGACAACTCTTTTTAATTAAAATTAAAGAGACTTTTATTCAAAAACAATGAACAGCAAAAATAATTAAAATACAAAAATTCATTTGGGATGCTGTGGCTCAGTTACCGAGAGGATCATCGGGAACACGGTGATAGCAGAGTTTGGTGGCCAAAACCAGCACAAAAACCTCAAAGCAGGAGCACCTCACAGTGCTGGGGTGGCTTCAGCTGGTCCAAAGTCAGAGTTTAAAATGCCTTTTCAGAAGAAGCCAGGCCTGCAGCCCCAGCACTGCCAACCCACCATCAGCCAGCCTGAGGTGAGAGGCCCTGGCTGGGCCTGTGCTCTGAGCTCTGTGATGTCTGGGTCCTGCCCATGAGCACCCCTGTGCAGCCCCAGGTCCTGGCTGATGCGTGGTGAGCGAGGTGGGGTCAGCTCAGTGCTCCAAAGGCTCCTTGTTTTATCTGGGCAGAGATGTCAGCAGCTCCAAGGGAAAGTCCTCATTAAACTCCAGGTTCCCATGGAGCTGAGTTGCAGGATAAGGGTCAGGGTTTAAAATTTGGCAGTTGGAAACTTGGGTTTAAGAGCTGGGCTTAGGAACAGATTAAAAGCTGAAACTCTCTGCAAAAATATTAAACTACAGCACAAACCTTTCAAAACACCTTTAAACCAGACAAAGCTTATAAAATACAACTCTTACAGTTTAGATATTGTTTGAAATCTGAAAAAAGGGACAACTTTGGAACTTTTATTAATTAGGGAACTTTAACTGAAAACTGTGTAACTCTTTTAATGAGTTAGTAAGAAAATTAACTGAACAGCTTTGTACCTGGGCTGATGGGTCATACTTAAGATGCAGAACTAAAACCTTTTAATATACAATTAATTGAGGTACTTAATATGCAAAGACCAAGCAATTAGGGTTTCACAGAACCCTGGTTTCATCGCTTTTACAACTTGGTGCTGAGTGGGATGGGAGCTCCTTTTCCTTGGAGCCTGGAATTCAGAATTTAAATGACTCCATCTGGGTGCTGAGCTCCTCTCTCCACAGAGATTTCTGTGGTCATCAATCTCTTCATCTTGGGAAGTCACTCGAGACCCCTCAGAGCTTCTCTGGGCAACCTCTGCCACGGCCTCGCCACCAAGAAGTCCTAATGTCCAGTCTAAACCCCCTCCCTTTGGTTTAAGGCCATTCCCCCTTGTTCTGCCACTCCAGGCCCTTGTAAAAAGTTTTTCTCCACCTTTCCTGTAGCTCCTTCAGGAGCAATGAAGTGACCCCAAAGCACCTCTTCTTCTGGCTGAATAATAACAATAACAATAACAATAATAATGCTGTTATTATTGTTGTTATTATTATTATTGCTATTAATCTGCTTTTCCCTGACAGTCCAGGAAGTGCTCTGCTCTGAGCCTGTGCTGGGTTCCAGCCTCCCGTGCTGGAGGTGCCTCCTGAGGACCATTCCCACCTCATTCCCTGGAGCTGCAGCTTCCCCTCCATCTCCTGCCTGCAATGGGAGCCAGTTCAGGGCTAAACACAAAGGACTGGAGACCTGGAAGGTGTTGGAGTCAACAAAATCCACACCCGATGCAGCCACTTCAGTCCTTCTGCAGTGCATTTATGGAGCACTTGAGGAGAGAACCCCAAAGTTCTGGTTAAGGAGTGCCAGTCCCAGCAGAGGGACGCCCTCACAGCTGGAGTTCTGCAGGAGTCAGTAACAGAGTTTGTATTTCTCAAAAAACCCCCCACATTTTGTACATTCTGACCTTTACTCTTAAAGCAAAGCAAAATACAGATTCCAGCTCCTTGACGTGCTGCAATTTGAAGCATTTTTCTCTTCAGGCTGGGACCGAGGGGAAATTGGTGTTTGGGACATTTAAGGGCCCATTTGCAACGTGTCACAGCAGGACAGAGCCTGCTGGAGGCTCCAAAATCCCCTCCTGAATTGAAAAGCTGAAGGTCAAGCTTAATTTCCCCCATTCTACAGCACAGAAGGAACTTTGAACCCCCTGGATTTTCAACTTGCAAGGCAAGCAGATTGGATGCCTCTGTTGCATTTGGTCATTTGGAAAGGTTATTTCTGCCCTCTCTGCCTTTCCCTTGTTCCTTTTGAGGGTGAAAGTTTTATTCTGTGCTGCAAATGGGCTCCAGGCTGAGATAAAGAGCACAATTTTGGTAGTGATGCATAAGCTGGAAAACAAAGCAGAAATTTGAGGTGTTAAGCAGTAAAAGCAAGGTGGGAGAGTTTTTTATTAAGTAAAATGATGTGTAAAAGCTCTGAAAACAGGATTAATTGTGAGTGGGGAAAGGCCACAAGTTCTGTCCTTAAAATGTCTGTTTGGGCTAATGGACACATTTATAGGGAACATGATTTTCCCAGCAGTTTTTATTCCCACAAGCAGCTCCCCCTCGGGGTGGGCCCCGGGGTTGTGCAGCTGCTCCCGCCTGGCACAGGGCACTCCTCAGGATTTGTTCTCCTGCTTCACTCCCCTGCCCTGTCCCCACAGAGGGGAAATGTGGCTCCCAGAGGTGGCCAAGGCTGCAGGTGTCAATCCAGGGCCTGAATTTGTGTCACCTCTCCTGTACCCAGTCCCTGGGTATTTTTTGGCCGAGGGGAAGCTCTGCTGTGGCCACCAGCACAATTCTTTGGGTGCCCCACGTTCCTGAGGCACCCAGGGGGGCAGGGGGAGCCTGAATTTCCATGCAGGTGCCAGGAGCCTCCAGGGATTCATCTGGGGAGCTGCTCCTGGGAGGGCAGGGGGGTCCCCAGGGAGGGCCCGGGGCCCACAGGTGTTCCTTAGAGGACGTTGTCACTTGGTCCTGGAGGTGGGTGCTGGTGCTGTGCAGATGTTTGGAGTCTGCCCAAAGTCCTGGGGAGAGCAGGAGGGTCGGGCAGCTGCTAATTTTTGGTGGTGCTGGTGGTGATAGTGATGGTGATGGTGATGATGGTGATGGTGATGATGGTGATGGTGATGGTGATGATGATGATGGTGATGATGATGGTGATTTTCAGTGGGAGGTGAGCAATCACTGTCCCTGCTCTGGAGAGGGCCAGGGTTCCACAGGCTGCAGGATCCAACTGCTCTGTTCCCAGATGGATCTCCCATCCCTGGCTGTGCCCAAGGCCAGGCTGGACACTGGGGCTGGGAGCAGCCTGGGGCAGTGGGAGCTGTCCCTGCCAGGGCAGGGGTGGCACTGGAGGGGATTTGAGGTCACTTCCAACCCGACCCAGTGTGAGGTTCCCAGCTCTTCCCCCTGAGCTGCAGGGGGTGGTTGAAGGCCCAAACTCCTTCCAGGTGCTGTGGCTTTGCCCCTGAGCAGCTCTGGCTGGCTGTGCCAAAGGCCCCCTGTGCCCATTGGATTTTCCCACCCCTCAAAAATAAGATTCCAACAAACTCTGCAGCAATGGACAGGGAGAAGAGATGCCCTAACAAATTTTCCAGCTGACAAAAGGGGGTGAAATCCCACTGCCCCACCCAGAAATCTGCCTGAATTCCAGCTGTGTCCCTGCTCCCAGGAAAAACCCCAACTGCTGTTCACACTCAAGCCCTGGTGGTCACCCAGCCCTGGATGAGCCAGCCTGGCCCCCGTGTCCCCCATTCCATCCCCTCCCTGCCCTTCCTGAGACCTGGAACGTGCTGGATTTTCGGAGGCTCCTGCTGCCCTCTCCCCCTGCTGCTGCTGCAGGTTTTAGCTCTGGGGGTGGCTCTGTTTTGTCACTGTTTTCACAGAGGTGTCAGGGGCTCGTGTGCTCGCAGGGACACTCAGGGCAGTTACTGCAGGAGTGTTTGAAGCATTCCGAGGTGCTTTCGGGCCCCAACAAAATTTAGTTGACAACATAATAATAAATCCTGCCCCAGCAACACTTTTAATGAACATAAAAGGCCTGACAGATTCCCTCTGCCTCCCGCTTCACCCCTGATATCTCTCTCCTCTCTGCTTTGTTCCATAGTAAAGACAATTTATGGGATCTGAAGGATGTTATGGGATTGTGCAGAATCAGAGGGTAAGGGGGTGTGTGGCATAACGGGGAAATTATAATAATGTAATTTATGAGATTTCCATCTCTATCATGGCAAACAAGGAGAGCGAATTTTTGGAGCTTTTTAAGACTCTGAACTGTGGTACAAAAATCCAATAAAAACTTGGATGGTTTAATTTATAGCAAAGCTCCCGCACCCCACTCTGGGAATGGAAATTCCTGATGAGATCATTAATTACCTGCGTGGTTTCTGTAAAAGTGCCTCGCTCTGAGAGAACTGGAGTCAAAGTTCCTGTTGTTTGTTGGGGTTTGGACAGTGCAGAGCAGCTTTAAATTTAAATTTTCCCAATCCAGTCTCTAATCTCATGAGAGATGAAATATCCAGAGTCCTCTGTTTGAACTCCTCCCTGGNAGTGTTTATTGTCCCACAACACCACCCTTAATCTGGATGCAGGCAGGGGATTGCAAAGAAATAAACCCAAATTAAAGCCTAAGAAGCTGCTGGGGTGTGATAATGAATGAGATACTGCTGACCCCAGGGCCTTCTCCCTCTTCTGGATAATTACAGAGGAATAACTGTATAAATCTTGCTTGGATTTCCGTTCTGTTTGCTCCTAGAAATGGATGGCTCTGTGTGTTTTCTCTGCAGGCTGGAGGATTGTTTTAATTTAAATACTACGGCTTTGCAGCGCTTTGCTGTGGCAAGTGGAATTAAAACACAAAGAACTTATGAAGGAGTGGAGAGTGAAGCTTTTCCTGAGCTGGGCTGCTCATCCCAGCAGCTGCTGGGCCCTGCCCTGAGCCCCCCTTTGCTGCCCAAGTGCAGCTCCTGCCCCACAGGATTTGGGGTTTCCCTCTTAAAATCCAAAGAGGGGGCACTAGGATCATCCACACCTCCCACTGTCCCCCGTCCAGCCTGGCCCTGGACACTCCCAGGGATCCAGGGGCAGCCACAGCTGCCCTGTTCCATTTATTCCCTACAGGAATTTCTGGGATTTCCTGCAAATTGGTGATTTTAAGGGAGGTTTGTGCTGGAGGAACAGGACAGGCAGTGGAGCACAGGAAGGTTGTGGTGGCTGCTCCATCCCTGGAAGGGCCCAAGGGTGGGTGGGACAGAGCTTGGAGCACCCTGGACTGGTGGAAGGTGTCCCTTCCCAAGGCACTGGGTGACGTTTGGGGGTTTCCCTCTGCTCTGTGCGGTGTTGGCAGCTGCGGGCAGAGGGAGCAGCACAGAAGTGCCCGGGGATGGGCATGTGGGTGAGCACTGCTGGCATTTGCTGCTGCTGGGGCTCAGAGCCCCTTCCAAGGGCAGGGCTGGGTGAGGGAGCAGCTCCAGGTCCCCAGAGGGGCTGCTTCGAGGGCTGCTCTCCGTGCAGCGTCCTCCAGGCTTTGGCACCCACGGCTGTGGCTCAAGGCAAGTCCATTACCTGAGCCCAGCTCTGGGATCAGCTCGGGATGCAGCAAACCCCCGAGGAGGCTCTCAGCAGAGGGCTCTGATTCCCTGGATCTCCACACTCAGCAGCAGATAAACAAAACCAAATCAGTGCTGTTCTCATTCCGAACGCAAAGTGCCCAGGAGGGGCCTTAATGCAGTTGGAGGAACCACTTTGAATTTACACCTGGAACTCATTTAAATTTTTAAGGTGCTTAAAAGCCTGGCTGCCCATCATTTGTGGCTGCTTCCCTCATCCTGGGATGCTGATGCAGGAAAATGTTTTCCACAGGTTGGGCTGGAGAGGCTGGAGAAAGCCTGGCTGGCTTTGTGCTGCTGTCAGGTTTTATTTTCAATTGCTTTAGGGCCTTTTCTTGATTTTTGGAGTTTCGAGTTGCTCGTTAAAGCCAAATGAAGTGTTAATGTTTGTGGCCAAGGCAGAGGAAAGCTCTGTGTGCATCCATATCCATATGAAAGTGCTGGAAATCCTTAAAAGCAGGAGAGCACAATTTTTTGAAGTGTTTGATTCTAAGCTCATTTCTTGATTGTGAGAAGGGTTTGTGAACACAGAGAGACAACCCCAAATTGAGCTTTGGAGCTGCCTTAAAGATGCAATTCCTGTTTTCATGTTCTGAAGGGGCTGAGAAAGTATTCTTTTAATAAATCTCTTCATAATCCTTTCACAGGCTTCTGTTTTCCCTAAAACTTCCTGTCTAATCCATAGGACTGGATCCTGCTGAATTCATTCCCTTGGACCAAAAGGTCAGGATCAGCCCACACTGGGTGGTGACTGCAGCTGACTGGGGGGACTTTCCATGGAATCCTGGAATGGTTTGGGTGGGAAGGGGATTTAAATCTCATCCCATCCCACCCCTGCCCTGGCAGGGACCCCTCCCACTGTGCCAGGCTGCTCCCAGCCCCAATGGCCTTGGGCACTGCCAGGGATCCAGGGGCAGCCCCAGTTCCTGCCTCACAGCTCCAACACCAGCACCACAGAGGCTGCAGCACTTCCCAACAATATTCCACCTGCAGCTGGAATTCCAGCTGTGGAACATCCCCGGCCTGTTTGAGTTGGAAAGATCCCTCTTTAGCACCTTGGAGAATGTGAGGCTGTGTTGGGATAAGGAAAATCTCCTCCTGATCCATGAGGGTGCTGCAGGTCCCTGGGGAGCAGGTAAAGAGTGTGGAACTCCTTTCCCCCAGCACCTGCAAATGCTCTGTGGGTTCTGCCCCCCGAATTGAGTTTGCTCTGTGCTGGAGGAGAATCACTCCTGGGAGGGGTGGGGTCCGAAGAAGTCACGGATGGCAGCAATTCCCAGGGATGGGAACTCTGAGGAGCTGCTCCTGGGCTGCTTTTTGGGGAGGTAAAAAGGTAACAACTGCAGAGGCCGGGGAGGGGAACTGTTTCTGCTTTGCTGCTGAGGCTGCCCCGGCTGCAGAGACTCTCCTGTCTGTTCTGGTGTGATCCAGGGCCCTCTCCAGAGCTTTTCCTCCTCTTGCCACTCTCTCCTGTCTGTTCTGGTGTGATCCAGGGCCTCCTCCAGAGCTTTTCCTCCTCTTGCCACTCTCAGGGGCAGATCTGGCAGATCCAGCTGATCCCTCCTTTCCCTCCCCGCCCCTTTCAGGTGGGGTTGGTTATTTACCACAGGTGTTTTTGCAGCAATGTCCTCCTTAGGACACCTCATCTGAGGACAAAGGTTTTGTGTGTGAGGGGAGGGAAGCCCAAAATCTGTCTGCTGGAAAATCTCTCCCTACAGCCTCCACTCCTCTTTACCCCCCTGGGCAGCTGCTCCTTCCCCCAGGGTTTGGGGCTGCTTCCCTGGGGACTCTCCTGGCCTGGAGCTGCTCTTCCCTTTGAGCCAGGGAATGGAGCAAAGAGCAGCTCCGGGAAAGGATCCTTTTTTCCTGACCTAGGATTGATTCTCCAGTAATTTGTGGGATTTGAGTTCTGGAAGGGGTAGCGTTGGCTCCCCAGTCTGAGCCTCTCAGCACCCAGTGCCTCCAGTTCTGATGGATTCGCCCTCAGGGGGTATTTCCCAACTCCTCCATCAAATTGTCCTTTTCCTTCTCCCTCCCCTTGGCTGTAACTTGGCTTCAGAAGGGACACACATCTGGTTCCTTTGGTGCTGCTGGTGGGGGGCCCCTTCCTGCCCCCTCCCTGTGCCAGGGCAGAGCCATTAAATGTCACTTCTGCTGTTCTGGGCTGTGCAGCTCCCTCTGGACGCTGCTTCCAGCAGGATCCGTGGCCGCTGGCTGCCTCCATGGGATGTGGGCCCGTGGATTCCTGGGGGCAGTGCCATCAGCTGGTCCCCCCTCGGCTCCACAGCTGCCAGAGAGGAGATTTTCCTGCTGCTCTCCAGCACCCAGAGACACAAAAAGCTCCTGGGGTTGGGAATGGGAAGGAGCATCTGCTTTGGAAGGAAGATTCAGGAAGGTGCAGGGTTCCCTGTGGGGGCTTCTCCCTCTCCCTGATCAGATCTGGCAGCACCGGGGTCTGATGGGGAGGAGGGCAGACAAGGCACAGGAATTATTCCAGGAGCTCTGGGAACGCTGCCCTTTGGGAATCTGTCCCAGGGTGACAAGATGCTGCAGAACAAGAGCCTTTAAATTCTGCTTCCTGACACCGACAGGGAAAAGCTGGAGCAGGTTTGGCCCCGGGAGGTGGAGGGAGAGGAGGGGTTTGTGTTTCATGGAGCAGCCATCCCTCAGCCCCCTCAGGACAGGCGCAATCCAGTGCCCACCGTGGCTTTGGAAAACTCCCCCAAATGCTCCCAGGACAGCCAGGATTGGCCCAAATCCACCCTGACCCACTTCATTTCCCAGAATTAGGAACTGTGGCTTCCCTGGCTCTTTGGGTCTTGAAATGAGATTTTCCTGGAAGCAGCAGCACACCAAGGAGAGAGGGGAAAGCAGCTGATTATCCAGGTGGGAAGGCTCTGCCCTGCTGCTGTTAAGGGATTGACCAACTTCTGGATAAATTCAGCGATGTTTTATTCCACTTTGACCAAGGAGGAGAGAGCCCAGGGAGAGCAGAGCCTTGAGCAAACAAATGTTCAGGAATTTCTGGCAACCTTTGGAGAGAGGCTGGAGGAGCAGCAAACATCCACAGCCAGGGAGTACACCGAAAATTCGAGCTGCAAATGCAAACACACATAAAGCAGGGCTTGGCTGCATTTGGGGTTTATTCCGGGGAGTGTTAATAATCAAGTGGTGGAAGATCACAGAGGTTTCGTTCCTCAAGTGTTAAAATAAGAAGCAATTAAGGCTGCTGGAAGTTGCCATGGAGGCAGGAGGGAGGTGCTGGGGAAGGAGAGTTGGGTGCTCAGGCTGGTACCAGGCTGGTTCCCTCCTCCCATTGCCCAGAGCTGGGGCCGTTGTGCAGCACAACAGGGAGGTTCTGCAGTGGCTTTTGGGATGGGGGGGTTGTGTCTGTGGGATGGGGGCACAGAGAAGGGGCAGGACCAGCTGGAGGGGTTGGGAGCTGCCCCTTTCCATCTGCCACGGCTGTGGGGACAGCTCAGGCCCTTCCCCTGTGTGGGGATGAGGCTCCCTCGGGGCTCCCAACACCCCCATCCCTGTGGATGAGCACAGAACTGCACCCTGGCTCTCTTCCTTTTGGACTTTTTTCCTCTCGCCCAACTGTTTTCAATGCATCAGCCTCTGCTGGGGGGAGTTGGTATTAATTAAAACGAGCTAATCGCCAAGATGCTTCTGAAGGAGCAGGGCTTTGAGCTGGCCCGGGGGACGGGAGCGAAGGGCTTTGAGAGCTGTGTAAGCCTCAGATCCAGTTTTTGCTGTGTAATCCCTCGGCTGCCAGGCTGGGGATTGAGCAAATTGGCCTCAGCCGTGCCCTGGGGTTGTTCTGTCCCTGCAGTCAGGCCCTGGGAGGTCACGGCTGAGGCAGGAATTGGTTGTGGCTGGTCCGGGAATATTCCCCGAGCTCTCCCCTTCCTGAGCCGTCTCTGCAGCTCTGAGCTGATCCCGTGCTGGGTGCTGAGGGGGTTCCTGCTGGCACAGCTCTCCACCCACAGCAGCCTCCACTCCCTGATTTTCCAGGAATCCGGGGTGTTCAGGGGCTCCTGAGGGGCTGGGGCAGCTCTGTCACCCAGCACTCAGCAGGGCCCTGGCAGGCTCCTGTCACACATTTGGGGACACTGCAGGGCTTGGCCTGCTGCTGCCAGGGCTCTGCAGAGAGCTCCCCTCGAGTGCAGACACGGCTGGACAGCCCAGAACTGCCCCAGCCAGGCTCATTCCTCCCCATTCACCAGCTCAGCTTTACAATTAAACTCTCTAATTCCCCAGCCAAGGTGGGCACCTTTCCAGGGGGGTCTGGTTTTTGTGACCCTGCTGCTGAAAAGGGGCTCCATTCTCATCTCTGGTGCAGGAACCCCTCCCTCAGCTCTCCGAATCCACCTTCTTCAGAGGTTTTGTAGCACCTGGGTTTGCCTGGAGGCCGTGAGGGAGAGGAGGCTCGAGGGAAGATGTGGGATGAATTTTAGCATCAGAGAATGGTTTGGGTGGGAAGGGACCTTAAGGAATGTTTGATTTCACCCCCTCCCACTGTGCCAGGCTGCTCCCAGCCCCAGTGTCCAGCCTGGGCTTGGACACTTCAGGGATCCAGGGGCAGCCACAGCCTCTCTGGGAATTCCATCCTAGCCCCTCCCCACCCTCCCAGGGAACAATTCCTTCCCAAAATCCAATTTAACCCATCTCTCCTTCAGTTTGAAGCCATTCCTGTTCCTCCATGCCATTGTAAAAAGGCTGTGGAGTGATTTCATCCCATTGAAATCCCAAGGAACATTTGCTTTTTTCTCCTCTAAAGCTCTCCTGTGCTGCTGTTCCGTGGGCTCCAGGGACACTCACGGCAGCAATGATGTGTGGAGGAGACCAAAGTGACTAAAATTGCCAAAAATTGGCCCAAATAGCCAGTGCTGCTGGGAAAAAGGTCTCTTAAGGGTGCTGGTTTTCAGGGGGGCCCTGGCTGAAGCTGTCTGGGCACCAAGCCCCAGAGGAGCTGCAGGCCCTGTTTGCCCACAGGTTGTTGTTAATGTGGCACGGCGTTAAATGGGCCCCCAGCGTGCCCAGCTCTCATGGGTCACTGCCATCACTTATCCCCCCAGGAAACGCCGGAGCTGGCACCAGGAGAAGGCTGCTCCATGGAAAACGGGGCTGTGTGGGCAGGGCCTGCAGGAGCAGGGAAGGACAGAGCTCCCTGAACTGCTTTATCCCTCCTGGAGAAGGAGCCATCCACATAAAGCAGTGTTACCCAGCCTGCCCGGAGCTGGGGCTGCTCAAACACACTTGGTGAGTCCCACCTCAGCACAGCCAGCCACGGAGCAGAGGGACAGGCTGGCTCTGCTTCCCATGAAGCCCTTTAGCTGTTAATGCAGCTGGGTCCTGAAATCTGCGGGGTTGGAGCCTTCCCAGGCTGCGTGGGGATGGATCTGTCCGGGCTGCGCTGCATCCTCGGGCTGGGCTTTCCACCGCCAGCCACTCCAGCTGGGAACGTTTCCTTGGTCTCGGGCTTTGCGTTCCCTCAGCGAAGAGCTGGATCTGGCAATATTGTTGCCTCTGCTTTGGGGTGAGGCTTTGGGGTGAGGCTTTGGGGTCGGTTTCTCCCCTCCCGTTTGTGCCCCAGCACATCCCGGCCGGGTGCTGCCCTCCGGACTGAAGATGGCACTGCAGCCTCTCCCAAGCCCGGGCTCTGCGGCCCCGGCGGCTCCTGCGGCCCCGCTCCGAGCTCCGGCAGCCGGGGAGCAGCGGCGGCGGCTGCGGCAGGAGCCGGGCGGGGTCTGCAGGGAAGGGAAGAGCTGGGGAAGACTGCGGGTAAAGCTGGAAATCGGGGATTCAGCTGAGGAGCTGCTTCCTCCTCCTCCCAAGCCCTTGATGCTCTGCTGGAGCACCTGATCCGTGTTCGAGGCCAAATCCGTCACGGGGGCAGCCTGGCTCTGTTCCTCTGACTCTGCTGCTCCGGTGGCTGCTGGCTCCGAATCTCCTGAAAATAAAACAGGGACGTGCTCGGAGAGAGGGAACGGAAACTCCCCCAGGTTGGGATATTTTAAGTGACCAGATTTCCAGGCTGCAGACACTGCTGTGGTTTGCAGCGGCCCTGGGTTGGGGTGTGCTGGGTGAGTCCCTGCCCCACAGTTTCCCATTTCTCAGGGAAGAGTCTTGATGAGGTCCCAGGTTTTGTCTGACTGCCCCCAAACTTTGGGCCCTCCAGCCCCCCGATGTGAGCCCAGCTCTCTGTGCAGTCTCCGGCCCACTTTGAGGGGCTGGTCCTGGTGACCTCTCTGCCACCTCTCTCCTCACCTGCCAGGACCTTTCCTGCGGGTGCAGCTCCAACACCAGGAACTCTGCACAGGCAGCAAATTGACTTCAGCTTTTGCTTTGAGCAGCTCCGACTGAAACAAGGAGAGAAAAGAGGGCAAACACTGATTAAAACCAGGTCTAACCTCTGCAGGAAAGGAGCATTCCGTGATCAGAGCCTCTCCTGCCACGCTCTGCACCACAGAGCAAACAGTTCTGTCCTTGCTTGGAATGGAAACTCCTGAACTACGTGGCCTCAGCCTCAGGGAAAATCGCTGCTTTGTGCTGAGGAGGAGCAGCAATTGTCCTCTGGAGGAAATCGCTCCTTGTCGGCCCCGGGTGGTGCCACAGGAGAGGGGAGGTTTGGGCAGGGCTGAATTCCCAGACCAGTGTGACCCTGGGGACAGGCAGTGGAGGCTGGTGGGGTGGGACAGGGAGAAATTCCGGGGCATTTCTGCTCGCTGGGTGCATGGGAGGGGGCTGAGCTGGGGCCATGGGATTCCCTGGGAACCTGTCCCAGCTGGACATTCCCCTCTGTCCATAGAGATTGTGCTTGTTCTGCCCTAATTCTGCCTTGGGGTGAGGCAGATTGGATTTAGTAAAGGGAGCTGTGAGAGGAGAGATGGTGTTTCCCTTCTCCCATCCATCCATCCATCCATCCATCCATCCATCCATCCATCCATCCATCCATCCATCCCCCATCCATCCATCCCCCATCCATCCATCCATCCATCCATCCATCCATCCATCCATCCCTCCCTCCCTCTATCCAGGAAGGCATCCAGAGGATTTGTTTCATGGAGCTGCCCTTGGAATCGGAGCCAAATACTGACTCTGAGGTGCTCAGGAAGAGTCACCCTCCCTCGGTTTGGTTTGGTCTCTGTGACCCTCAGTATTTCCCTGTGCTTCCCATCAATCTGAACTCCAGACATGACATCATGGAATCTGAATTCCCATCCAGGCTCTGTGGTTCCCATGGAGAGCCATCCCTGGCCATCCCTCTTGCCTGCTGCTGGATGTTTCTCCCTGATGGTTTTCAGGGATGTCAGCCCTGGGGGCAGAGTTATGGCCTCAAGTGACCAACTGAGAGCCACACAGAGATTCTGCACTGATGAGGGGACAGAGTCTGATTTTACCTCTTTCAGAGCTCGCTCCCAACTCTAAGAGGCTCCTCCACCCCATCCCATTTATCTCCCTTAGATAGAGAAGGTGAGAAATTCACCTTCAAGAAACCACTGAAGGCTTTAAATCTGAGGCAGGGCCCTAAATCCTGAGGCAGGATCTGCCCAGAGCCTCAGCCAGGCTGGAGCTGGGACTGATCCAGAGATCCAGGCTGTCGGATCAGGGAACTCGGGGAAACGACAGGATTTGTGTCCCTGGGCTCCAGCGCTGGGAGTTTATTTAGCCTGGAAGAAAAGGTTTGAACCAGGTTCCCACAACAGACTGAAAGCAAGAAAAGTGTCTTTGACTCGAGGTTCTGCTCTGTTTGATGTGTGGGTACCTCTGGGGGAATTCCTCCTGTCGCCGTGAGCTCCGATAAATCACAGTGTGGGTAAAGCACGCAGGCAAGGAGGTTTTTTTCCTTGTTTTGCTCTGTCAGGCAAACAGAGATCTCTGAAGCTTTCTTTCATGTCTGCAAATCGGAGATCAGCTCTCGGGTTGGGTTTTTTTGGGTAAACAAGCGGATGTGTTCCCTCACAGCCCTGCAGCCTCAGGTTCAGACACGCACTGAGGAAAACGCATTTCCCGCCCGGAACGCTGACGAGGCAGGAGGGGAACTGGTTGTGGGACGAGTCCTTTGCTCTTTCTTGTGCTCATGGGAGGTTTTCAGCCTGGATCACACCAGTTCCTGGGGCAGGAGCCAGGACAGGGCTGGAGGGAGCCTGGATGTGCTGCTGGGCAGCCAGAGCCCTTCCCGGCTCTCAGGAAATGCTCAGAGCTTCCAAACGGGGCTGTTCCCGCAAAAGGGCCCTGGCTGTGACAAATCAGCTCTTTCCAGCAGTCAGCTGTGTTACTTTAAAAGAATTAATTAGGAAAGCAGCTAATAAATGATGTCTCAGTCCCCTGAGCCCTCCTGGAGCAGCACTGCTCGGGTTCCTCACAGCCTGCAGGAGCTTTCCCGTGCCTGGCCAAGCCTTTCCCTGCTCATTCCCATCAATCCTGGCTGCAGACAGGCCGGGATCGTCGGGCAGCACACGGAGCTGGGCAGTGATTGATACCAACAGCTCCTTGATTGTGTGCCACAGGCAGGAGTTCCTGTCCTGCCTTCCCTCCCCTCAGCTCTCCCAGCCACTGCAGCGTTCGGCTCAGGCTCTGCCCCAGTCCCGTTCCCTTTAGGGCCACGTTCCCTGTGCCCCAGCAGCTCCCTCTCCATCGAGCACAGGCAGTGCTGGCTGACTGGAAAATACATCACTGGCTCAGGGAGAAAAGGAGAAAAGAGTGGGAGGCTGGGCCACGAGACTGCTCCCTCCGGAGTCAGGAGGCTCCTCCACGAAAACTGCAGGATATTGCTCCAAGGTTTGTTTGTTCGTGCCTCTATCTCGTGTTTTCTCTCCATATCTCTGTCTCTATTCTCAGCAGCCACGCCACAGAGGCATCACATTCTCCCTCTTCCCTGATAGGATCTGCCAGCACAGGAGTGTTCTGGCTGAGGGGGTTCCTGAGAAGCTCAGCACTAATATCAGAGGCCTGATACAGCAGCCAGAATAAAATTGCATTTTTTGGGAAGAGACATTGTTCTGCAAAGGAGTGCTTGAGTCAGAGCAGCCAGGAGGGAGATTAGATCCTTGTCAGGGGACTCGACATGTTCTGCTGATCACAGGGAAGGCAAAGACAACCAAGAAAGAGTCAAGAGAGGAGCAGCTGTGCCTGGAGAGCCCCACGTGCCTCGGGCGGAGCTGCTGCCAGGGCAGGGATGTTCTCCTGCCTTTCTCTGGGCAGAGGGTCTCCAGCTCAGGAGAGGTTTGAGGGGCAGGAGCAGAACTGCAGGAAAAGCTGGAGCTGCCTTGCAGAGCACTTGGATCCTGTGGGAATTTCAAGTTGAGATCCTGGAAGGAGTTGAGGTTCTGTGCCATGGAGCATTTGGTGTGCTGGAGAGGGGCTGGAGGGACAGGAGATGGAGGGCCAGGACAGAGGGAATGGCTTCCCAGTGCCAGAGGGCAGGGCTGGGGGGGATTTGGGGAAGGAATTGTTCCCTGGCAGGGTGGGCAGGGGCTGGCATGGAATTGCCAGAGCAGCTGTGGCTGCCCCTGGATCCCTGGCAGTGCCCAAGGCCAGGCTGGCCATTGGGGCTGGGAGCAGCCTGGCACAGGGGGAGCTGTCCCTGCCAGGGCAGGGGTGGCACTGGAGGGGATTTCAGTTCCCTTCCCACCCAACCCATTCTGTGGTTCTGTGTTCAGCTCAAACCCAGAGCAGAAATCCCAGGGGAGATCGAGGGTTCAGCTCAGGGGACTGGGGTCAGGAGGGAATTTTGGCAGGGCTGGAGGACCTGGCTTGGGAAGAATCCTCCTTCAGTGAAGGAAATCTGGGAACCTCTCAGTGCTTTTAGTGCAAAGCCCAATATCAGATGCAAAAGCTGCTCCCTGCAAGATTTGCTGATTTTGCTGGGAATATTTCACAGAGCCGTGAGAGGGTAGAACTCACCTCTTAAATCTCATTTTTAAGGTTGAAAGCCTCTTCTCTCTTCACCACTTTTTATGGATGTGAGGGTTAAATGAGCAGTGATTTGTCTTTACCTTGCCTTTTGCCAGCTCAGAATGGAGCAGTGAATTTCTGGCTGCAGGGGAAGGATGTTCTTTATCGCTGCAAATTCCTCCACGTTTGGGGGAGATTTTGGAGAAAGGAGGGGACCAATGACTTTGAATTCTGAGTTGTTGGGATAGTGAGACTTTCTCCTGCATCTTGAGTTCAGCTGAGGCCTGAAAGTGAGATCAGTCAACTTTACTTTGGCTGGTGGACCTCAAAAAAAAAAAAAACAACTCTCTGTGAAAGGCCTGAAAGCAGAACCAGTTTGTGCCTAAAATCTCTTCTATAAAAACACATAAGGATATCACGATTTTTCAATATAAAATAATGGATTTTCCTGACTTTCCTGGTGCAAAGGGAAGGTTTATCTGGTGATGGCACTGGGCAGCTTGAAAAATCCTTCTGGGAGGTGTGGACGTCCCTGTCTGTCCTAAGGAGGAGTTAATGATGGAATGTGGTCACCTGGAGAGCGAGGGCACTTCACCTCTCACCCTGCAGGAGGAGGCCAGGACAGGGCTCCAGATTCCCAGGAAAAGTTTTTTCCCTGTAATATGAGGATGCTCCATCCCTCAGAGTACCGTGCTGCTTCGTGCCTGTCCTGGGCTCAAATACCCCAAATAAAAACCCGAAAGGCGAATTTATTTATGGTGAGTGTGCGACTGCTGCGATGGGGAAACAAGGAACCCGCCAGCTCTGAGACAGCTCCGTCTGAAATGTAAGAAAAGCTGTGAAATATCCTCTTTAAACACGGCCAAAGGGGCCGGATGGAGTGAGCAGTTCCCTCTGCAAGGTCACCCAGCCCCCCAGAGAGCAGCACAAACCCTCCCGGGCGGGATCCCTGCGCTGCTCTCCCGGCTCAGAGCCTCCGTGCTGCTGCTGCGTCTCACCCTGGCTGCTTTAGGAGCACCAACAGCATTTCTTTATTAATGAGGGATTTCATCCCTGGTCAGCCATGCCCTGGGGAAGGAGGATCCAGGGGAAGGTGGATGTGCAGGTTTGCTCTGGGTGGTCCAGGAGGGCAAAGGGAAGCCAAGGAGCTGAGCTAAAATCTTCCCTCAGTGCAGTCTCTGCTGTGCCCCTTCTCCTGCTGCTTCTGCTGTTTCCATCAGTGTGCCACGGAGTCAGGAACAGCTGAACCTTCATCTGGGAACAGGAATGCAGGGAGAGCCCAGGAGCCTGAAGAACCTGGAAATAAAACAAGAGACTTTGGGGATAATACTGGTGTAGGAGGCAATACGGAGGCTGGTCTTTATTGGAGGCCTCCAGGGGCAGACATGGAAATGTCACAGAATGCCCCCCCTCACCGGGCTGAATACAGTTCTGTAAGTTTAGCAAATTAGCATAATTGACAAAAATCACCAATTAGACACATAGGAGGTGAGGTAATTTTGCCCCTTCTAAATCCTCCCCCCTCAGATGGGACCTAAACTTTGTTTATGAAAATGTGTCTCAGAGAGCTGTTTGGTGGCCTTGGTTCCCAGAAAGAACCAGGATGGGATGGGGGCCTTGGAATGTGTTCTGTCTTTCTGCCTAGGGAAAAGGTAGGGAAGAGTACTGGGAAAACGAGCCAGGGATGCAACAGTAGCTCCAGAGCTCCAAATACACGTGTGAAGAATACAGAGAATATATAAAAGAAAAAAGGCAAAAATCATTTGGCATCGCTGCTTCTCAGGCACGGAGAGGAAAGCAAATCATCACTGAATGACCTGGCCTTGAAGCAGGATGGAAACTGGGAATGTTTTCAGCTGGGCTCAGGAGGAGTCCGTGGGTTTAATGCTTCGTGGGATGGGCTGCAAAATAAAACCTGTGTAACTTAATGGCTGTGGCCAAGCCGAAGTGGAAACACTGAGGATCATTTTCTCCTGCTCTAATTTCATTCCACTTTTTCTTAGTCAATTAACACGAGGCTCCCCCATTAATATGAACCAAGATGAGCCTGGCAGGGCCCTCTGCGTACCCAGAGATGATCAGGAAAAAACGGTGCCGTTCATCATCTTCCAGAGGGCACCAGATGCTTCCAAACTCACTGCTGGTTTGGCTTTTGAATGATTACATGCAATTCTAGAGCAATTTGCAGTGCAATTAGGGCTGGTTAATTAACGCTCTCAATGTCAAACTGGTTTTGTGCTTTGGATCTGGTGCTGACTGGGAGATTGAGCCCGGAAGCTGCTCTGGAGGGGCAATGGGCACCATCAGGGGCCAGCGTGAAACCAAGCCCAGCCACAAAGTCCCCACTCAGACCTGCTGTACTGCAAGAATGGGGTTTGAGAGCTTCTAATCGTAGTGGGTTGAATCTGAGTTGATGGACAGATTTTTACACCAATAACACTTCTCACAATTTACACATTTAAACTGCACAGAAAGGTGGGAGTTCCTCTTGTTCCAGCTCGCCTGAGGGAGGTGGGGGGGCCTTGGAGCCTCCGGGCCCCGCCGGGCCAGGCCGGGCTGGGCCGAAGCCCCGGCCCCTTCCCCTCTCCCTGACACCGTGACACGGAGCCTGGGTCGGTGGGGAGGGAACCATCCCAGAGCCCAGGCAGCTAAACCCAGCCTTGGACTGGCACAGCTAAACCCAGCCTTGGGCTGGCACAGCTAAACCCAGCCAGGGACTGGCACACAGCTAAACCCAGCCTTGGGCTGGTACAGTTAAACCCAGCCATGGACTGGCACACAGCTAAACCCAGCCATGGACTGGCACAGCTAAACCCAGCCTTGGACTGGCACAGCTAAACCCAGCCATGGACTGGCACAGCTAAACCCAGCCATGGGCTGGCACAGCTAAACCCAGCCTTGGGCTGGCACACAGCTAAACCCAGCCTTGGGCTGGCACAGCTAAACCCAGCCTTGGACTGGCACAGCTAAACCCAGCCTTGGGCTGGCACAGCTAAACCCAGCCTTGGGCTGACACAGAGCTAAACCCAGCCTTGGGCTGGCACAGCTAAACCCAGCCATGGACTGGCACAGCTAAACCCAGCCTTGGGCTGGCACAGCTAAACCCAGCCTTGGGCTGGCACAGCTAAACCCACAGCTAAAATCCATCCAGAGCGGCTCCTTGGGACCGGTGGGTCCCCCCCTGTTCCCCACACGGAGCCCGCAGAGCCTCCTTTCTGCAGCCAGCAGCACAAAGGGAGCGAGGCTTTCTTCACCAGAAAGCCTGAACAAGAACACTCCTCAGCACAGAGGTTTCAGAGTCAGAGAGAGTGAGCCCTGTGAGACAGAGCTGGAAATGGCGGTGGAGAAAGGGGCGGTGCCGCGTTCCTCGCGCGGAGCTTAAAAATCCTTCTGGTGTGCGGTGGTGAGAAACTGTAACATCTCAAACTCTTTGTCTCTTTAATCCATTTGGAGTGCAGGGGGGGATGGAAGACTCACGTGTGGCCCGTGAAGTTTGTGAAGAGTTGCCTCTGCCAGGATATAGAAGCAGCGAGAGGCTTTTAAGGATTTGTAGCAGAAAAAGCCTTTGTGTTCAGGCCAGAGTGACCCATCCTTAAAAAGATTGATAACCCCATGTGATGGCCCAGGTGTGGCAGTGTGAAAAAACTGATATTTTTTCATAAAAGAGATGTATTACACCACAGCAGATTGTTTCTTTCTGGGCAGGTCTGTTGTTGGGGGCAGCTTGAGAGACCATGTGAAGCAAGAAGAAGAAACCCTTTTTCCTTAAGCATAAGAGAGAGACTTTTCCAGAACTGTAACCCTGACCAGAATCCTATGTTGTGTTATCTTTTGTGCCAGTTAAAAAGAAAGTAGAGTTCTGAGAAGGGGGCAAGGAGAGTGTGTGTGTTTTAATTTATTGTTATATCTTTTAACTTCTAATTCTGTTAGTAATAAAACTTTCTCCTTGTACTGCAACTGTTTAAGTTTGAACCTGTTTTTGCCTTGCAGCTATCTAGTTTTCCTCAATATTTTCTTATTCTGTTTTCCTTATAAAATAACTGATATTTTAGATGCTTGACACTTAGTTGTGTCAAACCACAACACTAATTATTCCATTTCTGGAGAAAATGTGGCACAGAGACTCCTCCCCCTTGTATTTATCCATGGGAGAGCTCTCCTTGTTTCATTGGGAACGGCAATGCTCAGTTCTGTTCCAACAACAGCCCTGATGGGCAAAAGCTTCAGACCTTTGCTGGTTACTCAGGACAGAGCTGCTGCAATGCTCTCTGGATGTGATGTGGTGAGGTTCCCCTCTGTGATGGTTTATTTAATGCTGTAATTCGAGTCTGTGGTTCCCCAGAACCTTGTCAGGCTGGGCTGGGTAAAACCCGGTTGAGCCGCTCGGGGCTGGTTTGGGCTGTGTGGTGCAGACAGAGCTCAGGCCCACCCCCAGCAGTTGGATGTGAGGTCTGTTCCCCACAAAATGGGGGAGAGCTCCCTGAGCAGGGCCAAGGCTGAAGCAGAGCCCGGGACTGGAGCAGAGCCTGCTGGCTGAGCCTGGCCGGTGCCTCAGCAGCTGTGCAGGCCCTGGGACCTGCACCACTGCAGTTCAATGCAAGCAGCAGGAGCTGGGAGGTTTTGGTGGTTAAAAGGGAATTGATTTCACTCTGAGAAGCCTTTTCTATGCTCACTCAGTAGATTGGGGCCCAGCCCAGCCCTGGCTGGCTGTGGGCTTTAGTGACACTTCCAGCAGTGGCAACAGGAACTCATCTGCGGGGAGGCACCAGCACCGGGAGGGCAGAGGGGCATCCGAGCTGGGCCTGAAGCAGAACAGATCCAGCAGTTCCCTCTGCCCGGGCTGCACATGAACTGCTCTCTCAGAAGTGCCACCTGCCCAGCCTGGGCTCCCCAAGCTGGAAATGCCAGAGCTGAGATACAGGACTGGGCACAGGGAGATGGGAACAGCAGCGACTGCAGGCTCAGCCCAGCAGGAACCTGCCCTGCCAGTAACAGTCCTGCAGTTCCGAGGAAAGGGAGGAACGGGAGCAAACAGTCATTAGCTGAATTGGGCAGCAAATGCAGGATGAGAGCCCAGGCAGTTTTTAGTAGGTCAGCAATCTATTTAAAGTAATTTGAATTATCTCAGGATAATTGAAATCCAGCGTTCATTCATTACTCTCGCTTTCGGGTTTAAATGATTATATCCATGGCTCTGCTCACATTTATCTGCTGACCTCGGAGCCCTTCAGCTTTGCTGTCTGGGGGAGGTCACGGTGTTATTTTCCTTCAAATTACGCCGTGTGGAGTCCCAGGTTCTGCAGAGGCAATTGGCTTGGCTGGGTGACAGCTGGAGGGGAGCGACTGCCTCAGCCTCGGCTGGGGCTGGCTGTGCCCAGCCCTGCAGCCCCTCCCTGCTCCTTCAGTGGCACAGCCCAAGGGAGCAAAGCAATGAGTGCTGGGGTTTCCTTTTCCAACACGAGGCACCCTCAGCAGGGGCTTTCAGGGAAGATGGGAGTGTTGGAATGTCTGTGGTGTCGGTCACGGGGACACAAGTTCTGACACACAGGTTGCACCTGCAGGTTTTATTTCTCTAATGAGAGGACTGAAAGCATCACCGTTTGATTTATTCCACAACAGGTGATTTGTGCCATAAACCACATTCAGTTTTTGTTGGCAGCTGTGAAAGGGAGCAGTGAAGGAAAAGGAGGGCACACAGCTCCTGTCCCAGTGAACAACAGCTGGCCAGGGGAGGCATCCCCTGCACACCCCCTGTGCCACACAGTGGAACATTTCACTTTGGTGCCACCAAGAACACCCACAGCAGTGGCACAGAGCGGGAGGTTCTCTTGGATCACTCAGTTAATCTCTTTTTTCGTGCCAGTTGTACATCCCAGCTCCAGCTTTGGGGCTGGTGCATCTTTGAGGTTCTAAAGTGGAAAATCTCTGCTGCCAGAGTTGGGAATCTATCGAGGAGCTCTGGAGTGCAGGGAGACCTCAGGGGCTGCCCACAGAGGTGCTCGGCCCCACCCAAGGCTGATGGAGGAGCGGAGTTTCACCAGCTGAGCACTCCTGGGGGGCTGCAGGAGAGCAGGGGCCGCAACACAGGGTGGTGAAACATCCCTGCCCTCCCCAGGGACTGCAGGGACAGGGACAGGGACGTGGCAGCGGGGAGGGAGAAGATACTTTAGCTTCAATTTGTCTCACCCAGTTTATGGAGAGGGAGGGGAAACACTTTTAAAAATGAATAGAGAGAAAGATTTCTCTTTTCTTCACTTTATTACACGAGCTGGGGCTGTCAGGGGAATCTGTCACTGGGGCCATCCCTCTCCTTGTCACTGCCAGGAGGGGAGGAGGCAGCTGGCAGTGCAGTCACCGAGCTGCTGCTGGCTCAGGGCTGCCGTGGGGCTTGGACTGCTCTCTCTCAGGTGTTTTTGTGTTTTGGGGTTTTTTTGTTTGTTTGAGTTTGTTTGGAGGTGTTTTTTTCCCTGGGAGGGAAAATAGATAAAATGTTTTATTTTAATTTATGAGGCCCTTCTGCATTTCCCATTTTTGTACCAAACAGAAGTGAAAGGCAGAGTGGGGAACGTTTGAAGTGAAGGCTGTAACTCCCAAACGATTCTCCAGGTGGGACCTGAGCCCCTCTCCTGCCCTCTGCCCTGCAGGCTGTGTGACCCTGGCACCTCCCTGGGGGCCTGGATGCAGCCACAAAGAGCAGAATTCTCATCAGCTGGGCAGGCAGAGCTTTTCCCTGTGACAAACAAGAGTGAAGCACATCAAAATTGACTTTCATTCCAGAACAAAGGGAAAAATCTGGTTGATTTGGGTATTATTTTTCCCAGTATTGATCTGGGGCGATGAAAAGCAAAAGGTATTGTGGGGGTTCGTGTCACTGTGGTAATGACATCCACATCCATTCAGAGATATTGATCCTTCCTGGAGGATTTCTGAGCCTCACCATGGAGCTCCTGTGCCCAGGGCTCATCCAGGGGCCTGAGCAGCCTTTGAAAAGCAGATTATCTCCAGGACTGCAGCAAAATGTGGAATTTGGGAGGCAGTTATTTTGATATGTAAATGAGACAATGGAGGGGGAGAGGTATCAGGTTGAAAACACCATCAAGGCCAAAGATAAAAGAGGTTTCTCATCTACTCTCTAATAATTGTTACTTAAACGGTGCCCCTGGCATGGGATCAGGGCTGTTTCCTTAACTGAGTGCAGGGAAAGCCACTTGTGCTGTTGTCCTGAAGCAGGGGAGGGTCGGGGAATTCACTCTGCAATGGCAGAGAGACGCTGCTGAAATCCCCACGAGTGCTCCTGGTGGCTGCTCAGGTTATCAATGAGCTCCAGAGCTCCTCGTGCCCAACTGCCCAGCTGTGAATCCAGGCCCTGGCAGCAGCTGCAGAAAAACCCAAGGAAAAGGAGTTGATATTCTCAGCTCAGCTCCTGGAAGATGAAAAGCTGCTCAACAGTTGGTACCAATTAGGGTGGGGGTTGGCCCCAAACTCGGAAATTCCAGAGCCAGAAGGGCCAGGGAGTGAATTCCAGCTGTGCTGGGTGGGTCTGGTTGCACAGGGAGTGGGGGCCCAGCTGTGCCCTCACCTGGGCACCACCCTGGTCTCACCTGGGCACCTCCCTGCTCTCACCTGGGCACCTCCCTGCCCCTCAGCATCCCTCACTGTGCCCCATCCAGAGCCCCTGTGTCACCCCCTCCTCGCAGCAGCGCTGCCCTGGTGGTTTCAGAGGATTGGGAAAGGGTGGGAAAAGGAGCCCAGGCACAGCAGGGAGGGGGCCGGAGCAGGAGCCTCCCCGAGCTTGTTCTCATGTCCTACCTGTGCCCCAGCAGCTGCAAACCCACCTGGAAGTCACTGCAAGGGCCATTCCCATGCTTGGGAACGCTCAGGGAATCCTCTGGGGTATCCCGGATCCTGCTCTGGGTGGATTTCCCAGCACTGACTCCATCCTGGTGTGAAAAATAATTCGGATGAGGAATAAAGTTCAGTCTTGTACAGGGAGTTTCGCCAGTGGCACTGAATCCCTGAATCCCTGAATCCCTGAGTCCATGAATCCCTGAATCCATGAATCCCTGAGTCCCTGAGTCCCTGAATCCATGAATCCCTGAATCCATGAATCCCTGAGTCCCTGAGTCCCTGAATCCATGAATCCATGAATCCCTGAATCCCTGAGTCCCTGAGTCCCTGAATCCATGAATCCATGAATCCCTGAATCCATGAATCCCTGAGTCCATGAATCCCTGAATCCCTGAATCCCTGGGGCTGGGCTCAGGCCAGGTGCCAGCTGCCCTCTGGAGAGCTGGAAGGACACCAGGATGGATCTGCAGCACTGGGACCCCTCAGGTGCCCCAGCCACCCCTCAGCCACCCCTCAGCCATGCCAGGAATCCCTCCCTCGGTGTCCCGCGGTGTCCCCAGGGCTCTGTCACCGCAGCTGTGATGGAAGGAGAGCAGACAGAGCCTGAGCACTCCTGAGCCCAGCCCTGCAGGGAGAGCCATCCAAGGGATCTCAGTCGTGCTGGGAAAGGCTGGAGTGTGGGGGCATCCTCTGAGTGGCTGCTCTGACCTGGGCTAATGCTGCCTTTCCTCGGAGTCTTTTATCTGTGATCGTTATCTGTAAAACAAATCAATCAATCAATCAATCAATCCAAACCTTCTGAAAAAGCCACTGCCCTGCTCAGCCTGGGCACGGCCTGGGCACGGCCTGGGCACGGCCTGGGCACTGCAGCCGCTCAGGGCCATTGGCTCTGCACTAACGGCAGAGATTGTCCCCGCCCTTCGTTCTCCATCAGTCTGCTTTAGTCCACCCACGGCTTGCAGGATTTCCAATTAGTGGTCCTTCGGTAATTGCCTCATGTCCAGAGAGGCAGAATCTCAGCGCAGGCTCACCCAGCAGGGCCTGGGTTCCGGCTGAGGGAGAAGGGGAACGTGGTCAGCTCAGGGGAAATCCCTCGGGCAGGGGGGACTCCGGGCTGGCAAAGGCACACAGATGTCACTCAGGCCGCAGAAGTCAGAGCTGGGCTCCTGGGCAGCCCCGGGATTTGTTGGGAAATCACAGCATTCAACAGCATTTGCAGGTTCTTCTGACTTGACCTTTCTTTCGTGGAGCTTTCTGCAGCAGCCACTTCATCCACGTAAGCAGAGCCTCCCCGAGGGAAGCGTCCCCCGAGCCCTTCCCAGACTGTGGGAAGGGGCAGCACAGCCCAGTGCACTGCCCGGGGATGGATCCTGCCTGGGAGGGCTGAGGGATGGGCTGGGGGCACAGACAGTCCTGCTTGCACTGGGAATTAATCCTGCCCTGACTGTTACACGTAGATGAGTGTTATAAATAAGGGACCAGATTATCAATTTAACAATTATCCATTTATTTTGTACTACATTGTAGCTTTGTTTAAATGTAATTTTGTACTTTGTTGTAGCTTTGTAAGTTAGGATTTCTCTTGCAGTTTAAGAAAGAAACCCACACTTCGTTGTGAAGAAACCGACCCCTTATCAGGGCTTGCATTTACAACCCCCTCCTTACCCCTTTCGAAGCTGGCCTGCTGAAGAGTAGTAGATAAAGAAAAAAAGAAAAAAAAAAGAAGAGAAGAAAAGGGGCTGAATATGCAAACTAGAGCCGAAAAGACCCTTGGGAGTAAAAAATCCCTAGAAAATAATAATTTAAAATGAGCCAACAAACTTTTAAGAAAAATGAACCAGGTTGCTCTATCAGGAACTACTACCTGGCCAGCTTTTGGGTTTCTTCAAGTAGTCACCCTAATGGGAAGCTCTCCTGGAGCCACTGCCCTGAGGACGGCGAATCAGCCCCATCCCCTCCGTATCCACCTTCGTGCACAGCCCCGGCCCGTGAGGAACACTCGAGGGCCCGGCTCTATCACAGGGAGTGGCAGAGCCGAAGTTCCTCCTCCTCCAAGTCGAAGCTGGGGCAACGAAGCTGGGCAGGGCCCCCACCCGAGCTGATCACTTTTAATAAAGGCTTAAAAAGGACCATCAGTCCTGCCCTTTTTTATTTCAATGAGCATCACTTTAGTTACTTGTTGATGAGCATCCCTTTAGTCCAACGTTCCAGGCAGGACACTGGACAGGGGCTCCTGCAGGATGAGCTGTCTGCTCATGCAGCTCCAGGAATGGGATTCAGCAGCCAAGGCCCTGCTTGGGTATTTCTCACTCCCACTTTAATTCCACTTGGGTTTATCCTGGGTTTCTGTGATTTTATGACCTGGCTTGCAGGCTGAGTTATTAAAGGCAGCAGCAAAACTCAGGAAGGCTCCTGGCAGGGTTGGGATGTTGGAATTGGGGTCTTGCAGGGTTTTCTTTCCTCTTTTGCCTCAAGCCAGACCTCAGGCCTCACCTGTAAATGTGCAGCTCTCCCCTCCCTGCAGCTCCTTTGGGCTTTGGCACAGGTCAGAGCACCAAAACAAATAAATACACACAGCTGCAATGCTGGGATTTTGGGATCCAGGATCCATCCTGGTTGGGAAGGTGGGATCAGCTCCTGGGCTGAGACCCGAATGGGGTCTGTGCTCTGCTGAAGTGCTGGGCAGGCTGAGCTTGGGATGAATTTTGGATTGAGCAGCTTTAAAAGCCAGTGGGATCCAGGAAAGATCCAGGATCACACAGAGCAATTCAGCCATGGAGAGTGGAGCAAGGCTCTGTCAGTGCCATAACTGCATCTTAAAGAAAATAAAAAAGATTTTTTTTTAAAGCCCTGGAAGGAGGGATTTGCTTTGCTTTGCCTCAGACGGGAAGGGAAGCAGATTTTCCTGCTGTTGTCCCGAAGATCCAGGCTGTCTGTGCTTTTTCTAAGCCTCAGTTCCCCCTTTTCCCAGCACTTTGTTGTGTCTGCTTAGACTGGAACACGTCCAGAGCAGAAACAGAGGGGGCTGGAAGGGGCAGTGGGGCCCTGGTTCGGCTGGGGGCATGGAAATGGCTCTGAACTGAATCCCTCCAACTTCCAGGGTCTGGAGGGGCTCCAGGAGAGCTGCAGAGGGACTGGGGACAAGGGATTCAGGGCCAGCACCCAGGGAATGGCTTCCCAGTGCCAGAGGGCAGGGCTGGCTGGGATTTGGGGAAGGAATTGTTCCCTGGCAGGGTGGGCAGGGGCTGGGCTGGAATTGCCAGAGCAGCTGTGGCTGCCCCTGGATCCCTGGCAGTGCCCAAGGCCAGGCTGGCCATTGGGGCTGGGAGCAGCCTGGGGCAGGGGGAGCTGTCCCTGGGGTGGCACTGGGTGGGATTTAAGGTCCCTCCCACCCAAACCATTCCATGATTCCCTGATCTCAGCTGCTGCTGCTCCCAGCCCTGCTCTCCTGGGAATGGCTCTCACTCTCCCTCAGAGCTGTCCCAGCCACCAGCTCAGGAATAAACCCTGGGGCTCAGCGTTCCTCCCATTTGGAGCAATTAACGCCCCAAAACTGCAGCAAATGCCCGGGGGGAGCGCAGAGGGAACACTGGCTGGAATTAAAAATAACGCCTGGGCGAGTGCCTGAGGGCTCTGCTGGAAAAGATCCCTTTCCCTGTCTCTGCATGTGCCAGGCAGGATTGAAAAGGGAAAACATCCCCAGCCCCCGGATTGAGTGCCTGGGGAGGTGCCCTGGGAGCTGCTTCAGCCCTCTGGGACCATTTCCTGCAGCTGCTCACTCAGGTGCATTTGGGCCCGGGGAAATTCGGGGGGAATTGGGAAAATGGGGGTGTCTGGGCAGCCCAGGGCGAGGAGCCGGGGCTGGAGCATCAAGTGGTTGCCTTGGCAGTGGCAGCGAGTGTGAAACGCTGGGTCCGGGCCTCGCCATCTGCACCAACAATCAAGGCTTCATTAGAAACCCGGATTTGTTGTAAATTAGAACATGTAATTAGAAAATGTGTCTGCTAATTGAGTCCCTTTGATGTAGGCTTCAAGATGTGTTGCTGATCCCACACAGAGCGGGTTTTTAATGCCTTTTATTTATACACATTTCCCCCATTTATTGTTATTTGCAGCTCAAACTCTTTGCTGATCAGAAATATTCCGAGATCCATCTTGCCAAGAGCGGTGTCATTGGGGCTATTTATAAACACGGGGCTGGCACAAAATGCCATTCAGCAAATTCCTTTTTTTAGGTTGCTTCTCTCCACACCCCCTTCCCCGCTCCTTTTTCCCTTTCCATTCCCAACTCCAAAACAAGAAGTTTCTCTTTTTGCTGGTTCCGAGTGGGGATGCTGCAGTAGGTGGCACTCCTCCCTCTCCCTCGGCTCCGGGATTTTGCCTTCCTGGAGCTGCTGCCTCTCAGGAGCACTGGGAATGCCATGCCTTGAACTCTTGTGCTCGCCCAGCATCCCAAGCACCCTCTGGAAAATCCAACCCAACTCCCCGGCTCATTCCCAGCTGGAATGCCGTCCCTGAGCTCCTGCAGGTGTGAGCAGAGCTGGTGGCCTTTGGTGCTGGCCCAGGAGGGTGCAGGGGGTGGGAAGCGGCCGCACCCAGCTCCGTCTGGGCTGTTGCTGCTCCTGCCAAAGGGGTTGGAGTTCCTCGAGGAAGGGAGGGCTGCAGACGTGTGAAAAAAATAAATCGTATTGCCCTTATGTAAGCTGAAGGAATGAATTAAATAAATGCACAAAAATATCCTCTGAGGAAAGCAGAAGAGCCGGCCCAGGGCTCCATTTCCCGACATCTCCATTTCCTGACATCGGCTCCAGCACCAAGTGGGGCCTTTCCAAGGGTTTTCTCCTGGTAGGAAACATCCCCAGAGAGGGGAGGGGAGGGAGGTTTAACCCCTGGGGCTCTGTTCTGCCTCTCTGCTGGGGCGGCAGCTCCGTGCTGTGCATTCCTGGACATGCAGGGATGGAGGAGGGAGGAATGAGCCCCGAAGGGGTTTTGCAGAGGGAAGTTGGATCAGCAGGGAGGATTCACCCCAACCTCTGCCTGCTCCGTGCAGGCCAGGAGCACAGCAAAGGCTTTCCTGGGATTGCTCCATGGGACCAGCGAGGAGCTGGAAGAGACCAACACCATCATCCCAACCTGCCAGGAGCCCCTGACACAGAAATGGAATCCAGGAGTGTCTCCTTGTCCCTGGGAACAAGAGATTGCTGTCCTGGGGGTTTGCCCATCCCTGGAGCCTCCCCAGCAGTGGAGCTGGAGCCTCTCTGGGGGGAGCAGCGTGGGAAGGATGATCCTGCCCTGCAGGGTTCCAGGATCAGAGAACTGTCCCCCAGGAACCCTCAAACCCAGCTCAGCCCTGCAGGACTGGCTCAGGATTTGGGGCCCAGTGAAGGAAATGCTGCTGTTCCCAAAGCACAGTGTGCCAGGCTGGAATCAGGAATCAGGAATCAGGGGAATGTACATTGCTGGAGACACAGGAGCACGGCAGAGGAGTTTAGTGCTCCTAATAAAAAAATCTAATTCCCCTAATCTGGAGGAAACACTAAAAGCTACATGCTACCAATTATTTCCTTCTAGTTTTAATTTACAGCAATCAGTTATAATGGATGAAATTAATTCTCGGTTTAATTTTGTTGGCTGTGTGCTTAGCATCCTGGTTTTTTCCATCTCCCCTTTTCCTGGTGCTGGAAATCAGCTGCATCCAGCTTCAGTGGTGCTGCTCAGGAAGGAACATTGGCCCTAATTGTTTACAACCATCCCAGCCCTTGGTGGAACTCCCCATATGCTGCAGCTTTGGAGGGGCTGACTCACATCAGCCCTGCCTGCCCATTCAAACCTGAGAGTTTAATATTAAAATGAGGAACATCAGCATCTGTCCCTTCCATCCTGGCATCCCTGGGTCCAGCACCGAGCCTGGGCTCTCTCTGGCTGTAGAGAAGCCTGTGGGGTTCTCCTGAGTTACCCCAGTTAAACTAAAACTCAGAGAGTCTGGAACAGGTCAGAAACCCTTCACAGAGTGAGGGGCACAATTCACCTCATCCCTCTGATGGTTCTTCTTCATCTTTCTGGTGGTTCACTTTCATCTCTGATGGTTCATCTTTTTCTTTCTGATGGTTCCCCTTCATTCCTCTGATCAGTCACCTTCATCCCTCTGGTGGTTCACTTTCATCCTCAGCTCAGCTGGTGACGAGCACAGCCAGGATGGTCCAGTGGAGGCTGGGAGGATGAGGAAAGGCCTGGAGCATCTCTGTGCCCAGGGAAGGCTGAGGGAGCTCCCTGGTCCTGGTGGGTCCCTTCCCATAGGAGATTCTGTGATTCCAAACTGCAGTGCTGGCTCAGAGCTGGGACAGATCCTGTTCCCTGCGTGCCTGAGGACACGGACGCCTTGCCCGGGTTCATCCCCACTTCCCCAGGATTTTGGCGCTGCAGAGAACTGGAGCAAAGGTCAGGCAGAGGCAGAGCGCTGGTATTTTTACATCCAGCCTCTTGCTCGCTCCCTTCGATGCCGCTTTTCCTTTGGGAAGGGTATTTTTGCCTGGCAGGTGCTAACAGAGGCATCAGCCCAGAGCCAGCCCCCAGCCCCACACCCCACAGCCAGAGCCCCGCGTGGGGCTTGTGCCGTGAGCGCCACTGAATGGAACCAGTGTGAAAAGAGACCTCTGGGCAGAGCAACCCCCTCTGCTCTGCTCGGCTGCAACCACAGAGCAGCTCTGGAGGAGCTTTCAGTGCCGTTCCTGCTCTCATCTCCAGCACAGTCCCTGCTCCCACCGCTGAGCGCTGCTGTCAGGGCTCCCTCTGATCCTCACGGTGCACCCGGGGCACGGGGACCGGGAATCCTCTGGAATGCACCCGGAGTTAAACCCAGCCAGCACTCGCTGCTTCTGTTGGCTCGGAGTGACTGAGCTGCTTTTGCTGTGGTGAGGATTCTTATCAGGCTCCGGCTGGAGCCCAGACCAGCTGTGCTTCCACGTGGTGCCACAGACACTGGGAATGGACAGAACCTTTTATTTCCTGCAATAAAATGCCAGACACCTTTAGCCTTAAGTGCCAGGAAGCTCCTGGGTCGTGCCCTGGATGCCCACGAGTTGCTCAGATCTGCAGCCACAGACTCGGCCCTCCCTCCCTCTGGTTTTTCCCCACTTCCCAACACAGATTGGAGTGTGCAGCGTGGCAAACCCTCTGGAATGGGCTGTCACTGTGCAGAGCCCTGGATGGAGTGACTGCTTAATGGGTGCAGTGCAGACCTAATGAGGGAGTTGTAAGAGCTTTATTTATGGGCTCCCCATTAAAGTGATATCACAGCATTAAATCTCCTCCCCATTAGCGCTGCAGTGGAGAGCGAGGCACTCACGGGGAAATGGCCCCATCAGTCTCTGAGGAGCCGGGAAAGACGCGCTGAGAGGGTCCATCCCCCAGGCCCGGCTGGGACAGGCAGCCAGGGGGGCGTTAGAGCTCCAGGGACTTTCTTTGGAGAGATCCCTGAGCTCTCTGACCCCACAGAGGTCACCCCGGACCTTCCCCTCCTCCCTGGCACTTTCCCTGCACTTTGGACACCTCCACTGAGGCTCTGCCCCTGCTCACCCAGGGAAAGGCACTTCCAGTGAGGAACTGACCTGCTCAGAGGGGGACATTTCTGAGCTGAGACTTTCTGAGAGGCAGAAAAGCACAGATTTGATGTGGAAATGTTTCTGTTTTCTCTGGGCTTGGTTCTGTCTGTGCTCTCCATGGGGAAGGTGACAGCAGCCTCTCCCTCAGCTGAGGTGCTCCGTGGCAAGGGCTCCCAACAACTGGGATCACCTCAGGAAAGTGAAATAATCCCTGGTTTTGGAATTCATCTCCAGCATATCAAACCCTATCCCAGCCAGGGATGCATGAGAAGGACCAGTTCATTTATTTACTGCCACGTATTAGCAATGGCTTTCATTAAATTCAAAGCAGAAATCTTTTCCATTTTCTAAAATCTTTTCCATTTTCTAAAGCAGTTCTAAAAGCCCTGTTTGGTCCAATTTCCCCACGTTTTCTCAGAGCTGCCAACAGAAGGCAAAGACCATCAGCCCCATAACTCCAGAGGTGCCAGTACAGGGTTTGCTTCCTGCTCAAGGCCTCTTCAAATATTCATCTGAAATTAATGGGGATTCCTGTTATGTGGTGTGAGACACTGAACCCAGATGTTCACTCTGCAGCAGTGACTTCGCTGCAGGGCTGGATGTAAATCCCTGCATTGATTTCGGCTGCATTTTTTGCTCAGTGTTGCAGGGACAGTTTGCTGTGGGTGTTTCATTCAGCTCCGTTCCAGTTTAGGAAGATATGACCTGTTCTGATCTGAAAGCTGTTGGAAAAGAGGCTGGAAAGGGGCTTTGAACAAGGGGAAATGGCTTCCCAGTGCCAGAGGGCAGGGCTGGCTGGGATTTGGGGAAGGAATTGTTCCCTGGCAGGGTGGGCAGGGGCTGGCATGGAATTGCCAGAGCAGCTGTGGCTGCCCCTGGATCCCTGGCAGTGCCCAAGGCCAGGCTGGCCATTGGGGCTGGGAGCAGCCTGGCACAGGGGGAGCTGTCCCTGGGGTGGCACTGGAGGGGATTTAAGGTCCCTCCGAACCCAAACCATTCCGTGACTCTGTGATGGGTCAGAGCTTCTGTGCTGTGCTGGTGGGGAAACTGAGGCACACCCAGCTGGAAACCCCGGAGCCGAGCGCTGCCCGCTCTCCCTTCAGCTGCAGAGCCATGGGAGGGTTTCAGAGGCTGCAGAGGAGCTGTGCCAGCCCCTGCTGTGCCGCTCGGTGCCGAGCTCAGCCCTGTGCGGTTGGCACCTCCCTGCCCGGGCCGGGACGAGCTCGCAGCAGCGCTGGCTCAGGAGCGCTTCGGGAGGGGAAGGAGGCGGCGGAGGCTCGGGGGGCGCTCCGGGGAACACAAAGTGTGACACGGAATTAGCGGGGATTACGCGGCACAGGGACAATAATCGCCCTCGCCCACATCAAAGCCTCCCAAGCGCCTTAAGCTCCGCTTTGTGGCATGGAAACAACGCCGCGGTGCTGGCCAGGCCGCCCAGGGGAGGAGATGCCCCAGAAAAGCTCCGGCTCCCTCCCTGCCCAAAGCTGTGCCCGTGCCCGGGGAAAGGGCTCGGGAATGCGGCTGGAGAAGCCGAGCCCGATCGCTCCCGGCTCAGCCCGGCGGGCTCGGGCACCGCTGAGACGATTTGATGGAGTAAAAACTCCTTTTTTTTACTGCTAAACATCGATGCCTGATTGAAATCTTGGACAAACCCATCCTTCTCCTGCTAAGTGGCTTGTGCTTGCTGGCTGTGCTAGGGAAGAGTTTGATGTGTCCCCTTGGAAAGTGCTAAAATGAAACTTTTCCATTTTCCAGCCTGCAGCAGCCTTGCTTAGAATTCACCATTATTTTTATGATCACTTTTGAAACTGCTCAAGCTGGAAGTAAAACTTTCCCTTGGGTCTGCAATTACGTTTTTTCCTCCTATTTCCCAAAGAAAAAGTTAAAAAAAACCCCCAAAAAACTGGTTTAACAGAATATTTGATTTTTTATTTTAAATTATGTAGCATTACCAAAGAGCCTTGAAACCAATTATTCAAACAGGTCTCTGCTTTCTCCCACGCTAAAGGACAAATCCTGCCCTTGAAGGGAAGAGCAGCTCCGGGAAGGGAGGGGAGCTCTGCAAACCTTGTTTCTCTCCAGGACCTGGGGGAGAAAATGAACGCTCCTGGCTCAGCCTCTACAGCTGTCAAAGAGTTCTTCCACCCTTGGCTACTCCAAGTTCATGAGCCTGGAGAGGAGAAGGCTCCAGGGAGAGCTCCGAGCCCCTGGCAGGGCCTGAAGGGGCTCCAGGA
>JACBWW010000104.1:193515-209929 GCA_020086605.1 Lanius collurio
GTGGCTGCCCCTGGATCCCTGGCAGTGCCCAAGGCCAGGCTGGACATTGGGGCTGGGAGCAGCCTGGCACAGGGGGAGGTGTCCCTGCCATGGCAGGGGTGGGCTGAGCTGAGCTGATCTTTAAGGTCCCTTCCAACCCCTCTGCCCTGGACCAGTTCTGATTTGTAACTCTGTTGGCAGGGAAGGAGCCACATCCACACATCTCCAAACTGGGAGGAAATGTGACAGTCCTCCAGTTACCCTGGGTGCTTCCCCAGCCATGAACTGTTCATCTTTTGTCCCAAAGGATTTTTTATTTTTCCATTTTCTTCTTTACATCCCTTTTGCCACATGATCAGTGTTGGTTTTCCTGTGCAGGGACTCTCAGTCAGGCTGGATCTCTCCTGGTCTGTGGCTGCTGCCCAGAGCTGGCCAGAGGGAGCAGAGCAGCCAGAGCTGCCGGGCAGGAGAGCAGGGGACACAATTCCCAAACTCCTGCTCTTCACTCCCCACTTCTGACACAAATTACAGCCCACCCTGAAGGACCAAAGCTGCCTTTTCCCTTCCTGGGAAGCTGCAGCACCGTCAGTGCCCGGCAGGATGGGAACACCACCCATGCAGGGATCCCTCAGTGCTCCGCTCTGCAGAGGTCCTGAGGAACATTTGATTCGGGGGCAGTTGGGGAAGGTTTCTGTTCCCTGAGCTTCCCTTTGAGGCTGGAGCAGGAACGAGCCCGGAATGTCAAGCAGAGCCCAGCCAGGTTCACTGGTGCTCGTGTGAGCTCCACAAATCACCTCAGACACCCCAACAAGGTCATGAACCCCCAGGAAACTTCAAACAAACCAGGGCTGGATGTTCAGGAGGGATGCACAGTTCTCTAGGAAATAATTCCCAGCAAGCAGCTCAGAGGGTGAGATAATGATTCCTGAAGTGAGAATAATGCAGAGCAGGGGATTATGTGGGATAAACAGGTTTTTATGCAGTTATGCTGAAGACTTTGCTGTTGGAGCCTTGGAATGTCAGCTTGTCCTCTCTGATCAGAGTCTCCGCATTTTTCGCTCTCTCAAACACAAAAAGTTACCAAAAGCCTCCAACTCTCACCAAAATTACCCCCAAGTGCTTTAAACCCTCTGCACACTCCAGCCCATGCTCTGTGTCCTGGATTTACCTCTTCCAGGTGCAATATTCCACCTTTTCCAGGTGAAAAGTAATCTGCTGCTGCACAGGGACATCCCAGGGCCTGTTTGCTCAGTGGCTGAATGAAAACCTGTTCAGCTGCCAGGGCTGAGCATCCGGATGTGATTGAGGGATGAGGTGTGTGGGGAGTCTGGCAGGCACAGGAGATGATCCTGTGGAATCAGTAATGGAGAGAATTGGAATATGGAGATTTGTGGGAGGAGCAGCTCCTGTGCTGTGCTGGTGGCTCTGTTGGGTGCAGACAGGAACAGGGAGCTGAGTCAGTGCCTGGGTTAACCTGGGGAGGCTGCGGGGTTTGAGGGAGGCTTTGATCCCTGGAGTTGCCAGACTGTGTGTGTTGGGACAGAGCCACAATTCAGGGGGAATGGAGGAAGGAGCCAGGCTTGGTGCCCACAGCACCAACACCCGCTGGGGAGGAGCTCTGATCCCCGTGCAGATGGGATAACGGGGATGCAGATGGGGATCACAAAATGCTTCCTCCTGGATGTGCTCTGAAGTTGAACAATTTACTGAAGTTTTCAGAAATTCAGAGGAGTCTGGGGGCTGTGGCCTGGGTGGCACAAGGGACATCTCAGGGCAGGTTTAGACTAGAGATCAGGACAAGGGGAATGGCTTCCCCAGGGCTGGCTGGGATTTGGGGAAGGAATTGTTCCCTGGCAGGGTGGGCAGGGGCTGGGCTGGAATTGCCAGAGCAGCNGGGGCTGGGCTGGAATTGCCAGAGCAGCTGTGGCTGCCCCTGGATCCCTGGCAGTGCCCAAGGCCAGGCTGGACATTGGGGCTGGGAGCAGCCTGGCACAGGGGGAGCTGTCCCTGCCAGGGCAGGGATGGGATGGGATGAGATGGGATGGGATGGCATGGCATGGCATGGCATGGCATGGCATGGCATGGCATGGCATGGCATGGCATGGCATGGCATGGCATGGCATGGCATGGCACGGCATGGCATGGCATGTGATGGCATGGGATGGCATGGGATGGGATTTAAGGTCCCTCCAACCCGAACCAGTCTAAAGGGATTTTGAGGGTACCAATCACTGGGCCCATGGCCGGCCCAGCCCTGCACTGACCCCAATCCACTGCCCCCTCCTCCTCTGGGTACAAACAGCAAAATTGGTGCTTGGACAGGGCAGCAGCCTCTGAATTCCTGCAGAGAATGACCAGACAGAGGAATAAAGAGAGATGAATCTCCTCATGCACACAAATATTGTGCTGAAAATGAAGACGGTTGTGTTGTGCGAGCGTTCCGAGGAGCGCTGGGAACATGTTCCAAATGTCAGACGGATTATACTCCAGCGCCCTTATTGTTTCATATAATTCTCATCTAATGTCACCCCTAGCAACAATAACACAATATTCCCTTTGATGTGGCCTCGCTGAATATTTTTAAGCAATGAGGAGCTTGCCAGGGGAGCAGGGGGAGAGGATGGGCTGGCGGGGCGGGGGCTGCTCCCTCCCCAGCACGGGGGTGACAAACAGAGCCCCGAATTCAATCCATCAGGAGGATTGAGTTTGCAGTTCCAGGGGCCCTGACACCTGTGCTGCTGCAGCCTGGCCAGGCTCGGCTGGAGCTTTAATCGTGGGGTTTGTCTCTGCTGGAACACAATCAGGGAGCCCTGGCCGGGAGAGAACGGGTGCGAGGGGCACGGGGAAGGCAGGGGCAGGGACGTGGAGGGGGACAAATCATCTTAATTCCCCCAGGCTGAGCAGAGCTGTCACTGCAAGGTCAGGCCAGAGGGAGCTGATTCCGTGGGAAGGAAGGAGAAAATGACTGCGAAGGTGGGAAGTGCAAAGAGGCAGCGTGGGCAGCGTGGGCCCCTCCTGCGTTATTTGATTGCTCTTCTGACCCAGCAGCCGGAGCTCCATCCCTGGGCAAGGGCACCGGCACCCTGCTCACCCTGCAGCAGCAGCAGCCCCAGGGACCGGGGGAGAAGGGAAAGGCTCAGCTGCCCCTGCTCGGCCCTAGCACGGGGACCTCTGTAGGGTCTGACAAGCCCCTGTCTTGGCAGGAAGCCCTTGTTTAGATAAAGGGAACTGCAGCATCTGCAGACGTGGGGTCTGACAGGCCCCTGCCCTGGCTGGGAGGCCTGGAGATAAGGAGGTAGCACTATCTCCCTCCAGGCCCCTCTTGGGGAAACAAAGAGCCTTTTTAGTTACGTGGAGAAAAGATAGACCCAAGATCCTCTAGGAAACTCTATGTAAAATACCCTAATACCCATTGGTTTCTCACCCTTGTACGCCCACCTCTGTATCCCCATAAAAGAGACCCCTCTGCCCCGAGTCGGGGAGGATCCGTCTCTGGTCACCCCTTCGTGGAAGATGCTGAAATAAAGCTGCTTCTGCGGAACCACCAGAGAGTTTCCTCCTCTCTCTCTATCCGGGCCTGGCCAAAGGGGGTTTCTGCCTTGCAGAGCCAAGCTGAAATCACTGCACTAAGAGCTGACAGCCTGCTGAGCCAGGCATCCTCTGCAGGCAACCCCGGCCAAAGGCTGAGAGAAGCCACGACCCCCTGGGAGACGGTTCCTCACGGGATCACCTCTCTGGGTCCGCTACGGCTTCTTGGGTCGGAGCCTCTGACCCCATCCAGCCCGGGCCGGGAGAACCCCCCCCCCCACCTTAACGACTTTAGACCTCCAGCTGATCCAGCGGGTAACTCTGCTGGAATCCCCCTTGGGAGCACATCCCCTTTCTGCTCTGCACGGGGCACTCAGCTCTGAGCCTCCCCGTGCCCCTGGTGATGCCCTGTCCCTGCCCTTGGGGTGCTGCAGGTCCTGCTCCTGCCCCGAGTTCCTGTTCCCTGTGCCCCAGCCCGAGGGAGCGTGCCTGGCTCTTAATTCCTACATAAATATTGTCCTTGGGAATCCCTCGGAGGAAAATAATATCAACAGGACTGATTACCATTTCCTGTGTGGCTGCCTGAGTAATGGGAACCAGATGATGTTTATCTTTAAAAAAATGAAAATGCCAATAAAAAAAGTAATTTAAAAAAAATAATAATAATTCACCTCCTGGTATTTTCCTGTTGCAGCTGGAGAAATAACAGGGACGTGCCACATCTGCATGTTCAAATCCAGCAAAGAAAATGGGCTTTGTTCCAGGATTCAGGGAAGGTACAACCTCCGTGGCCCCGTTTCCGAGTGGAGCTCCTGATTTTCAGCACATAACTCAATTTGAAGCATTTCTGTGGGATGAGCTTAATAAATGAAGAGCTTGTGAACATTCCTGCTGGGAGCACAGGTCAGGACTCCCGGGGCTCAGCTGTGCCCTTTGCAGGGCTGAGCTGGAGGGGAAGGTTTATTACTGGGGAAAATGGTGTAACTTGGTTCTGTCCAGTGAGATCACAGCTATTTATACAGATTTATGGAGTTCTGGGACTCCTTCATCCACGAGATTAAAATAAGGTGGAAAAACCTCACTAGAATCCCATTTTAAACCCTCTGACAGAACAGAGTGTACCTCTGGGAATGGATGTGCATGTTGGGCACTGAGGAAATTAATTCCTGTCCCCTGTAAAGAGAAAATTTCATCCCATGAACATCAGAACGTTTCTATCTGACCAGATGTTACGCTCAGAGAACTCTTTCCATGCCCCTCCTTTCCCACTTCCACTGTTTCCCAAAGTTTCCATCCCTCAGGCTGTAATTATTCCTGATTGATCCTTTTCACTGGCTGAATTCTTGGGGGTTTATTTGCTTTGTATCTTTGAATTCTCTGAGCAAAATCTTGTTGGGGTTTTCTTTTTGCCATTTTTAAATCCCAGTTATAAAACAAAGACCCATCAAGTGCCACAAATGGAATGACCAAATTACAGCCCGGGGGGGGCCCATGGGAAATGAGGAGAATCAGGGCATTTCTGTGGCATGAGGAAAACAGAGCCCTGCGTGTTTTAAACCCCTCAGCCCTGGCTGGAACTGGGACTGGTGTCCAGTGCAATCCTACCATACCTGAGGGTGTTCTCCAGCTCCATCCAGCCTTTTGAGAGCACCCAGGGCCCTCAGATCCCATGGAAAAGCCAGTCCATGCCTTGTCCTGGTGGCTGTGACAGGAGCGATGTTGGAATCGCTGCTGCTCAAAGGGAGACAGAGCACGGTGTTGGTTTGGGTTCCTCTTCCCCCACTCCAGCTGTTGGTGCCCGGCCCCGGAGCTGGGGGATCCCCCTGTCCTTGGGGAATCACAGACATGCCCCAGAGTGCTGGGGAAGGAGCAGCACTCACTGAGCATCCCATAAACCTCACCTGGGCCTTTCTGCAAGGGCCTTGTCACCCACCCCAGGAGGGCTGAGGGAGCTGGGAAAGGGAGCAAAGGAGGCTCAGGGGGGACCTTGTGGCTCTGCACAAGTCCCTGACAGGAGGGGGCTCAGGGGGGTCGGGCTCTGGGAACAGGGACAGGAGGAGAGGGAACGGCCTCAGGCTGGGCCAGGGCAGGGGCAGGGTGGGCACCAGCAGGAATTTCCCCATGGAAAGGGTGCTCAGGCCTTGGCAGGAGCTGCTCAGGGAGGTTTGGAGTCCCCAACCCTGGAGGTGCCCAAGGGATTCCTGGACGTGGCACTGAGTGCTCAGGGATGGGGACAGGGTGGGGAAGGGGCACAGCTCAGACTCAGTGATCCTGGAAATCCTTCCCAGCTTTAATGCTTCTGTGACTCTGGGACCAGAAGGGTTTATTTTAGTGCTGGCCCTGATTTGAGGGATGATCTTCTCCCAGTAAAGGCCCTGTGGGAGCAGAAGGGCTCAGCCAGGTGCAGTGAGGGGCACACGGGGGGTTGGTACCGCCCTGCTGGGGCTCCACATCTCCAGGCCAGGCTCTCTCCATGTGGCTCACGGCGCTCCAGGAGCTCCAGGAGCTCTGCAGGGACCCTCCAGCCCAGCCCCCCTCCCCAGGCAGCTCCACCACCCACAGCACCCAGAGCTTCGGGGGAAGTTTCCTTCAGACACTGGGAGAACAAAAGGGGCTCAGCAGGGTCAGAACTCCAGCAAAGCACCCCCGCTGATGAAGGGTCTGCCTGGGTTGGGTGAGGAGATAAATCCCTTTCATCCAGACCCATTTAGGGCTCGGCAATTTCAACGCTGTTTTCCACAGAAATGGCTGAATTCTAATCTTTGATTGTGTGTTATCCCAGACTCCACGAGTGCTCTCCTCCTGTTTATCTGCTGGGTTTTGTTGTTCCAGGGAAATGCTGCTCTGAGCTGGCTTTTCTGGGGGAAGCCCCTCATCGTCACCTCTGTCCCTGCAGGAGAACATCAGGAATGGCCCAGGAGAGGGGTCCCAGGTGAATTCTCCTTTGGGAACAGCCTTTGGATGAGACAGGCTGAGATCCTACGATCAGGCCAGTAAGAAAAAGGAGGTTTTTGTCCTTCCCAGTGTGTGAAATGGCTTCTGTGATAAGAGGAAAATTAATTAGGAGGAAGATTACTGAAAGGGCTCTGGTGCCGGGACCAGAGCAGTGTCCAGTGGGGACATCTGGTTGGTTGGATTCCCAGAAAACTCCTGTGTTTTGCTCTTGGAGCTGTGAAGGGCTGGAAATGCAGCCATTGTGCAATAAATATTCATTCATTTCCGACCTGGTGGAGCTTTGTCTACCCTGAGCTGAATTTTGAGGAGGCTGAACACAAAGGTTCAGCGCCAAGATTGAGATCAACGTTTCTTTCCAAGCCTGGGCAGGATGGAGCCAGGGATTAACTCTGGATAACAGGCTCTGGAATTAGAATGGGACTCATTAAAGAGAAATAATCAACAGAAAAACCCATTCCTAAAACATCTGACGTGTTCTGGGAGGGGAAATGAGCTGATTTGTCTGGGAAAGATCTGAAAATGAGCTGATTTGTCTTGTGAAGGATCTGAAAATGAGCAGATTTGGCTTGTGAAAGATCTGAAAATGAGCAGATTTGTGTTGTTGTGAAGGATCTGTCAGTGGCCCATGAGAGGACACAGAATATTTGGGTTCCAACTATCTTCAGCATCCTTCCTTTGAGGATACATTTGGTTTTGCAGGAGTAAATTCCAGCCAAGTCTCCCGTTTTGTCCAAGACTCCATTGTTGGCCTTGTGCATTTTCACCTGGACTTTCCCAAATTTGGCATCAAAAGCTGCTAAATGAGAGCCCTGAAGGTCTGTGCTCACCTTGTACAACTTGGGGGCAGAAATTCCAGGCCGATGAATGAATGATGCAGTAAGGAAAATCAAGTTGTTCCCAGTCAGGACCTGGCTGATTCCCAGCACAGCCTGGCCCGGCAGGCACACGGCTTTGGTGTCCTTGGGTTGGGGTGCCCTGTGAGGACGAGCCCGTATTAGCACAGGCACCAACTCCCATTAAGCCACAGGCTAAATTTGGGATTTTTATGTTGCAATAAATCCTGTTTCTCTACAAAGCCTGGGCAAACCTTAAATCAAAGCCGTTCTCCTCTCCCCTCTCCCCAGTTATTGATTGGGTCATTATCCATCAGGGAGAACACGCCATAACCGTGATGGATCTGCCCGTGTTCCTGGCACTGATCCTGGGATGAGTGTGGGCTTTGCTGCCCACCCCTGGCTCTGCTTTATTCCAGAGGCCTTCTCCTCCGGCCCAGCCTGGTTAAAGGGTGGGAGCAGAGTGCTGGATGAGGATTTTCTGGGTGACTTTCTGCCCAGGGAGCCAGGCACCCCCCACAAAGGGCAAATCTCACCCTTCTCCCAAAATAATGCTCCTCTAGGCAAAAAAATTGCTGGGAAAACAGTAGGAAGGCAGGGAGGGAGACAGGAGAGGAGGAGTGAGGGGCAGATAAAGAGCTGGAAACAGGAAAAGCTGCCAGGTCAGAACTGCAAAGGCAGAGTCTCAGACACAGCACAGGAGCTCTGTAGGGTCAGAGAGATCTCTGTGCAAATGTGGGGTGCAGCAAAAGGGTAAAACTGTTCCCAAAATGCCCTGAGAGTCCCAGTGCTTTGGGATCAGCATCATCCATGGATTTATACATCTCTTGTCCAGGATCTTATTGCACTTCTGTTCCAAATCCTTCCTCTCCCCTTGCTGCTGCTGGCAGCACCCAGAAATCCCCCTGCCGATGCCTCTGTTGAGGGCAGGGAGAGTGGGGCAGAAAATCATTCCTCTGGCCCGGTTATTTTTGCCATGTTAAACACCAGAAAGAAATGCTATTATGGACACACCATAATTCAGACTCATCCCTGAGCAGATTTTACTTTGGTGGGATAAATTCATCCCCGTCAGATGGGACCTAATGAATCCAGCCAGCTTGGGATAACAATAATTTCTACAAATCTGCTTATCAGGGCTAAATGTTTATCCCTTTAGCTGCAAACCTCTTGATCCTAAATCATTGTTATAAAGCATGAGCAAGGAGTGTCTGCACGAGCCTGTAATTGAAAGGCACTTATTTGCTCAGCTGCTCAGCACAAACGCAGGGATTGAAGTGCTGTTACCTCCAGATTCCCCCATTTAAATCATTCCTACAAAACAGCGCAGGGGAGGCTCTGAAATCGCTCCTTCTGAACAACCCAAGCTGCAGGTGCTGGCTGAGAGCTGTGTGGGAGCGTGGCACACGAGCAATTGGTGAGATCAGACGCTGCTGCTGGGAGGAACCGGCTCTGAATCCAGAATAAACCCTCAGAGCAGCGAGAGGCGGCAGCAAACAGAGCCCCTCAACAGAAGCCGGGCAAACGTCACCGTGAGGCAAAGCTCCTCGGGCTGCATCTCTGTCTGATCTGAGAGCAGTGGAGAGAAATGCTCATTATGGGCTGTAATTAATCTGTTGGGGCTGGCTCGAAGCACTTCTGGCTTCAATTGCAGCGTTCGGAGTGAGAGGATGGATGGGGCTGAGGGAGAGGGAGCGCGTTCCCCCCGTTATGGGATTGGCCTGCACAGCCCCCCCCGGCTGCTCCCAAGGAATGCAGTGAGGGAAAGGGGACTCTGCAGGGGGGACCTGTTCAGTGCCACCTCTGTGCCACCTCTGTGGCAATGCCAGGATCATAAAATAAAAATATCACAGAATGGGTTTGGGTTGGAAGGGACAGTAAATACCACCCATCCCACCCCTGCCCTGGCAGGGACAGCCCCCCCTGTGCCAGGCTGCTCCCAGCCCCAATGTCCAGCCTGGCCTTGGGCACTGCCAGGGATCCAGGGGCAGCCACAGCTGCTCTGGCAATTCCAGCCCAGCCCCTGCCCACCCTGCCAGGGAACAATTCCTTCCCCAAATCCCAGCCAGCCCTGCCCTCTGGCACTGGGAAGCCATTCCCTGTGTGCTGGCCCTGAATCCCTTGTCCCCAGTCCCTCTCTCTTTTTCCTGTATCTCCTTCACATGCTGGAAGCCCAAAATTAGGTCACTCCAAAGCTTTCTGTGCTCCAGGCTGAACAATCCCAGGTTCCTCAGCCTCTCCTCGTGGGACAGTCCCCTGCAGCCCCTCGGTGTGACGCTTCCTCTGGAACCCCACACAAAGTGAGCACAGCTCTCCCTGAGCCCCCCGGGAAGGAGGGGGTGTGGAGGAACCAGTTCAGTGCAGGGGCAGCTCCAGGGGGCTCCAGAGTCCCCCATCAGGATGGGAATGCAGTGGCTAAAGGAGGGATTTTCCCTGGGAATGGGGCTGGGATGGCCCCTGAGTGCCAGCCTGGCCATTGCAGCCTGCTGGACACTGGGAACAAGAGGGGACAGGAGTGGCAGATGGCCCAGCTTTTACCATTATTTCAGGTACACTGGACCTCGGTTATTTGCAGCTCCAGAACCCAGCAACGAAACCTTGGCTCCCGCTCGAGTGTCACTTGGCAATTTGTCTCCATCCAACTTTGCTTCAGTAGCGCTCAGATAAACAAATTAAGGGAGGAGAAAGCAACAAATGCAGCTTAGGACTAATTCCCCTCCACCCCCTGAATCACTGAGGGCCTTGAAGAGTGTTCAGAGCCAAATTACACTTCAGTGCACAGGATTTAATTTGCATCTGCCAACTTCAGAAGGGGGATTTAGTCAGACAGGGCATTTGCATGCCATGAAAGGAGCTGATCTCTAATTAAACTAATATCATGTTTGAGCTTCTGCAGCGATAACGGGGAAGACAAAACATGCAGGTCCTGGCAGGAGGAAGGAGCAGGCTGGGAGCAAGGAGGGGAAGAGCTCCTCTCAAACCTGCCAGACGCAGAGGGGCCATTCAGGGTGCTGGGAGGTTCCTGAGAGAGACAGAGAAACAATTCCCTGGCACTTCCAGAGTCTCTGCACCATTTCTGCAGCCTTCACACCCAGGAAATGCACCCAGGTCTTGTGAAGCTCCCTCAGCAGAGTCTGACAGAGCCAGTTCCTGGCAGGAGGAGGACAATTTCCTGGAAAAAAAATTAAAATCTCTTCTCTTCTCCATGCTCTGGCATTTCTGGGAATGTGGCATCAAATCAGCTTTCTAATTTTACTCTGCAGCCTTGATTAGGACAGCTTGGGGTGTGTCCAGGATTTTCAGCAGTCACTGAGTGAGAGGGAGGTGAGGGCTTCCCATGAAGTCCAGTGGTGTTTCTCCACACCCCAGCATTCCAGGCCCACCCCTGGAAGGATGCTGAGGAGTCAGACAGCCAGAATCCATCGAACAAACACACACACCCAAAGCATCAAACAACCAAGCAGGGATCTGTTTTAGAATTGTCTTTGGCTCTGATGAATCAATTTTGGTTTTTTCATTGCTCACTGCAAAGAGGAAACTCTTCCAGGGCAGCTCAGCTGCAGGAGCCGGACTTTGACGTTCCCCACTTGCCATCAAAGAGTCAGGAAAATCAGTGAACTCTGGCAATTCTTGTCCCAGACCCATGGAGTGTAGGGCCAGAGAGGAACAGTTCCAACCTCGAGTCCCATTTCCTGCTGGCCGATGGCCCCGAGCGATTCCGGCCCCGAGGAGCCTTTGAGGGGGAGATCCCCCCCTGATCTGAGACCGCCCAGGCAGAGCAGGAGCCTCATCCCCGTGAGCCCTGCAGGGGTCGGCCACCACCTGCCCCAAACCTGGCCTTTTATTTCCTGCTTTAATTCTTCCAGTGTTCATCTCCAAGCCGCTGGAAGCTGCTGGGACTGGGAGCTCCTGGAATCGCACACAGATCTGACAGGGATCCTTCTCCTCCCAGGGAAGCCGTGGCTGCCCCATCCCTGGGAGTGTCCAAGGCCGAGCTGGAGCACTTTTAGGCATTCCACACCCCAAAGCTGTTTCTGACAGGAGTTCCAGCTCCAGGTTAATTTTCAGACCATTTTTTATTTATTTCCCACGGAGGCGCTCCTGGCTTGCAACGCTCACCCAGGCAAACACCCCCAGCACCTCTCTCCCAGGAAACAGAACACACACGGACCCAACCATGTTTATTTTCTCCCTGGTGACTCAGTGCCACCGTGTGTGGCATTTCCCACTCCTCAAAGAAAGCAAACTCACACATGACATTAAAGCCTGGCTTTGGAGGAGTTCAGTGTTTTAAAGATGAAAGCACCCAAGCAAAATATCCCTTGGACAGAAATAAAGCAGGTAACTTTTCAAGGTGAGGGGGTTTTTGGGGTCAGGTTCTGATCTCCGATACGGCGATGCCCGGCTGGGATAATCCCAGCAAAGATAAAAGCTCCTGCTGCTCCTGCTGGGGAAAGCAAGTTCTGCCCTGGCAGAAGTCAGGTTTTAACAACCCCTTCAGTAATCAAAGCCTCCCCAACTCTTGGGATTTGTGTTTCCCGGGCTGTTGAAGCAGCAGCGGGGTGGTGTGACCTTGGAGGGCAGAGGCCACCCCTCCCCAGGTGACCTCACCTGCCCTGGGACCTCGGGAGGTTCCAGATCCCATCTGCCCATCCCTGTGGGGTAGGAGGGGGTTCTCTCCAAGCCTGTGCTAAGGGAAAAAGAAAAAGAGTTTGAGCAGAGCTGTTTGAGTCTCTCAAACAGACCCTGAAGGCAAAGCCCCTCCTGGCTCCCCAGCCTTGGACTTGCAGCTCAAACCCCACAGACCAAACCACAAATGTCCCCCAGAGCAGGGGCATGAGGAGGACAAAAACCTTCCCTTGGTTTTTAGCTCCCCAAACAGTACACTGGAAGAGGGGAGTGGAAATCCCATTGTTCTGGTGCCACAGCCAGGCTCCCAGGTGGGGTTTCCTTGCTAAATAAATAAATAAACAAAAAGGAATTCTGATCCTGGCTCAGGAAGCCTTCAAAATTACCCAAATACACAAAGTTCCTCATGAGCAAGGGGGATGAAAAGGCAACTCATCCACATGTTCTGCATCCTCAGGCTCCTGTTCCATAGGCTGGGGCTGCTGTAGGGGATTATCAACCAGCTGGAGTTCACTGCAGGAGCAGGGCACGTGGAGGGGAGGAAAATACCTGCACAAGTCCAATTAACATCAATTAGCTCAGTCTGGGCTGCAGGAACAGGCAAAGAGGAGCACTGGGGGGATAAAGGGCAGGGCCTGGGGGCTTCGTGTTCCCTCTTAGAGTCAGGAGGCTGCAAATGCCATGGGGGGCAGAGGGGATCCCAGTCAGGGAGTGGTTCAGGGTGGGAAAGGCCTTTAAGGCCATCGAGTCCAACCATGGACCAGCAGCACCCCCGTGGTCACCCCTAGGGCAGGGCCTGAGTGCCACAGCCACACTTGCAGCAGCCGGGACTCCACCACTGCCACCCCTTCCAGGAGGAATTTTCTCACCAGGCTCCATCCCCTCCAACGGACACCTCCCCATCCCTTCACTGATTAACAACCAGCAGGATCAGGTCCCCTTTCCATGCAGAAAATATCAAAATGGGGCTTTCACTGCCGCTCGTGTTATCTCCAATTAACCACGCTGACAGGATTTGTTCTCCCGCAGTCTTTGTTGCATAACTAATCACAGCCAATAAATACAAACACAAAAATAATTAGCTGGAATCAGCACTGCCCGTGCCAGGCCCAGCCCAGCAGCAGCAGAGAGGACACGAGCTCCTCCTGACACAATTCCAGTTTATTTTTCTTTCCATTTGGGCTTTTTCCCGCTCAGGGTGAAGTGAGGGGCTGCAGGGGCCTCTGAAGGGCTGCAGCCACGGTAACACAACCCAGACACGGGGGGTTGGCTCTCCAGGTGGTTCAGGGATTAATTCCATGTCAGTTCTGGTTATCGCCTCCTTCCAGGAGCTCCCAACATTCCCACATTCCCAGAGCACTCTCTGGGAGTTAATGAAACAGAGGGGTCTCCACAAGGGCTCTGCCCTGCGAGGGGGAGGATGAGCAGAGACCCCAGCGCTGCCAGCCCAAGGGCTCGGGTGGTGCCACCAGCCTGGGAGTGGCTCTGGGTGGGGACAGGACATTGCTCCGGTGAGATGCTCCCAAACAAAGCTGGGATGGGCTGGCTCGGGGGGGAGGAAAGGGATGGTGGGATTGAAGGATTGTGCAAGTCCACCAATTTCCGTGGCATTTTCTGCAGGAAGTGGAGTTGTTTCATTTCAGTGCTGTCCTACATCTGTTGTTTCAAGACAGTAAATCTCCAATGTTTTCCCTGTGTTCTTGTTGTGCTTCATTTCTCTGGATCAATTTTATTATCCCATAATTCACATTGTCTCATCCTTCACATTTCACATTACAATGCTTAGAATCATCTAAAGAACATTTTTACTCCATTAGAATGAGAAGGTTTGAAATTATTGAACTCAGGTGATGGAGCTGTGTTGAAACAAACTCCCTGTGCAATGTCCAATATGGAAAACATTCCAAATTCCTGACTCACTGTTTATTACTATTACTATTACAATTATTATTATTATTACTATTACCATTATTATTATTATTATTATTATTATTATTATTATTACTACTACTACTATTATTGTTATTTTTACTACTACTACTACTACTATTATTGTTATTATTATTATTCCTCCTTCTCTCTCCACAACTCCCTGACAGGAGAGCGCAGCCAGGTGGGGTCAGACTCTGCTCCCAGGGAAAAACAGGACAAGAGGAAAAAGCCTCAAGTTGTTCTAGGGAAGGTTTAGGTTGGATATCTGGGAAAATTTCTTCCTGGAAAGGATGTTCAGGCACTGGAAGAGGCAGTGCTGGATCCCCATCCCTGCAGGGATTCAAAAGCTGTGTGGATGTGGCACGTGGGGACATGGCCTGTGCTGGCCTTGGCACTTGGACTTAGTGATTGATCCCAGAGGGCTTTTCCAGCCTTTCCAGTGATTCTCTCATTCTCTGATTATCCAGGATTTCTTTTCCCTGAACCAGCAGTTCCAATGGGAAGTTTCCCTCACAAATGGAAATCCCATTTTCAAAGCAGTCTGTTTGTCTGCAATTTTGTAGGGCAGCATCAAGAAGGTTTGGGACTGAATCCCTGGGATCTCCCACATTCCCTTTCCATTCCCAAGGTGAAGCACTTGGCAGGATTTGACAATGCTCTTTTTATTTTCCTTTTTTTGCTGGAGCACCTTCATTTTCCATAACTTTCCCATCTGGCACCAAGAACCTGGTAACCCATCCTGACAGGCACGGACAGTTCAGGGGGACTGCTGACCCCAGGGCTTTGGAGGATCCTTCCAACCCCAAATCCCTTGGCCAGCATCCAAAGCAGACAAGGAATCTGCTCCCTCCATCAGGAATATCCACACACATCCCCAAAACCCTGCTCTCCAACCCCTCAGATTGGGGGCAGGTTTAAAAATGGGAAGTCATCAGAGCTTTTGTGATGTTTCTCCCAGCAGCCTGCATGCAAATCCAGGCAAATGGCTGACAGTAGTGAGGGCTTCCCCAGCCTGTTGGTAAAGGAGCTGCTGCTCCTGAGAGGATTTTCCTGAGAAGGCTGAAGATCCCCAACATCCATTAGAGCCCAGTTCCTGTAAATGACACAAACATGGGTTGTCATCCCTGCCAGATCCTGCACAGGAATGGAGCAGGGGCTGAAGCTGCTTCTCCACATTCCTCTCCTGTCTCCTCTCCATCCCCTCAGCAGCTGGAGGGCAGCTGGTGCAGAGCAGGGCACAGCTCCAGGGGCTGCAGCATTCCTGGGATGCCCAGCTCTGGGGGAGGGTGGGACCGGGAGCAGCCCCTGGCTGGTCCCTGCAGGGGCTCTGGAGGAGCTGCTGGGAGTGGGGGCTCTGCCCAGGGCTCCTGCACGGCCACGGGGCAAAACCAGGCAGCACCTGCTGCTCTGGGCAGCTTCATCCTCCAAAACGTTCCACCAGCTCAACCTTCCACCACTTAAACCTCCCACCAGTTAAACCTCCCACCAGTTAAACCTCCAACCAGTTAAACCATTCACCAGTTAAACCTTCCACCAGTTAAACCTCCCACCAGTTAAACCATCCACCAGTTAAACCACCCCACCACTTAAACCTTCCACCAGTTAAACCTCCCACCAGTTAAACCATTCACCAGTTAAACCTTCCACCAGTNCAGTGACACACCAGGAGCTTAACACGATTACCCCAACTTCCACTCCCCTTCCCTGGACCTCACTCCCAGGGGCTATTTGTAATTTGCAGTGAGGGTTTAGTCACTGTCTTTGAACAAAGAAATTTTTTTTTTCTTTTAGTCACCTCTTAAATCCTGACAGGTTAAAAAAAAAAAGATTTAAAAACTCTTAATGCTTTCATGAGAAGCTAAAATTTCTCATGGAAAAGGAAATACTTTTGGCAAGCTGAACAGAAGAATTATATCAGAGCTGAAGGAAAAATAAATCCTTGACCTGTTTTTGTAATTGTTGTTAATTCATTGTTATTTTTATCATCATTGTCTGTGACAGGGCCCCATTGCAGCAGGCTCTGCACGAACACAGAACATCCCCAGCAGTAAAATCAGGTGACAGAGTCCTGCAGGATTGCTCCAGCAGGGCCAGACCTGGGCCTGGAGTCGTGCTGGATCCTTCAGTGAAACTTCTCTGCTCCAGCAGGGAAAAATATCTTTAATTGCCACGTGGGATGAGGCTCTTGGCCTTTGATGGCTCCTCTGAAGGGTGGATTTCAGTGGCCACGTCTGCAGCAGCAGAACCCCGATGTAAATACAGCTGCTCCCCCTCAGTGTGCACTGAGCGTTAATTAAGGGAGCCAAGCAATGCCCACATTTTGTCAGAGAGCAGGAAACGTAACGAGGCTCCAGCTGATGAGTTCCACGCACACGTACAGCAGCTCTCTGAAATAATGAGCTTTGGAAAGGATCCGGAGGTGCTGCCGGGATATTGATGTTAGGAACTCGCTGACCCTGTTGCAGGCAGGTCGTGTTTTTCACAGAGCATCTCCCCTCAGTGTGGGCTCCCTCTCACCAGGGCGGGGACTGCAGCAGTGCGGAACCACAGAAATCCTG
>JACBWW010000104.1:219884-232865 GCA_020086605.1 Lanius collurio
GGGCATGGAATACCTGTGTGGGGCATGGAATACCTGTGTGGGGTATGGAATACCTGTGTGGGGTATGGAATACCTGCACAGGGCATGGAATACCTGTGTGGGGCATGGAATACCTGTGTGGGGTATGGAATACCTGTACAGGGCATGGAATACCTGCACAGGGCATGGAATACCTGTGTGGGGCATGGAATTCCTGTGTGGGGCATGGAATACCTGTGTGGGGCATGGAATACCTGTGTGGGGCATGGAATACCTGTACAGGGCATGGAATACCTGTGTGGGGTATGGAATACCTGCACAGGGCATGGAATACCTGTGTGGGGCATGGAATACCTGCACAGGGCATGGAATACCTGTGTGGGGCATGGAATACCTGTGTGGGGCATGGAATACCTGTATGGGCATGGAATAACTGTGTGGGCATGGAATACCTGTATGGGCATGGAATACCTGTGTGGGGCATGGAATACCTGTGTGGGGCATGGAATACCTGTATGGGCATGGAATAACTGTGTGGGCATGGAATACCTGTATGGGCATGGAATACCTGTATGGGACATGGAATACCTGTATGGGACATGGAATACCTGTATGGGGCATGGAATACCTGTACAGGGCATGGAATACCTGTGTGGGGCATGGAATACCTGTATGGGACATGGAATACCTGTGTGGGGCATGGAATACCTGCACAGGGCATGGAATACCTGCACAGGGCATGGAATACCTGTGTGGGGCATGGAATACCTGCACAGGGCATGGAATACCTGCACAGGGCATGGAATACCTGCAAAGGCTCGGACAGCGCTCCCAGGGATGCACAGGGTGGGGTTCTTGGGGTGTCTGTGCCGGGCCAGGGGCTGGATCAATGATCCCTGTGGGTCCCTCCCAGCTCAGGATATTCCCTGGTTCCATGATTTCACATTCCAAGACCTGGATCTGGGCGGAAGGGCAGAACCTCAGTCCCTGGGAAGGAAGCCCAGTGGATTTAAGAGAATTTCTGCACTTTGTGTCTGCCTGGACTGCCTAAAAATCCCAGCACTGTGGGATATCTGCACACTCCTCCTTCATGGGTGCAGGCAGAGCAGCAGGGGCTGGGCACAAAGGAACCACCCATGTCTGACAAATCAAACTGAGCCCTTGCTGTGGCAGGACAGCCCCGGTCCCTGGCATGGAAACAGCCCCCAAAGGGCTGGAGCTCACCAGGAGACAGAGACATCTTTTAAGTCAAATATTTGTCATGGCTGTGGGAAATTAATTGCTATTTTACATAATTAGCTTCCTCGCAGCCTGCATCCCTCCAAACAAAATGACCTGAGGGACAGCAGCGAATTCTCAAATTTTAAGCGAATAAGTGATTCCAGTTAAAGAGATCAATGAGATGCAATTATTCATTAAGGATCTCTTTTGCAGGGTTTTGAGGAATACTTGCTGGAGAAAGCTGAGTAATTAGGAGGGTTGGGCTAATTTGGGAAGGGATGGCAGCAAATGACCCTGCAGAATCCCCATCCACACCCAGCAGTGGGTCCCACAAATCCATTTTTCCTATCCATGTGTGGGGTGTTAGGAAGAGGCTGGGGAGTAGGAGAGAGCAGCTGGTCCATGGAAACTTTCCTGTTCCTGGTGGGTGGGATCTTGGGAATCAGAGGGGTAACACCAAGCCCTGAGAAGCAGCCACAGCACAGGCCTGGGCTTTGCAGCAGCAAGAGAAGCTGGAGCAGTCAAGGGAATTTTCTAAATGTGATTTAGGAACTAAACTTTGCAAAACCTTCTGGAGGTCCCACTTGTAATCACTGAGTGCTGGCAGTGAGGCCTAGGGCTTAAACTGAGCTTGGGCTGGCTCCGAGGGAATGGATTTAAGGGGATGGAGAGTAGGTGTAGATGGGATATTGGGGAAAAATCCTTCCCTGGGAGGGTAGGCAGGCCCTGGCACAGGGTGCCCAGAGCAGCTGTGGCTGCCCCTGGATCCCTGGCAGTGCCCAAGGCCAGGCTGGACATTGGGGCTGGGAGCAGCCTGGCACAGGGGGAGCTGTCCCTGCCCATGGAACAGAGTTGGAACTGGAGGAGCTTGGATGTCCCTTCCCACCAAACCATTCCAGGATTTTGTAGATCTCATGAAGGAGGAATTGTGGCCCTCGAAATGATGGATTCAATATTCTCACCTTAAAAGCAGAGCCTGGCTCCACAATCAGAGAGGGAGAACCACCAGAGAGCCTGAGGGTGCCAAGTTTGCAGTCACTTGTTCTGGCCGTGTGCCTTAATTTGGAAAAGAAATATTCCAGGAATATCCTTTAATGAACTGAGCTCAGAGCTCACAGAGGAACAATCATTTTCCCAGAGTTTTGCAGCAGTTCCTTTTCCGTGTCCATCTGCTTGCAGAGTTCTCCCTCTCCTCAGCCCTGACCCATTGCACAGTCCCAGAGACCCCCTCTGGTTTTCCCCAGTCCATCCCGATTTCCAGCAAAGCTCCACCTTCCCAAAACACCATTTTTTTTTCCTTCCTGAGAGCCACTGGTGGAGTTCTGCTCCCAGGCCTGGCCTGGCCTTGCTGCCCGGAGCAGGAGGATTAATGACTGCAATGGAGATGTCTCTGGTGCTGCTGGAGTGGGGAATGAAGCCACAACGAATGGGCATTTCCACATAACCTGGCAGTGATGAATTGCTGCTCCAGCAGACACTCCAAATAAAATGTGCTTTAGCATCCCTGATTTATCCTGGGAAGCACCGGGAGGGGCAGCAGCTCCCTCCTGCACAGAGCCAGAATTCCAGGGGGAGAAACCACCAAGAATGAAAGGGAGAAGTGGAGATCAGGGACTGCAGCAGGAGAGGGGCCCTGTGGGCCCTGCTGGCAAGGCTGGGCCCTGGCAGGGGCAGTGCTCCTGCAGGAAAGGTCATTTCAGTTTTCATGGAATTGTTGAGGCTGGAAAGGAGCTCCAGGGTCACCGAGTCCAAGCTGTGCCCAGTCTCCACCTTGTCTCTCAGTGGCATGTTCAGGAATTCCTTGGACACCTCCTGGGATGGGGACTCCCTGGGCAGTGCCAAGGCCTGAGCACCCTTTCCAGGAAGGCACACACAGGGATTCTTGGTGAATCCAAAAATCCAGCCCTGTTCATCCACCTGACCTTCAGGGCAGGGATCACCTCCTACCTCCAGAGAGCTCCTGGTGCACCCTGAGCCCCACTGGGACACGGAATCCCCCACCACAAATAACCCGGGAATGACCATTCCTTTGGAGGCAGCTGAGGGAAACCTGCCCAGAGCTGAGAGAGCAGCCTAATTACAGCAGGGTAATTAGATAGGCAGAGGGGTGGATGGATGTCCTCCTTAGCAGGATGGGGCCCTGCAGCCTTGGACGTTCCTCCTCCAAAGCCTGCTCAGGGAGGGATGTGGGGCAGGAGCTGCCAAAGGGAGCACATTGAGCCCTCCTTGGCCTTCCCAGGCTCCTGCAGCTGCCAGAACAGAGCTCCCATGGCCAGGGGGCCTGGCTCCAACTGGGTGCTCAGGAAGCCAGGATTGTCCATGTCCCAGGGTTGTCCATGTCCCAGGGTTGTCCCTCTCCCAGGATTGTCCCTCTCCCAGCATTGTCCCTCTCCCAGGATTGTCCCCCTCCCAGGATTGTCCATGTCCCAGAATTGTCCATGTCCCAGGGTTGTCCCTCTCCCAGGATTGTCCCTCTCCCAGGATTGTCCATGTCCCAGAATTGTCCATGTCTCAGGATTGTCCCTCTCCCAGGATTGTCCCTCTCCCAGGATTGTCCCCCTCCCAGGACTGTCCATGTCCCAGGATTGTCCATGACCCAGGATTATCCGTGTCCCAGGATTGTCCCTCTCCCAGGATTGTCCATGTCCCAGGATTGTCCCTCTCCCAGGATTGTCCCCCTCCCAGGGCTCGTCCCGTCTCACAGCCCGTCTGTTCTGCAGGCAGACCAGGATCAGGAATCCCCTGTGGGAGCCAGGAGGGCACCCCCAGTCCTGGGGGCTCTCTGGGCAGGGGCTGGGTGCATCCCCTGACGGATCCACACCCAGGAAGGGGAGCTGGGGCCGCAGCTGGGAAGTTGCTGGGCATGAACAAACCCAGCTCCCCCCTGGCCTCCCCACTGCCCCTTCTCCAGGGCGTGGAGGGTCTGGCCAAACTGGTCAGAGCCCATGGCTGGGGCTGAGCTGGTGGATCTGGAAAGATCCAATCCCTCTGGAGCTCTGTGGCACTTGGAAGCAGCAGGAAAGGGAGCCCTGGTGCTCGGCCAGGCCAGGAGAGATCAGCTGGGACTGCAGCTCCACATCTGCCTCGAATGAGTTCGTCATTCACTGAGCACACAGCGGGGAGGAGAATTCACCCCCTCGGAGCGCTGTGCAGGCAGCGGCACAAACTCCTCCTGTTCCCACCCGCTTTAATGTCGTGCCTGGCAGCAGAGCCGCAGGGGCTGCCCAGCCCCTCTCTGATCCCTCTCAGGGCAGCTTTCCACCAGCAGCTCTGACAATTTGTCTGCAATAAAGACGCAGCACTTCCCATTCCTGTTTTACTGTCACCTGTTGGGTGGCAGCCTGGAATTCCAATTGCTCTGGCTCTTTTTAGAGCACATTCACAATGCAGGTCTTTTTCATATTATTAGACAGGGACTCCCCTTCCCCAGAACCTGGGCCTCCATTTGTGTGAGGTTTATTTTATCAGGATCTGGCATCACTCTGACTCCAGTCATTTCATCCTCCTTCCCACATACCTGGTGCTTCCAAAAGGAAACAAAAAGGAAAAAGGTAAAGGAATAGGGGCAGAAATTATGAATTTTGCCCAGTAAAATATATCCCTCAGCAGTTCATTCCCTTCCCTAAACAGCCTCTGCTCTGTCAGGGTTGGCTCTTGCTCTGTGCCAAAGGGATGGTTCTGCTCTCCTGCAACTCCCATCCCTTCCAGCACCTGCAGCAAAGCCTTGATGTGGCCATTCCCTCAATTCCTTCTTTTCTCCAGCTGTTCTGAATTCCATAGAATCACAGAACCATGGAATGGTTTGGGTTGGAAGGACCTTAAATCCCACCCAGTGCCAGCCCTGCCCTGGCAGGGACAGCTCCCCCTGTCCCAGCCCCAATGTCCAGCCTGGCCTTGGGCACTGCCAGGGATCCAAGGGCAGCCACAGCTGCTCTGGCAATTCCAGCCCAGCCCCTGCCCACCCTGCCAGGGAACAATTCCTTCCCCAAATCCCAGCCAGCCCTGCCCTCTGGCACTGGGAAGCCATTCCCTGGGTGCTGGCCCTGAATCCCTTGTCCCCAGTCCCTCTGCAGCTCTCCTGGAGCCCCTTCAGGCCCTGCAAGGCTGCTCAGCACTTTTCTCTGGCAAAGGCAGTGATAACACTGATAATTGTCCTGTCACTGCTGTCACTGTCCCTAAGCTGGCCCAGCCCCTGGCCCTGGCCCAGCCCCCGGCCCTGCTCTGTGTTTCAGCTGCCCAGACCAGGCAGCAGAGCCCTTGCCCAGCTCCAGGGTGGCTCAACCGCTCTCCCAGCTCAGCATTTCCAGCAGCACCTCCCAGCAGCTGCATCCCCAGCCCCATCCCCAGCCCACCCCGGGCTCAGCCCAGCTGGAATCTCACCCTGCCTGGGGCCCAGGCACAGCAGGGATGGGAGGAATAACAATAACTTTGAGCTGGGGTTTAATGGGGACCAAGACTGCCTCTTTAATGGGGACCTGACACTGTCTCCCTCTCTGAAGAATCCTTTAAACATTCCCTCAATCTTTATCTTTTGCTTCCTTTAAACTGTGATTGAATTTAGGACTAATGAAAATGTGAGTCTGAGAGCATTTACTGGAAGGCAGCTGCTTGTGCTGTTTCATCTCTCCCTCTCTGCTGCTCTGTCTGATGAGCTCCTTTGCCATGTCCAGCCAGACAAGTGCATTTCTCCAGGGCAGGCTGCTGCATAATCAGGGTTTGAGCAGCTCTGGGTCATTCATCTTCCTGTGGACAAGGTCACTGAGTGGGCACTGCTCCCTTATTTTCCTCCCTAATATCTTTTCTCAGCAAATGGCATCTTAATAAAATGGAAGTTTTTCTTCCCATCTTTTTCCAAGAGAGAAAGGAAGGGTTGTTGGGAAATCAGAGCCTTTGTTTTGCTTTTTCTGCACCAGGCAATCGACATTTGGCTTTTCTTCTGTCTGTGGATGGAACCTGAGACCAAACAGGGCTCAGACCCCTCACTCAGGTTTGGATTGTTGGGCTCTTAAAGAGCTGCTCAGAAGTGGGGAAAACATTGACACAGTTCTTCAGAGTGGAGGGGAAATGGTGCTGTTTGTCCTTGGCAATCTGTCAGAAATTCACTGTGATGGAGGGAATTCCAGCAGGTTGATGGATTTTGTTTTATTGNCTGGTCCCTCAGCCCCGTTCCTGGTCCCCCATCCCCGTTCCTGGTCCCCCATCCCCGTTCCTGGTCCCTCAGCCCCATTCCTGGTCCCTCAGCCCCGTTCCTGGTCCCCCAGCCCCATTCCTGGTCCCTCAGCCCCGTTCCTGGTCCCTCAGCCCCATTCCTGGTCCCTCAGCCACGCTGCCTGTTGGCATTCCTGTGGTTTCCAAGGAAACCCGGAGCCTCTGGAGCGATGGACGGGGGGTGTCTGACACAGGAGTTCTGTGGTGATCCATTTTTATTCATGGCTGTTGTTGCCTCCCTGGCCTCTCTGAACATTCCTGCCTCACATGAAAAAATGGGACAAACCCGGCATGGCCTGGCTGCCCTTCCTTCCCCACTCCCTGCAGGGAACCCAACCCCAAACCGAGGGAACGCTGCTGCCGGGGCTGCTGCTCCTGCACAGGAGGTTCCTCCTTCGGAGATGCCTCCACAGCCCCGTGTTCTGGTTCAGGAGCTCTTCTGAGGGGACACTCAGGGAATTTTGCCTCTGAGCCCGGACAGCCTCCCCTGCTCCCGGCACAGAGCAGCCACGAGGATTTAGGAGCCAGCAGCACATCCTGGATTGCTCAGGAAGCTCCTGCTCTTCCCTTCTTCTGAGAGAACTCTCCAGGTCAGAAACCTCTCCTGGGAGAGAAGGAATCATCTGGGAGTTCTTCCCTCATGGTCCTGAGGGTGTTGAGCCATGGCAGCACCTCCAGCCTGGCAGACTCCGTGGGAACACACAGGGAGGATTCAGGGATGTCTGAGAGGATTCAGGGATGTCTGGGAGGATTCAGGGATGTCTGGACAGATGCTTGTCTGGGAAATGGAGGCTGGGGCTGCTCCCTGGAAGCAGGGAAGTGCAGACTGTGCTACAGCTTATTAATGTTGTCTGGCTTGGCCCTCGTCCTGTTGCAGTGAGACATCCAAAGCTGAGGAGGGAAGGGACATCAGAGCTCCTGGAGTCTGCTCAGGGTGACCAAAATCTCTGGAGACCCCAAATTCGCTCAGCACAGCTCCACCCCGAGCTCAGCTGCCAAACTCAGCCATGTCTCTAAGACGCAATAAAAGCTCACTGACAGGGAGGGACATATTCGGCATTCCAGTATTTCTCATTCCCTCCAAAATTAACTTTGGTTCATTTATTCTAAATTTACTTTTATAGCAGTAAAATGGTTGGGTTTCTCAATAGACAGACGAATGCTGGATGGTGTTTTGCTGAACCTTCTCAGTGCATAAATTATTTCCTGGAGAAACAGAATTGGAACCATTTAAACCAAAAAGAAGGGGCTGAATGATTGGTATTGGCTCCTCTGCAGCTCCTGCTTGTGTTCATGTGCCCAGAGTCTGTTGTGTCTGTTGTGCTTCCCAGTGCCTCCCATCACTGCCTCCGAGCACAAACGGGCAGGGCTCCCTCTCAATCACCCCATGGAACTGTTCTGCAAATGAACCCAGACACCGCTGCTCTGTCAGGCTGGGATTGGGCTGGGATGAAGGCTGAGGTCGAGAGCGATTCCTCGGACGTGCCCCAGCCTCCGTCTGAGGCAGCAGCTGGACAAAAGTCATAAACACTTTTCGAGTCATCAATGTCTCCTCTCCTTTCACACGAGTGAGTTATAAACAGGAGGCTCCAGACTCTGCGCCAGGGCCTGGATGAGTCCCCTATCCCAGAGCTCTGCTGCGGTTCTGGCTTGTGGAGCTGCAGCACAAATCTCAGCCAGAGCCGGTTTTTATGATTCCCTTCATTTCTGATGTGGAGTTTCACTCCCCAGCTCGTGAGTGCTCCACTCCTTCCATCCCAGGCTGGGTTTTGTGGCCGGGATTCAGAGGGAGTTTGGCTTGGACAGCCAGGCTGAGTCACGGATAAAATGGTCAGAACGGGAGGGAAGGGGAAGGAAAACTCAGCCTTTGGAATTCAGCAGTGCTGGGGCTGTTTCCCCAAGCCTGGAGCTGCTCTTTACACTGGCAAAAAGTCAGGGAAAATGTTTGGAGCTGCAACAAACCAGGGCCGAAGAGCTCCTCCAGCAGCAGAGACAGCAGGGCTGGCTGGAATCCTCTGCAGGGAGCACCGGGAATCCTGGAATGGTTTGGGTTGGAAGAGAGCTCTAAACATCACCCAGTGACACCCCTGCCGTGGCAGGGACACCTCCCACTGTCCCAGGCTGGCCTAGGACACTGCCAGGGATTCAGGGGCAGCCACGGCTGCTCTGGGCACCCTGTGCCAGGGCCTGCCCACCCTCGCTGTAAAAAAGCTTCTCCTTTCTACCTAAAATCGAGCCTTGTTCAGATTAAAACCATCACAGTGGCAGCAAATCCCCTTCCCATGGCCAGGATTTATCCAGACAGAGCTGCAGGAAAGGCTGGGCCAGGACAGTGCTGAACAGGCTGAAGAGGAGGAGATCAGAGCACCCGAACCTCCAGGAGAGCCTTCAGAAGCAGAGAACAAACTCTCACAGGAACTGGCTGTGCCAGGGGGTGGCTGCTCCACTAAATATCTCCATTTTTGAGAGCTTCCCTTTTTTCCCAGCTCCCTGCTGGCATGTGCTGGCCTGAGGGAAGGGGAGATGAAAGGCAGGAAATTCGGGAGGGATGGAGTGCAGGGAAGTCGTGGGCTGGGGGGTATGGCCAGGATGGTGCTCACACCCCCAGCCTTGTCTCTTACTCCCCTGGCAACAGGTAAATAAAGAAGGACCCTGGAAAAACTCCTGCCAAAACCAATTTTCTGAGTCCTGAGGGTGTGAAGATCAATGGGGAAAGAGCCCAGTTTTTTCCATAAAAATAGAAAAGAAAAAAAAATTTTAGTCAAAGTTGAGGACCAATTTCCTGCCAGGAAAGAAGAATTCTGCCAAAGCAGTGACAGATGTATTTTTTATTTTATCAAATATTTGGCCTGGAATCAGATGTGCTGAGGATCTGTAATTGCCTCCACATTCAGAGCAGGCTGGGTGAGGTGAAATGGTCCTCACAACTCCTTGGCATGAGCAGCCATGGAAACACAGAATATTCTGAATTACTGGGATGGTCCCAGTTTGCTCAGTGTCCCCCAGCAACGCATCAACATCTTCTATTAAATAACAGTAACAGTCATCACTCAGGAGAAAAACAAGTTTTGAGAGGGCATAAAGGAGGTAAAGAAAGCAAACAGTGGCTCAGCCAAATCCTGGAGGGAGCAGTGATCCTCTGTGTGCTGGAACTGGGATTTTATCCTGGAGGAAATTCAAGCAGTACCTGGTTGTGGTGAGGGTCTGAGCCAGACCTGCACCTCCTTGGAGGAGGAGGAGGTGGAACTCAGGCCTGGAGGAAGCAGCTGCTGGCTGGCTCCTTCTGCTGGAGATCACAGAGCCCTTGCTCCCAAAGGAATGGCATTACAGGAGAATTCCTTCTCTCATTAAAAGGGAAAAAACTCCAAACAAACAGAAAACACAAAGCTTTCTCACAGGGATGCAGGAAAAGAGCCCGAGTGCTTCATTCAGCCTGATAAAGGCTTAGAAACCAAAGCAATGCAGAATGTGTACAATATTTACTGTTTCCAGTAATTGATGGCTTTGTGACCCCAGTTCTTTCTTCTGTGCCGCTCCCCCGGGCGCAGAGCTGGACCCCTCTCTTGACTGCAGCTGATGAGCCCCCACAGCCTCTCCCAGGTGGTCCCTGGGGACCCAGGGCAGGGCAGGAGTGGGGCTGTTCCCTCCTGTGTAGAGCAGAGCCCTCGGCACAGCTCAGACCCAGCAATTACGGACGGATGTGCGGGGTTACAGCCCCAGCCTGCTCTGAAACGGCCCCATAAAGTCACCTGGCTCCAGATACACATCAAACCGTTTTTCACATTGCAAATGAACACTTTTTTAAGAGCTGTAACTTCCTGAGAGTTCATGAATTTCCTGGATTCATGGCCCTTTGCTGGATGGAGGAAGGTGCGGGAGAGAAAGGAGGGAGAGTGGCACAGGCAGCTGAGGCAGAAGGAAAAAATAAATCCTTAGAGATGAGATTTCCAAAAGCTGCTCAGAAATAAAAGCTGGGATAAGTGCATGACACACTCAATAAATACCACTTTGCTTTATCACCTCTCCCGTTTCCCAGCCTTGCCCAGGGATTTTGGGAACCTGATCTGAAACGTGAGGCCTTTAATGGCCAAGATCCTTAATCCTGCCCTGAATCAGTGCTGGAGTCCTTGGCCAGGTGTGAGAGGGGCTTGGGCAGCCGCAGGGAACAGGGACAGGAGGAGAAAATGACCTCAGGTTGTGTGAGAGGAGGTTTAAGTTGGATTTTAGGGGAAATTTCTCCATGTCCACCTGTCCAGCCCTGGCACAGGGGGAGTCCCCATCCCTGGAGGGGTTTAAAGGCCTGTGGAGGTGGCCCTGGGGACATGGGGCAGTGGTGGGGAATGGCTGGACTCAAGGATCCCAGAGGGCCTTTCCCACCTCAGGGATTCTGCAGTTCGATGATTTTGCCTCTTTAGCATTAAAGAACACAACTGGGCAGTGTTTGTGCTGAATTTCCTACCCCAAAGAGCTCTTTGAACCTGGGCAATTTTGGCAATTGAGGGAAACCTCAGAGAGACACCAAAGAGCCCCTGGGTGCCCACAGGAGCAGAGGGGATGACCCACATTGGACCAACCCTCTGGGGCTGACACTTGGTGCTCAACTGCAGCAAAGTGTCCCAAAAACTGAGCACAAGGCCCAGCCCCAGGCCCCCAGGCCAGGATCTCATGGACAAGGCTCCCAAAACACCCTGGGGAGCCTCTCCCAGACAGCATCCTCAGGCTTTTACTGCTGCTTGAAAATCTGCTCAAATTCTCCTCCACCCCCTTGCTTAGAGCAGCAAATTCATCTTCTCTGCACTTAGATCAAGATGAAGGGGCCTTGAGAGGTAATTAATTTTAATAATAACACTTTTCTTCTCTCTGAGTGTCAGACATTGCCTGGCTGTTCCCTCCTGGAGCTGGGAGACGATTTCCACTGATCTCAGGAGCAGCACGAACGTTCCTATCTGCAAGGAGCAGACTCCTCTTCTCTTCACAGACACAGAGTAAACCTTTCCTGCTTTCTGAAGGCAGGCCCTGATGAAAACTCCTGCCTGGGAGCTCTTGCAGGTGCTCCAGGGAGCCTGCCAGGGCTTTCATCTGCGGCCAAGAATTTGGAGTTTTCTAAACTCTAATTTACTTAACTGAGAGGAAAATCTCTCACCTTCTTCTAGGGGCATAATTTTCTCCCTGGGGATTTGCAGTGCATGTTTTAAAACATCATTTGGGCCATTTTCTTCCATGAGTTTGCCAATGAAAGGGACAGGGAGAGAAACAGAATCCCAGGGAGGCCGAGACAAACAGGTGTGAGCAGGTGAGGTGTGAGGTGTGCCGGGCTCTGCCTTTCCCCTCCGTGGCAATTGGCATCTCCGAGCTCCCACAGCTCTTCCAGCTGTGCCCAGCGCCCAGCAGGGCTCTGCCCTTCCTGGAGGGCGTGCAAGGAACAGCCTTGTGCTGCTTTAATCAGAGCTGGGGAGGACAGTCAGGGGCTGAGCCCGGCAGTGCTCTGTGATGTGATGCTGGAGCTCCATGAACGAGCTTTGCAGGCGTGTCTTTATTCATTCTGGCAAATTAAATTAGCACTGTCGTTCAAATCTCGGCCCATTTCTCCCCTAGGCAACACCAGCAGAACAAAATAAATGCCAGGAGGGGATGGCTGAGTTCCTGATGCCAGTCCCTGGATTTTCAGCGACCTCTGCTCCAAGCAATCTCCTTGTCCCTGTCCCAGGAGCTGGGCTGCACCCTCGGTGCCCTGACAGAGCCTGGGCCAGCCCAGGGGCAGCGGGGCCCTGCCGCTCCTGCCCTCTTTGGTGTCCCCAAATCCAGGCTGATTTTGATGTTTAGGCAGGGTCTCCTCCCTCCCTTGGCGGTGCTTCCCCTCCGTTGGCTCCTCCAAGGTCTGTGGTGAGGGTGGGAATTCGGAGCAGGGAGGGCTTTGCTGCAGGATTTTGGTCTCGGTTGCTGCTGAACAGACGTTCCTGGAGAGCTGTGGGGAGTTTGTTACCCACAGAACCCCAGAGGTTGGGGGCTGTTCAGAGAACAGGGCTTGGTGAAGGGCATTAGGGTGGGCTGGGGTGGCAGAGCCCTTCCCACTCCCGTTTTCCCCGGATCTGCCAGCGCTGCAGCCGGGCGTAAATCGAGCTCCATAACCTTGCAAGTGCAAAGCATTTGGAGCGAGTGATTTTACATTAAACACTAAATATTGCAGCCATTAACGCCCATTCATCACCCACACGAGGTGCCTGGGCAAAAATGAGCTGTAACTGCACGCTGCCTGTGGGACATTGAGCACCAGCCCCGTGTGTCACCCAGTGCCAGCTCAGAGGGGACCCTGGCGCTCGGGGGGGCTCAGCCCAGCCCCTCACAGCATCCAGGGGCCACCTTCAGCTCGGCTTGGAGCCACTGACATTCTGGTGTCCCCAAAGCTGCCTCTTTGTGTCCCTCTGACCTTCTGCTGCCTCCAGACCCATCTCTTTGTGTCCCTCCGACCTTCTGCTCCTCAGCTGTGGCTCCAGCTGTGCACTGGGATTTTCGGGCACTTCTGACCCTTGGGCAGCTCTTCAGAGCCCATCCTGCCAACGAGGGGACACCAAG
>JACBWW010000104.1:237769-254690 GCA_020086605.1 Lanius collurio
GGGGCCGTGGTTTCACACCCATTTTGTGTGCCAGCTTTTTAACCAGAGCACTGGGGGTTTCAGGAGGGGTCACTGAGTTCCAGGCCCTGCCCAGACACCCCAAATCCCCCCTGGGCATCCCTGGCAGCGCTGCCCAAACGCTCCTGGAGCTCTGGCAGCCTCGGGGCCGTGCCCATTCCCTGGGGAGCCTGGGCAGTGCCAGCACCCTCTGGGGGAAGAACCTTTCCCTGCTCTCAGCCTGAGCCTGCCCTGGCCCGGTTCAGACATTAATAATTAACAAATAACCATGTCTATAATGATGTGAACAAAAGCAGCCCCAGCAGGACCCAGGCAGGAGCAGGGTGTGGGTCTGGGTGTTCCAGAGCTGTGCATTTGCACACTTTGGGGTTTTACTCCTGCCCTGCACTTCAGCCACACTCGGGCAGCCTGGAGGTTCCATGCAGGGCTCACCCAGGCTCAGCAGTGGGAGGACCACAGAAAAGCCCCCTGGAAAAGCTGGCCCAGCCTGGCCCTGCAGCTCCATCCCCGTGTGCCACAGCAGCTCCCAGGGAAGGCCCTGGTTCCCTGCTCAGTCCCGGAGCTGCTGTGAGAGAAGGGGCACCGCAGGGCCTCGCTGGCCTTGGCACAGCACAGAGTGACCCCCTGGCTGTGCGGGACAGGCACTGCCCGGCTGCGAGGGCAGAACAGACAGCCCCAGCTCAGCCCTCCCGCTCCTCCTGTCTCATTGCTCCCCTCCTCCAGACACGAGCTAAGCACCAGAGAGCAGCTTAGATCAGTGCTGACTCGTTGTTGCTCTTTAATTCATGCAAATGTTCTTTTTAACTAGCTCGGAGTCTCGAACAACCCTCTGGGGAACCTTCTGCGTTTATGATTATTGAAACAAAACTCTATTTCCTTTAAGCACAAAACAATTGGGGGAGAGAGGGAAGGAACCTGTTCTCTTTTAGAGCAAAAACAGTAAATTTAAAGGTCAGGCGCAAGCTGACAGAGCAGTGGATGAATCAACGCTGGGGAGAACTCGCTGGAATAGCAATAAAAATGTCCCGTTGCAGCCACCCAGAATCACAGGGTTCTTATCTCTGTCTGGCCCAGAGGGTCTGGGGCAGGTTTGGTTTGGCAGCTTTGGTACCCTCAGGTACCCCCAGCAGGGGCAGTCAGAGCCCTGGTGCCACTTTAGAGCTGGAGCACCAGGTTTGGCCAAAAACTTGGGGTCAGGCACTGGGGTAGCCTCAAACCTGGCCAGGGGTTCAGCTGGAACCCAGCATCAGCCAGGGGAGGCTCAGGCAGAGATCAGGGAAGATTCCTGCCCTGGGAGAGCGGTGATCCCCACCCCTGGAGGCGTCCAAAGCCGAGCTCATGTGGCACTCCATGGTGGGATTCCAAAGCTGGACTTGGCAACCCTCAGGAGTCCTTTCCAACCTCAGTGATTGGGTGATGTCCCCACAACCCCTCCTGATTTCAGGGTGCAGTTCCTGCCACATCCCTGGTATCTGCCCTCGCAGTGGCAGCAGCCCCCCCTGGCATTCTCCATCTGCTGCCTCAGCCCAGTGTTCCTGCCAGGGTTTCCCAGCGTTTCTGCCTCACTGCTGGAATGATGCATGTGGTCTCTGAGCCTCGGCCTCCTGTCACTGCCAGGCTCCTGCTGGCTCCTTGGGGACCCCACGGCAGCCCCAGGCACAGCCTGACACAGCCCCAGCCCCGCAGTGCCGGTAGCAGCCACAGCTGGGGATGTTGATGTTGAGTTACTGACGCTGAAGGGCCCCATAAACAGCGTGGAAAGGTCATTCACCTTGGAAAATGGATCTGAATCCTTCAAACCCACGGTCTGGGGAGGCAGAAAGCCAACCCTGTCTCTCCTGCAGGGAGCTGATGTGTTTGCAGGCTGAGCTCTGCTCCCCCAGGGGTTTGGATGGTGCCCAGGGCATCGAGGGCACCCTCAGGGCGAGGAGCAGCCTCAGCAGGGTCCCTGCAGGAGCTCCGTGAGTGCTTCAGGGCTGGGTTCACTCTGCTGCCAGCCCAGCTTTGGTTTTCAGCTGTCCCTCAGTGCAGGGCAGTTGGGAGCAGCTCTCGTGGCTCAGGCTCTCCTCAGACAGGGCCCAACTGCAGCTGCAGGAGCAGGATGGGAATCCAGGCTGGTGTCCCTGAACACCCCACAGGGGAGTGGCTCCGTGCTTGGATCTCCTCAGGGCTGTGTGCTCTGAAACCACTCAAACCTCCAGCCCTTCCACCAACCCCGAGAGCTCCCCGTCCCTGCTGCCCGTGTGAAAAGCTGCCTTGCAAGGCTGCTAATTGCAATTAATATCCCACAGTTCTCTCATCATGGGCAGCAAACACCATTTCTCCTCTCCATCCCTGGCTGTGGTGTTTTCACAGACACCTCGGGTGCAGCTCCTCAGCTGTTCCCTCTCCAACCCTCACCCAGCAGCAGAGTCTGCACAGATCCCACCCTGAGCCCCCAAAATGCCCCTGGCAGGGGTGGCCCTTCCTCTGCACCAAAGGAGCCGGGCTCAGCGTCCCTCCCTGTGTCTCCAGAGCCAGGGACAGAGGCCCTGTGCTCGCAGCCCCTGTGCCATGGATCATCCTGACACCGACGCCCTTGTTCCTGGTGTGATCAGCGATCATCTGCCCGCTCAGATGGACGTGTAAAACCCAAAACCAACATGGCCCCTAAAACCAATGAGCCAGTAAATAGAGCGCTGTAAATAATCAGGAGAAAGGAATTAATTAGCAGCAGAACTCGCTTGCAGGGCACTGGGTTCATGTGGGTGCCTCTCATCTGAAACTGCCTCACGTGCCCCCGTCAGCCCTGCCCTGTTCCCTTCCCTGCCCAGACAGACACCACGGCTGAGCTGGATTTTGGGAGGGTTTGGGGCTCTGGCTGGGCTGGGACAGCTCTGTCCTGTCAGTGCTGCTGGGCAGCATCACCCTGAGAGCCCCAGGTCAGGGGGAGAGCAGAGCTCACCCAGCCTGTGATTTTTGGGGTCATGGAACTGCTCAGGCTGGAAAAGCCCTCTGAGATCAGAGTCCAGCCTTTAACCCAGCGCTGCCAAGGCCAGCACTGACCTTGTCCCCAAGTGCCACATCCACAAGGCTTTAAATCCCTCCAGGTATGGGGACTCCACCTCTGCCCTGGGAAGCTGTGCCAGGGCTGGGACAGCCCTTTTCATGAGGAAGTGCTCCCCAATATCCACCCTGCCCCTGCCCTGGCCCAGCCTGAGGCCGTTCCCTCTCCTCCTGTCCCTGTTCCCTGGCAGCAGAGCCCGACCCCCCTGAGCCCCCTCCTGTCAGGGACTTGTGCAGAGCCACAAGGTCCCCCCTGAGCCTCCTTTGCTCCAGGCTGAGCCCCTTTCCAGCTCCCTCAGCCCCTCCTGGGGCTCCAGCCCCTTCCCAGCCCCATTGCCCCTGTCCAGAATCAGGGCTGTGCCTGCTGCAGTGCCCAGCCCTGCTGCTTCCCATCCCCCTCGGCACTTGTGGGGTGCTTGGCATGCAGGAGAGGGGCTGCAGTTCCAGCCTGGGCACTGAAGGAGCTCTGTCCCTGCTTTGCTGCTGCCCCAGCTCAGTCACAGCAGAGGAGGGAAGGACAGATCAGCAGAAAGCCCAAAATGAGATTAAATTGTACCCAGAGCCCGGGTCTGAGGTCTCTGGGCTGAGTTTAGGGGAGGCTTTGACAGATCCCTGGTGCATCCTGGCAGCCCATCCTGCAGCTCAGGCTGAAGGCAGATCCTTTATAAAGGTGGCTTTCCCAAAGTTCTGTCTCTCCCTTACTTTGCTCCCCATTTGTGAATTCACCCCAGCTTTTTGGATGGAAATGTTCCAGTGAGCAGCATCAACCCCAAACCCCTGCGTTTCCTGGGAATGGCTGGGCTGATGGGAGGTGTGCTCTGTCACGTTGGAAAGAGTCGTTTCATCATGGAAAGAACGATTCCATGAGGCCAGGCAGCCTGCTGAGATCCCTGTGCTGTTCTGCTGCCGTGCAGGACCCAGCCAGGTGCCTCTTTAGCACCCGCGTGCTGCTGCTTTTATTAATGCTGCATCTGCCGTGATTTGAGCAAGGGCCAAAGGTTCAGGATTGAAACTCAAGGACCCTCTACTACTAAAAGATTTTATTAGCCATAAATCTATTATAAAGTGCCTGTGTTGACAATGGGGAATAATACAATCAAAGCTCTCTCCCCAGCAGTGACAGCCCGGCCCTGCTGCACGGAGCCACACGAATTAATCTGTCTCGTTAACTGTCCCCGGGCAGGAGCCTTTCAGGAGCCTTTCAGGAGCCTTTCAGGAGCACAAAACACTGGGACAAAGCACCAAGCAGCAGCTGTGCCTTCCAGAGGGGCTCTCTCTAAGGGAGGATGCTCCATCCAGCCCTGATCTCCTGGGTCCTGTGCTTCATGTCAGCCTCAGGTGTGAAGTGACCAACAAAATGTTCCACAGTGGCTTCTTCTGCGCTGCTGAGAGGAGAATGTTGGTGGCAAATGAGATCTTCCCTCAGGGGGAAGGGAGAACCGAAGATTCAGAGATGTTGTGGTCAAAAGGAGCCAAAAACATCAGAGAGTCTGCGAAAGCTCACAGAGGTTTGTTGGTAAATGATACGCTTGGTGTGGAAATTGGTGTCAGTTTGTCCATGACCTTTTTATAGATTCATTTTCCTCTCCCTGGAGAGAAGTTCCTCACTTTCTATGCAATTAATTATCATGACCAGTTTTCTGTACCTGTCTGAAAATGGGCTGGAGAACCTCAGGGCTCTTGATCCCCCTCCCACATTGCACTCCCACTTTGCAGCCTCACTCCTGGATCCAGGGGTTGTATGGGCTCACTGGTGCTGGCACCCGGAGGCTGATAATGACCCTAAAAGATCGTGGGAGTGTTCCCACAACAGAGGCCATTCCAGTTTTGAGGGTTCCTACTCTTCCCTGTAAATTCCACAGGAAAATGTCCCATCCCAGCCCTCCTGGCAGCCCCTCACAGTGCTGGCAAACCCTCCCTTTTCCCCCTGCCCCTCCCTGTGCAGCCTCTCCCATCACAGCCCCAAAGGGGTTTAGGTGCACACTGGAATAAAACTGAAATTGCTGGAACATCTCGGGGAGGAGGCTCCTTGTGAAGGAACAGAAGGACAGATGAGGAGGGGACAAAGGTTCACAGCATTTGAACATCCCAGGAATTAAGGAATTAACTGACCACCATTCTGAGGCACAGGGCTACCAAAACTAAAACAAAACCCAGCAGCACCCAGCTCCTGGAGCCTCACAAAGCCAGGCTCTGATAAACCCTGCAGGTGTGATGAGCTGCCCTGGGCTCTGCTTGGGGGTCTCTGCCCACAGGACAGACATCACTCTCATCAAGGATTTCAAACACCTCTGGTGCTTTTATTCACATTCCTGTTTCCAGAAGAGCTCTGGAAGTTCTGTCCAGGCCAAAAGCAAACGAGGAGAGCCTTCCATGCTGTGGGAGCTCGGGAATGCGGAGGGAGCGAGCTCCTGCTGGGCACTGCCAGGGAAGGTGTGGGAACAGCAAGTCCAGATCCTTCCTCCTTCCTCACAGGGAATGGCTGCCCAGTGCCAGAGGGCAGGGCTGGCTGGGATTTGGGGCAGGAATTGTTCCCTGGCAGGGTGGGCAGGGGCTGGGCTGGAATTGCCAGAGCAGCTGTGGCTGCCCCTGGATCCCTGGCAGTGCCCAAGGCCAGGCTGGACATTGGGGCTGGGAGCAGCCTGGCACAGGGGGAGCTGTCCCTGCCAGGGCAGGATGGGATGGGATCAGCTCTAAGGTCCCTCCCATCCCATCCCACCCCGATTCCGTGTCCTGTGCCGGTGCAGAGCTCCCGGCTGCTCAGATGTTCCTGAGTTTCAGTTCCCCTGCACCCTCAGCCCCCCCAGCTCTTGCTGTAAGTGCCCTTTTGAGGAGTTGGGCAAAACAACTCCTTTGTGTCTGAGAGCCATTTCCCGCTGGGTTTCTCATGCCAACACTATGGCTGGAAAATAAACGGGTCTTCTTTCCCATTTGCAGAAACTTTCAAGCACTTTCAGCAACTCTAAATGGAAAAACAGCATTCAGGCTCACAATACCTTCCCTTTCCACACCTGCTTTTCTGGAATTACTCTCAACAAGCATCTGAAAGGAGAACTAAAAATACCAACGATTTTGTCGCTATCTGGGAGTGTCCCATGAATGGCTGAGCTGGGAGGTTGTGGCTGCTGTTGGCAGTGGGCAGCAATTCCGGGCTCTGCTTCCCTTCCCAGCAAAAGCTGCTGCTGCAGGGGCTCTGTGCTGGGGCTGGGCTTGGGCACTTCAGCCCAGCCATGGGCTGAGAACAGAGCAGCTGTGGCTGCCCCTGGATCCCTGGCAGTGCCCAAGGCCAGGCTGGCCATTGGGGCTGGGAGCAGCCTGGCACAGGGGGAGCTGTCCCTGCCAGGACAGGGGTGGCACTGGGTGGGATTTAAGGTCCCTTCAACCCAAACCATTCCATGATTCCACAAAATTTCCAACTTTCTACTTCAGAAACTCCTGAAGCTTTGGGTTTGTTCCTTTTCCAAATGGAAAGCTCCACACTGGAGCTTTTAGCAGAGCTGGGAAGCTGGGAGCAGATCAGAACTAATGGGAGATTTGTCAGCCCCGTTCCTGCCATGCAGGGTATCCTAATCTCCCTGCTTCCATCGTCAGGGATCCCCCAGACATCCCAGAGCAGGCTCTGCTCCTCCAGTTCCCACCCGCAGGGCCCCGGGCTGGGCAGGAGCTGGAAGGCGAAGGGTGGATCTTCCCCAGCTGCAGTTCTGAACCTCGCTCTGGGGAATCCTTTCCTCTCTCTGGCACAGGAAAGGGAGGGATCAGGGGAGAAATGGGAGAAGGATCATCCTTTAAGCACAAACATTAAAGCTGCATTTAGCACCTGTCTAATTTTTAATATGGGCTGAGCTGCAGTCGGATATTGGGCACTGAGCTAAGTGACAATTTATGCAGCAATTCTAAATTAGCTGCAGCACAGAGAGAAAGGCACTGCTTTGGCTCAGCAGCTTCAACGGGAACTCAAATCGCTTCGAGCCCAGCCAAAAAAAAGGTGAGTTGGGGGGGAAGGGGAGGCTGAAAGCTCAGAGTTTTCTTCCTTTGTGTTAAAGTGATGGGAATTTGGAAGGTCAGTGTTTTAAAAGGAGGAGTCTGTGCGTTGGGATAGATGGGAGACTGGGAAGGAATCGTTCCCTGGGAGGGTGGGGAGGCCCTTCAGGGGCACCACCTGTGGGGTCCTGGGTGCTCCCAGAGCTGCCCAGGTGAGCCCAGGTGAGCCCAGGTGAGCCCAGGTGAGCCCAGCCCAGCCTGGTCAGGAGCTCCGTCAGGCTGGAGCACACCACGAACCTCCAGCAGCACAGAGCCACGATGGAAGGGGTCGGAGATCTGGGCCTGGGAGAGCCAGGCAGGCTGGAGGGGAGGCGGCTCTGCAGAGGCAGCAGAGCTCCCTGCAACGGCAGAAGAGGCTGTGCCAGGGCCAGTGGGGGGAATTGTCCTCATCGGTCCCTGCCGGGTGAGCGGGAACAGGCTGGGGCTGCGCGGGGAAAGCGCAGCTCGACTGCTGAAGTCACCCTGAGTAAAACTGAGGGGTTTCAAGTGGGGGAATCACAGAATATCTGGAGTTGGAAGGGCCCCATAAGGAACATCCAGGCCATGCTCCATTTGCTGCATTGCCCACAGGGGGGTTTGGAGGAGTTTGGGGCCAGCAGCTGGAAAAGCTGCAGTGCAAACGCCAGCCCAGCCAGGCACTGACTCCTGCATGCAGCTGAGCAAAGCTGAGAAACTTCATTTCCAGCTCTCGTGTCAGGCCCACTCTGCAGAGCACTGGGAAATTGGTGCCAGTAGTGAGGAAACAACAGGAGCACCTGGCCCAGGTGGGAAGGCAACTCCTTTAACCCTAAAGGAACATTTCACGCCTGTCCCCAAATCCAGGTCACACCTGTGCTCCCAGAGAGGCAGCACAGCCTCTGTGTTCCCCTGGAATAAAGAATGATGGCAGGATAAAGTATTTCTGTGAGGGAATGTGCTCCTTGCATAGTTATTAATTCATTACTGGCCATAGCCAAACTCACTCCTCCACTAAGTCATCTATTAAATGAGCCAAGTGAAATTTATTAACACAGCATTGATCATTTCAGTCTTTTAGCATAAAGCATAATGGAACAGAAGCAGGAGTAATAATTCCTTGCCTGGCTTCGTGTCTCGTGCTCAGGGCCGGGTGTCACAGCTCCAGCTGTCCCGGAGCTCCCTCCCAGCAGGAATGTCCCAGCAGCGGGGCATCATCTGCCTTCTGCTCAAGGAGCTTCCCTTGGACTCGGCTGGGATGGCTCTGGAAACATCGGAACAACAGAAGTGAGCGTTGAACCAGCCCTGAGAGGGACTGCCCAGAGGGAAGGAAATCCCAGGGTGAGGCTCTGTTCGTGCCCCGAGCCCATCCTGGCAGAGCTCAAGCTCCTCTCACAGGACTTCACCCAGGTCTGCCCCTGTGAAAAGCTGGGGCCGGGGCAGGGCACGGAGCCAGGTCTGTCCCCAGGCTGGGCTGCCTCTGCCCGGGGCAGCTCCTGCCCCCTCTGGAGGTGTCCCAGGGTTGTTTTTGGAAGGAATCCTCATCCCCACAGGAAATTGTGCAGTCACTGCTGTGTACAGGTGGACTCAGCCTTTCCTAAAGCTCTGACCATTTCTGTTCACCAAGCTCAGTTTGTTCCTGCTGGGGATAATTCAGCCTTTAGGCAGAAAGGGATTTCCAAGGGGTTTCCAATTCTGCATTGGGTGGGGAAGTGCTGCTCCGTGTCCCTCCCGCTGCCCCCTAAATGAAGCAGAAAGCAGGAATCTCTCTCTGAGGTGAGGCAGGAGCTGTGCAGACCAAAGGCTCTCACCTCTGAGATCCCAGTGGGCATCAGGAAGTGATGCTTGTGAGAATCACAGCAGCATCCAAATCTTGCCCCTTCCCTGCATCGAACCACAGACAGGTCCCAAAGTGCTCACCCAGGTCACAGATGCTCAAAGCTACCTAAGAAATTAAATAAGAGTTAAGCTTTAAATTACATCAGGCAGGACTCACAAGGTCCAGCCAGCAGAGAGGGGGAGCACAGCCCTGGCTTTGCTCCTGTCTTTAATTCAGGGAGGGGACAGAGAGCAGAGAGGGCACAGGGCAGGGCTGGGGCTACTCCAGTCTGAGGTTGTCTTAAACCTGAGCTGGAGGAGGAGGAGGAGGAGGAGGGACAAATCCTGAGCACCCCGTGGAAAAAGCCACCAAGGAACACCCTGGTTCTGCCAGCCCAGCCTCCCCACAACCAGCCCCTCAAAGCATCATCAACCACCACCAAGCCTTGAAGTAAAACGAGCCCCAGCCCAGGCTGAGAAGGGTTTGCATTCCCTGAGAAGGGTTCTACATTCCCTGGGAAGGGTTTGCATTCCCTGAGAAGGGTTCTACATTCCCTGGGAAGGGTCTGCCTTCCCTGGAAAGGATTCTGCATTCCCTGGGAAGGGTTTGCATTCCCTAGGAAGGGTCTGCCTTCCCTGGGAAGGGTTCTGCATTCCCTGGGAAGGGTCTGCATTCCCTGGGAAAGGTTTTGCCTTTCCTTGACACGAAACAAAGCCGAGCTTGGGTTTCTGTGCCGGGGGCTCTGAGCAAGGTGTGGGATTCACCCCTGACCCCAACCCCTCTGCTGCTCTGTGATCCAGTGTTACTCACTGATATTCCACAGGGCAAAAAGCACTGGGAGAATAAATCCTTTAACAGAACCCCCTCCATCTCCATCCACACGGATCGATGCTGCTTAAATCACCCCCTGCTCCTGCAGCCCCTCGGGGCTGGGGGCACTAAACCTCCCCAGGTCCTTCCCCTGTCCCCACGTGGTGCTGCTGTCCCAGGCTGTGTCCCCACAATTCCAACCAGCTCCTCTCAGCAGCTGAAGATTTTGCATTTGCTGCACAAAAAGGGCTCTCACTGCTGGCAGGCATGGGTTTGCATTTCACCTCAGTGGAGCTCATCAAAGTCTGGAGCCTGAAACAGGCATTGATTTTTTCATGGCATGTCTGGGTTTGCTTTTGTTACGGGGTTGTGTCTTGCAAAAGTTGACTAGAAACTGAAATATTTCTTGTAAGTGGATTTATAAATCCAAACCTTTTAGCAGTTGGCTGCTGCTGTTGCTGCCGGATTTACTGATGAGTCTGTTTTTTAAAAATAAGATGTTTAAACAGACATTGACACTTTTTTTTCATGGAAATTTTAATCATGGCACAGCTTTTCTATTTTTCAATCAAAATTTTTAGTGAGAACATTTGACTAATAAATCCAAAGGGTTTGCAAGTGTGGATACGTGTGGAGTATCACAGGTTTCACTAAAACTTGCAAAAGAGGGGAAAAGGTCTTTTTTGGCTAAATCCCCACTTAGCCAGCAGAATAAATAACAGATTTCAGCTGTGCAGGGCTGAGCTCTCCCAGACTCCAGAGCCAAGGCCTAAAGTCATTCCCTCACCCTCTTCCTGCGCCTTCCTGCTCTAAACACCAAATCTCTGCCTTTGTCCCCACACCTGTGACAGGAGAATTGCAGGGAGGCTTTTCTCAAGAACGCTGCCAAGCCACAAAATCAGCAGGAAATCAGTTTTGAGAGTGAAAGTTACTTCTGAGTGGTGGGATCTGGAGGGGGGAAGCTTCTCTGGTGATTTTGGGTTGAAAGAAAAACACACTGACAATGTTTTTTTGCAGTCACGAGGTGACAGGAGTAGTCCAGCCCCTGGCAAGGCTGCTCTGCCCAGCTGCTGCCGGGAGCAGCTCCTGTGCTCTCATTGCAAGGCCAGGAGGAGACCAGCGTGTGCAGAGAGGTTTGTGTTGGCCCCAGTGGGACAAGACTGGATGTGAGCGATTCCAGAGCAGTCCCTGAGCCCCACACAGGCAGATTTAGGCAAAGAGCAGCTTCCCTGAGCCACAACCCCTGCAGGAAAGCTGGATGGGGAGGATCAGGATCCTGCGCCTCCTGCCATGCATCCATAAATCCCAAATTCCATGCGGGTGTTGAGCAAGACAGGCAGGGCTGGGGCATCGTGGGAGGGAGGGCAGCCTGAGCTCCCCCACCACAGCTGAGAGCGTTTGGGGTGGTGTAGAAAAAATATGGGTGTCGCGGGACTCAGTCGGTTCAAGGTGACTTCTACAGTTCAAGGCAGCTCCTGCAGTTTATTTGCAAGGGCCGTGGGTGCAGGAGCTCTGCTTGAGCTGCCACAGCTCAGAGCATGGCCCAGAGAGTGAGAGAGAGAGGTAGAGAGAGCTTAAAATCTGGTTCCATGACATTATATCTCTTCTTATACTGAATATGGCAATGGTACAACATCCAATCAGTAGAAGACAGAAATCCTGATAGAATTTACACACAACCTATCACAACTACTACATTACCATACTGGGTTACATTTTAACTCCTAAAAATTACTTTCTAAAACTACTTTTTTCTTCCCTGCCACTCTGGCAGGGTTTCTCTGACCCTTGGACTTCTCTCTGTGCTGAAGCATCCCCTTCTCTGCTAAAGCCATTGTTCAGTGCAGAGGGATTCTCCTTCAGCTGGCCAGCCCATTGGTTTGGGCTGTGCAGTAACTCACAGCTCGGTATCTCAGATCTCAGAGCCAGCTTTCAGTTCTATTTCACTCACAGGTTTCAGAGTTTCAGAATCTTTTGCCAAGCAGTCACATTTATAAGGTTTCCCTATTTCATCCTCCCCAACAGGGTGGGATTAGCGGGGCTGGGGGTGGCAGGGCTGGATGGAATGAGGGCTGGGAAGCTCCCTGATCTCCACGTCCGGTCTCCAGGTGGGTGGTGCGTCCCTGTCCGGGCTGTGCTCAGGGCAGGGGGAGGTTGGTTGTGCTGGTGACGTGGGGTGTCAGACACTGCAGCTTTGGGCACACAGAGCTAAAGGTGCTCCTGCCTTCCAGTGCGATCCCGCTGGATTCTCCAGTGGAACTGCCCCACCTGCAATTAACACCGCAATTAGAGCCGTTTCCATGCAGAGCCGTGTTAAATGTGTGGAGATTTTTTTCCCTTTATGGATGTCTTGTGCCTGATCCTTTCTTTCCATCTCCAGAATGGATTAAAAGGCTCCTTTTAAGAAGCTGGAACAAGTTTCCCAGGCTAATGCAGCCCCAGCCAAGTTGTTCTTTTATCGAGGCATTTTAGTCGTCGCCGCAACATCTTTCAGGCTTATTAAATCAGCCTCGTCTCCTGAGGGAGGTTTTAAATGGGGGTAAAATACCAGATTAAGCAGTCCAGGAACTCATTTGATTTAATTTCATCTGTATTTAGTTTTTTCCTTTGTCTCCTCTTCAGGAAAGCAGAAAGAACATTTTGGAGGTATTCGAAAGATGCCCCTTTTTAACATTTTGGTGATATAATAATTCAGTAAAGCTGTAATAATCTGCCCCTCTCAGTACTCATAAAAATCCATCCTCCCTTCTATCTTTTCTCTTTCCTTCTGCCTTTAGCACACCAGTGCAGCAGCCCAGAGCTGGGTGGTGACTCTCGTTCCTAAACGTTCCTGACCTTGTGCAGAGGACAGAGTTGGGAACACTCAGGGAAATGCTGTGGCTTCCCCAGGATCCCTGGGAGTGTCCAGGGCCAGGATGGAACACCCTGGGACAGTGGGAGGTGTGGGTGGCACTGGATGGGCTTTCAGGTCCCTTCCAGCCCAAACCATTCCAGGACTGCATTTCCACCCAGGCACATTTTGGATCCTGACTGCAGGGAAAGCACTCCGGGAGCGATCAGAGCCTGCTGACCTGGAAGTGACAGATGAGGGACGTTCCTGAGGCTCTGGGTGGGTCAGCACAGCCTGGAACAGTGGCAAGCTCAGAGCTAGGGTCCCTGGCCCCCAGTCCCTGGGGCCGTCCTGCTGCCTTCTCCTGCAGCCCTTGAGTTCTCCAGCAGCTCCAACGCCTCACAGAATGAAAAGGGGTTGATGGTGCTTATCTGAATTTCATGCAAATCAGCCCAAACACGGCCCTGGCAGCTTTCCAGCTCCCGTCAGGAGTCTCTGCCTCTCGTCCAGGCTCTCAGCAGCCCCTCGATGGGCTTGGAGATCTGTGGCTTTGATGGTTCCTGGCTTTTTTGGCACCAGAACGCCTGGACTTGGGTCAGAGGGCAAGATCCTGGAGAGGAATGAGCTGAAGGGCACTGCTGTGCTGGGCAGGACTCAGCTCCTCTGAAGGACCAGAACCTTCTGTTTCTGGGGCCATTTGGGCCTGGATGAGCAGCTCATCCTCAGTCCCAAACCTCGGCATCTCCCTGCTCCACTCCCCAACCTGTCCTGCAGTGGGAACTGTTGGGTGTCCCTTGTGCTGTGGGGTCCCCGTGGTGCCCCCAAGGTGATCCCCCAGCCAGCCCTTCCAGGAGCAGGACAAACAAATGCACGAGGCTTCGACTTGAAAAGCAGAAAAGCAAACCTGTGCTGCTCCACAAGCCCTCCCCACATCACCTGCTGCCCCGCGCCTCGGTTTGCCCAGGTTTTGCCGATTTAAGCTCTTTGTTTGCTCTCCAACTGCCGCTCCAGGCAGTGCCAGGTCCGGAAGGTGCCCGGCTCTGCTCTGAGCCCTGAGCTGTTCCCGTCACGCAGCAGCCCCTCCATGCCAGGGGTTTCATTGCCAGCATCCCGGCGGTGTCCCCGCACACCCGGCGGAAGGCGGCGGGCGGCGCTGACCTCTCCGGTCCCCCCGTTCTGCCTGGCAGACTCTTTTCAATTATTTCCTCCCCACGTTGCTGTTTACATTTCGCGCTCGCATCCTCTGCCGCGTTCCCCATCGCCTCCCCGCAGCCCGAGCGCCTCCTAATCTGAAGTGTGTTCCAGCCTTATCTCCATCAAAGCAGAAGGGCTGGCGAGTCACCCTCGTTCCCGGATCCTTGAGGAGCTGCAGCCAGGAGCGCTCAGCTCAGCTTTCACCGCGGCTGGAGTAACTCGCAGACAATTCTCCTGTCAAGAGCACTGAGGACAAAATGAAATGTTCTCTATTTTTTTTTTTTTTCCCCAAGGCTGCCCGTTAATCTCTGCTCAGCAGTGATTGTGTGTCATGTTTCATTCCGGGCTGTCACCGAGTTCACTCCATCCCCTCCCAGAGCCGACCTGCGAGATTTGAGAGCGGGGCTGTGGCTGGTGGTGGGAGCAGGACCCGGGGCAAGACCCAGGGCTGGCAGCGTTTGCTGAGCAAATTGGGTTGGTCTCCAGTTGCACCAGTGCAAACTGGGGCTGGGATTGGTCTGCTACCACGGGCAGAAAGTATTTTGCAGTTTTGTAGGAAGGAGCATTTGGTGCTGAACAAACTGTGCTGGCTGAGGGGTTGGGAGGGACCTCAGGGAGCCACGCAAGTCGGGTGGGCTCCTCTCTTCTCCCTGGCTGGCCGGGGGAACTGCCCAGACTCAGGCACTCTCTCCTGGGGCAGGCAATAACTCCCTGAGGCCCTCAGGGTTCCCACCTGGCCGCAGCCAGGACGGGGTGCTGGGCAGAGGGGGCTGTGCCTGGCCCCAGTGGGGTGGGAAGAGCCATTTCTGCTGAGAAGCAGAGCAAGGCTTGAAGTCCTTTTCTTCCCTCCTCAGGTTTTGTTGCTTTTTCTCGGATCCACAGGGTTCTGTTTATTGTCACCTGGAGCATTTGCTGAGATTTTGATATTGATCCAGCTCGGAGAGCAGAAAGGCGCTGCAAACAAAGCCCCAGTGCCACACTGACAGTGAGATCTCACTTCTCTGCCGGCAGTGAAAGAGAGGTGCCAGAGAGGCAGCGCAGACACCCGAGCTGTAATTACTGATATTGAAGTGATCGCTGCACAGCCCCAGTTAGCACTGGAGCAGCAGCATTTGCATAAAAACTACAAGCACAGAAATGCTCTGAAATGACAAATACAAGGAAACTGTATCAGATTTGCATTAAATTAGTGACTGTGTGTGAGATGCCATTTAAATGGCAGGTGACTCGAAAATTTCTCTCCCTTTTAGTGCAAGAGGCTGAAATGTTCATTTTCATGGTAAACAGAAACTGCACATTGATTTGGAGCTTGAAAGCATGTCTACAAATAGCTCTCCCTGGGAATGGGGCTGGAGGCGCAGAAATCACAGCACTGCCTTGCCCTGCCTGGCTCAGGAACTCGGCAGCACAGCCTGCATTTCTTTCATCCACTTGTTAAAAATCCTGCAGTGACAACAACGAGAAACCCAAACCCCCTGAGCCTGGGGGGCAAAACAATTCCCTGCAATTATCGGGGAGAGTGACCTGATGGATTATTGCACACCAGGGCCGTGGGTGAGGAGGGATAGAAGGGTCTGCAGGGAGCTGGAGGTGCCCACTGGCTGCTCCCAGGCAGCACCTGGGACTGGCAGGGCAGCGGGATGGGATTGGGATTTCTCCTGCAGTTCCTGGATCCCGTTTTCGATGGGCAGCCATCGAGATCCCTGGCTGGGATTGGTGTTGCCCATCACACCCTGGCTGTAGGAGGAGGCCCCCGGCCTGCTGGGGCTCTCAGTGGCCCCAAACTCAGCACAGAGCCTGGGACACTCCTTTCACCCTCTGGATCCTCTCCCATCCCACTGGAGTGGCTGGGTGGGACTGAGCTGCTGCCTGGGGTTAAACCTCACAGGGAGGCTCCAAGTGAGAGCTTTTCAGAGTTACCCTTTGCTGAATGAATTATTCTCCTAACACATCTGAATGGGCTATTTGGGGATGAAAAATGTCAGTTCTTTCTCAAAACAGGCCCGTCTGGAACTGTCACTTGGCAATGCCTCAGCAGAAGAAAGACTTTTCTCCCCAGGTTTTGCTGTGGTCACCCCTGATAACTTGCTCAGGTTCAGTTCAGCTGTATCATTTCCAAGGAATTGTTTGAATGGCTTTAATGTGCTGTGGACCAAAAGAAGAAATTCCACTCCCGGTAATTAAGATGGAATGGGTAATTATTCCTGTCTGTCTCCAAATTCCCTTTCTGGAGGAAGAAGGAGAAAACTGAGCTTCCCAATGCCTTTGTCTGCTCCACCACGGGAGGAGCCCTGCTTTGTACCCACCTGCTTTGCACAGATTTATTGGTGTCCCCCCGCAGGAGCAGAATTCCTTGGAAAACCGAGCCCCCCTAAGGAGAGGAGGGAGCGGGAGCTGGTGTGAGCGGCTGCCCTGCTCTGCCCCACCCACACCTGGCTCCAAGGGCTTGACAGATTTGAGATCAACCACAAGGAGTGCCCAGGGCAGAGAGCGCCGGAACCGTTTGGGAACGCGGCACTGAAATCTGCCCCGAGAGGCAAAACCTGCCGTGGTCACTGGGCTGGGGGTCAGAGGGGCAAACGGAACCTGAAACCCCCAGGAACTCTCCCAGCCGCTTCTTCCCGACGTGTCAGGGACGCGTTTGGCCGCGCTGGGGTCTCCCGTGTTCGCTCCCGTCTGTGACCCCAGCCCTGCCCTGCCGGGGCCCTGGCAATCACTGTCAATCACACATCAATCACACGTCAATCACACATCAATCACACATCAATCACACATCAATCACACGTCAATCACACGTCAATCACTCGTCAGTCCCGGCTGATTTGGGTTTCATCAGAGCCGTGTGGGGACAAAAGGTGGGGAGGGAGCGGCTGCCAAAGCACTGAGGGCAGGGGAAGGCAGGGAGCTGGGCTGGGGCAGGATTGGAGTGTTTGTGATCCAGGGGAGCGGTGGGACACTGTGGGAGAGGCAGAGCTGGGAGCCAGAGGGGACTGGGGACCGGTGGGGTGGAGCTGGTGCTGCTCTAGGAGGTGCGGGAGAGGCTTTTGGGTGGCTTCCGACTAAAGCAGAGCACAGGGTCTGAGCAGGGAGAAAGGAAGAAAAACTCCAGAATCCCTGAGTCTCCTGAGCTGGGAGGGACCCACAGGGATCATTGATCCACCCCAGGCCCTGCCCAGACACCCCAAATCCCCCCTGGGCATCCCTGGCAG
>JACBWW010000104.1:259645-289417 GCA_020086605.1 Lanius collurio
ACTATTACATTTATTTTATTTCTTTCTTATTAAATTGTATTTCTGACTTGAAGTCCCTCACTAGTTTGCTTTAAAACTAGTACACATGGGAAACTCAACTATTTCTGCCCTGATCTTTTCCTCTGGCCATCAAACCTCAAAGTAAGAGCAGTAAGACCACATGCATGATAAAAACTCAGACTGGAAGGTTCCAAAGTAATGAAAATCCCGACCCCATTCTGGGGAAGTTGTTGGAGCTGCTCACCCCACTCCTGTTCAGTCATTGTGGTTTGATGAAGTCAAACCCCTGCTCACAGAGGCTTCACATCTGGAATTCCACCTGTCTCCAACAGTAAAGGGATCCTGGAGAAGGGAAGTTGAAAAGGAAGTGAAAACAAACCCCGAAAGTTGTAATGAGCCACTCTTGATTTATCAAAGCACTTTGACATCTTTGAAACAAAACAAGACCACGGAAACAAATGGTCCCAAAATCCTGTGCATCAGGAATGTGCCTGTGGCAGGGGAGTCCCCTGGAAGGTTTAATCATGGCAAAAGGGAGGAAACTGATTTCAAAAGGCCAGGGAGCAACCTGGGATAGTGGAAATTGTCCCTGCTCATGCAGGGGTGGAATGGGATGGGTTTTAAGGACGCTCCAACACAAACCCTTTTAGGATTTTAGAGGATTCTCTGTCAAAGCTCTTTAGACCAACACAGACACTGAGATGTTGTGACAAGCTGGCCCTCGAGGGGTGACACGACTCGGGACAATACATTCTGTCTGTCTTTAATGCAGGAGAGACCCAGTCTGGGGAGACAGCGTGGGCCAGAGCAAGCTGGGACACAAGGAAGGAAAGGTCAGAGGTTCCAGACATCAGGAAGGGACCAGGCCAGGCAAAAATCTGATCTTCTGAGGTGGCAGAGAAGGTTCTGGGAGCGATGCACACCTAGGAGCATCCCCCTGCCACCAGCACGGCTGCTTCCCATGAGAGTGGCCAGGATGAGGGATCGTTGTCCCACAGGACTGTCCTGGAAAGGCGTTTCTGTGGGCATGGGATGGAGCTGAATGCCCAGGGCTGTAAGCGGGCAGCTACAGCTAAAGGTGCAGCCAGCAGAAAGATCCCAGCCAGGCACTTCCCTCCACTTAATTCTCTGAAAATTTCCACAGCTCTAATCAAGGAATAAAAGGGAAAATACATAGATGTGCATATATACATAAATATATAAAAATATGTATCAGGGCATTAACTTTCATTGTCAGATCTAGTCAGGGTTTGCTGAACGAGGTAACTACGAGGAGCAGTGGAACAATCACCACAGCCCTGCTTGGGCCTTTTGTTTCCAAACGAGCCTCACACCACTCACCCCCACAGAGGCACTTTGGGAGAGCAAAGGGAAGAAAAAGGGAAGGTTTGAGATTGGGAAAATAACCAAGCAAAAGGCATAAAAATCTGCTAGGAAGCAAGTGGGAGAGGGCTGGGGCTCAGCTGGGGGGGTTGGTAGATTGATGAAAGATAGAACTGACAGAAAAATAAGGTAAATATAGAGTATAGGATAATATAGAGCATAGAATAATGTAGATTATAGAATAATATATAGAATATAGGGTAGTAATGAATATAGAATGCTATAGAATATAGAATAGTATAGAATACAGAAAAATATTGAATAGGGAATAATGAAAGTTCAGCGTGGAAGTGGGCGGGTACACAGATAAAATGGTAAAAGAGAATGTGTGTGTATTTGGGGCATCTTCTCCAGCATTCTCTAACCATGGGAGCACAGGCAGCAACAGAGGGGAGAGGGGGCAGTGCCCCCCTGCTGCCCCCCAGCCACTGGGGCCATGAGGGGCTCCAGCCTCGTCCACCTGAACCTGTCCCCATCCCGCCCCTCCGGGTGCTGGCTCTGAGCCCAGGGAGCCAGGGCAGAGAGCAGCCTCTGTCTGCCAGCCCAGCGTGCCTGGCTCTGGCATTATTTACACAGTTTTGGCATGAGATTGCAGCTCAAGGCAAAACAAAGGGTTTCAGTGCTGAGAGTCATTCCCAGAGCTCGCTGCTCCCAGAACCTGGACGTGGGCATCAAACATTGCCGGTGTGCTGGGCTCTGGCCTGGGCCACCTTTGCCATCTGCACCTCGGGCCTGGATTGAACTGTGGGAGCTCCTGTGGGGGCTCAGGGACAGGGCAGAGCTGCAGGGAGCAGGGGGGCTCCGGGAGATGTGGGGGAGCAGTCTGGAAACCCCAGGAAGGAGCTCTCTCTTCCCAGCAAACACCACCTGTGCCCAGAATGAACAGGTGGGAATATCAGAGGCCAGCCCACGTCAGAGCCAGGGGCACCAGGAGCTTCCTGGTGAGTCCCCAGCCCTCCCAGGAGAGCTGCAGCTCTTCCCAGCTCTCCCGAGGAGTGAGGGAGAGGCAGTTCCATTGAATCAGCACATTTCCAAATGTCAGTGGCAATTGGAATCAAAGCTGCGGAGCTGCAGCAGGCGCAGCAGGGCCGTAACAATTCTGGGAATATTATTATGGAGTTAAGTGCCTGCATTAAGGCTCTGCTCTCGCAGGGCTCACCTGCCTGAGGAGCTGGGGCTGTGCTCGTGCAGTCTGAGCAGCAGAGCCAGAGAGCTGTGCGGGCCCTCAGGGAGCTGAGGGCAGCTCTGAGCATCCTCCTGTTTATCCTCCATCACCGTTCAGCCCAATTCATTTGCCTTCTCCAGCCTGACCTTTCCTTCCCTGCACCAGCAGCTTTTCAGGGAGCTGTTGGATGAACCCACTCCCAGCCCTGTAACAACAAGAAGCCAAAGGAGCCTCGTGTTTTCCAGCAGAGGGGCTGGGGCAGGCAGCTGAGGAATGAGCCTCACACCCCCAGCGATGGCATGGCTGGGCACAGGGCAGGGAATATCGACCCGTGCATCCTCCCAGATGGGAAGAGCAGAGCCCCACCAATCCCAGTCACCAAGGCAAGGAGAGCTCTTGCCTCACCGTGCTCTGCTGCTTTGGCTCCAGCCTCCCGGGGACTCGCAGCCCAGCACCCCTGAGCGAGGCCGCCGGTGCCTCCCCCAGCCTGGGCAGAGCCGTGCCCCAGCCCCAGATAATCCCAGCAGACCTTCCTGCTCCTGCAGGGCCTGGGTCAGGCTGGCTGGGGTCCCTCTGGGGGCAGGAGGGATGAGTTCCTCTGGGGAGTGACTGATCCTTTTCTAACAAAGGTGTAGGGAATTGTGGCTGGACTGCCCCTGGTGTGTCTGGATTTCCCAGAGAGCCAGCTCGGGCCTGGGCCTGCGTTCCAGCAGCTGGGATTGCTCTCCAAGTGATGGCAGGAATCCCGTGGAAGGAAACCTCCTTTTCCTGGTTGCTTTGAGGCTCTTGCACTGACAGTCTCAGAATCCATGGGTTTTCTTGGCGAGTCTTCCATCATCTTCTCCTCCCCTGTCTCTCTTCTCTGCTGTGGCACAGAATTCCCTCCTTCCCACAGTGTGACTCCTGTGGGAGCAGCACACAGGGGTACTGGTGGATGCAATCCTCCTTGAACAGCCTCATGATACCAAGTTACAGGAGCAGACTGCCCAGAGCCACCTCAGCGTGTGGAGAAGGCCAGAGACACAAATCCACCTGTTTGTGTTGATCTACAACAGCATTTTCACTGCCAGAGAGCTGCAACCTCTCCCAAAAAGTGAAGATCTGAGTTAAGGAAGCCCCAAAGTGCTGCTGTCCAAGGGGTGCCCTCACTGCCTGCCACTCAGGGAAGGCTTCCTGAACTCATCCAAGGCCACATCAGTGTCCCCAAGGGCATGGAGGAGCCTTTCCTTGGACAAAGCCTCCCCTGGCTCAGCAGCTCAGCCCTGCTCGGGGCCCGGGGAACGTGCTGGGGTTGGGATTTGCTGAGCAAGGCCTGTAAAAATTAACACCTCTCACCAGGGAGGCAGTGGGGGATGATTAATGAGCACAGGCAATGCAGGGGGCCGGGGGGAACAGATTTGCTAAACTGACAGCAGATAAAATGTTGGTTCCTGCTGGGAACAACGAGGTTGGCAAACCCCACCACGGGCCAGTGCCCAGGGTTAAGTGGGGAGGCCACAGCCCCATAAATTGTTCATCACCTCATCCAGAGGCACAGCCCTGGAGCCTCTCTGGTCCAGTGAGCCCAGTAATGAAAGGTTCAGAGCTGCCCCGGACAGGAGATCGAGTGCTCTGGTTACTCCAGCTCTGATAAGATTTTAGATGAGGATTTATTTCATTAATGGTGTTTGCAGTGCATCCATCTCCTCCTCGTTCCAGGGTGATCCTGTGTGTGTTCTGCAGGAGGGGGAGCCTGCAGGGGTGCTCAGGAGAGACTTTTGTCCCAGGAATGAAACTGGAATGACTGACCAAAGCAAGGGAGGAGCTGTTACAAAACCACTTGGCCCAGAGAAAAATGCAGCAAAACTCACCCAAAACAATTCCAGTTCTGTGTTTATCGTGTGACTTTTTGCTCAGGAAAGTTCAAAAGCAGTTTGCTGAGGCACGTATTTCTCCCTCTGCTGTGTGTTGCTCAAGTGGCTGAAAACTGTGTGTTCTCTGTGGGGCAGGGATCTGGTGCTGCTGGCTCCCTCCTGACCCTCAGGGATGGAAATTCAACAAGCAACCCCCCAAGATGTAAAAATGTCTCCCACTAAACAGATCCCCCTGGCTCCAGGAGAGTGGGAGTCACTTCCCCCAGTGTCTCTCCAAGCCATCCAACTTCCCTGAGTTGGGTCAGGCAAACACTGACACCCCCAAAAAACACCTCCAGTACCCAGGGCTGGAGCACAACAGCCCTGCAGCCCCTTCTGGCAGAGGCTTCCTCCTCCATCAGCTCTGACATCTGCCGTTGACATCAATTCTGAGAATTAATGGCACACTTCACTGGCCGGGGCTGGCCATCCATCAGCAGCTGCTGCCATCAGGGGAGCACGGAGGGATGCTCAGGGAGCTCTCCTGGATATGGGGAGCAGGGATTGAGGTTCCCACTGGAAAGGCAGGTGGGAAGGAGAAGGAACCTGGAGGGAAGGGAGGGTGAGCACGGAGGCAGCGAGGGGAGGAGCTCTGATGGTTTCACATGCTCCCCTCCGTGTTTCTGACACGCTACAAAAATTGCACAGCCTTGACCTGGGGGTTCCAATCAAGGCCAAGCTCTGGATTTGATTTATCCTGGCAGTGGGCAGCTTTGAAGCTTCCTCAAGGTGTGTGCACAGAAAAGCCCCCCGAGGCTGTCCCTGTGCCATGAGGATCCCAGCTCTCCTGGCAGAGCAGCAAACACAGGAAGTTCCCGGGAGCCATCCAAGGCCATCCTATTTTCAGAAGTGGCTTAATCATGAGGTGTTCTAAGGACAGGGGACTGCATTTGTTAACTACAGATCCTGGGTCCCCAGGGTGCTTTGGAGAACGCTCCAACCATGCCCTGCAGCCCTGTCAAGTCTCCTGTTCCAGACAGCGGAGCAGCTTTTGTTCCAGGAGCTCGGCCCTGGGCTGTCCTGCCCTGCCATGGCACCACAGCAGCCTGGGCAGCAGGGACAGGGCAGGGCCCCTGGTGAGGAAAACACATCCCAGAAGGGCTGCACCTTCCTCTGGACTCGCCCTGGTGAATTCTGGTCTCCTCTGAACCCAACCCCCTGAGCTGGGCTTGGGGCTGTAGCTGGGGCTGTGGCCCAGCACAGGTGAGCCCCTCTGCCCACAGCTGGGCACGGCTGTCCCGTGGCACCCGGGAGCTGTTCTTAAACACAGGGGTGAGAAAAGGGTTCCTGAGACATCCGGGGCTCTGGAGCTCCTTCCCTGTCCAGCCAAGGCCCTTGTGGGCTCCGCAGGTGCTGTGTCCTTCCCACCACAGGGAGATTTGGCATTCCACCTGCTGCTCTCCCTTGGCTCAGAGAGAGAATCCCCAGTTACCTCCCACAGGAAGTGACCAAGGGGAGGAATAATGGGGGTTCTGCTTTTTTGGAAATATCTTGGAACATCCTAAAAAAAAAAAAAAAAAAGGCCTGTCATTTCCATCTTCTAACTTCCTTTAAAACTCTCCTGTCCCTGACACTTTTCTGTTGTTTTAAAGTTCTTGTGACCTTTATTTTCTGCCTTTAGTTTCCTAAGTAATAAACCCATAAGGAGCAAGATGGGATTTGGGGGCTTTTTTCCTTTCCTCCTGCTTGAGACAGAGCCGTGTTTGATGCCACAAGGTGAAGGAAGCGAGATTTGAGCTGAGCAGAGGCTGTGGCAGTCCTGGAGCTGACTGATAGCAAAACAATCAGTCAGTTATTAGGAGACACAAATCACTCTCACAGATTAAGCACTGAAAATAATAACCATGCAAAGCTTGGAGGGAGGCACAGCAGAGGCAAAGGTCATTAATTGACTGGGGAGGTTTTTGGCTACAAGTTCCAGGGGAATTATCTCTCTCTCTCTTTTTTTTTTTTAAAGCAAAGAAAAAACCATATCTGGTTCTCTTATCAGTGGCAGTGATTGCTGGTGCTGCCTCTTCCTCAGTGTTAATTCACTGTTCCGTGGATCCCAAGTAATTTCTCTTCCCTGCAGTTTTTCTGTTATTTTATTTATGTGTTTGGTGTTTCTGTAATGCTCCTGCTCTCTATCTAAACATGAAGCAAGATTAGAAATGTTCCATAATTAAGTACTCCAGGAGATAAATGAAGCCTATTTCAGACACCTGGAAAGCCTTCCGAGGTCTCCTCTTGACCATCCCCTTCTTATGATGCATTTCTTTGATTTCTGCCTCATTTGTCCAAACAGAAGTAGAACAAATTTTCTAAAACAAATAGAAACAATCCTTTTGAGCCTTGAACAGGGAATTCTGCTCAACACTCCATTTTCAGAGGAAAAGGGAAATATTGGCTCAGCCCCAGTGCACATCCAGGTTAGTGCTTGTGCCTCCCAGGGAGCACCCCCAGAGCTCGGGATGGAGGCACTGAGCGAGCAGAGCTGCTGAGTGCCAGATGCTCCCCTTGGGCTGCTTCAGACTCTGAAACTCCTCTGGTGCAGCCCTTTCATTCCGAGCTGCAGTGACATCAGTCAGGGCAGCACCCTCCAGGTCCAGAGGTTTTCTCTTCCCAGTGAAACGATCACAGAATTGGAGAATAATCAGGGTTGGGCCCACAAGGATCATCAAGTCCAGCCCCTGGCCCTGCACATGCCAATCTCAACAATCAGCCCATGAAATTGCAGCAAAAGGCAGAAGTTTCTGGCACATTTCCTTCCCTGCAGGCTCTCCCCACAGTCAGGGCAATTCCCGTGCTTTCACAGAAGAGCAAAGAGCCAAAAGTGCCTCTAAAGCACATCAAAAGCATCGGAAATCACCTAAACCTCCAAAGCAGCCCGTGCAAAGAGGGGCAGTCTGAGCCCAGGCCCCGGCTGGAGCCGGCCCAAGGATCCAGGGCTGTGCCCCAGCCGGGAGTGTTTACACACGGCTTTAGGGCACTGCACTAATCTGCCCCAAATCCCCAGCCTTCCTTAATTGCAATTATAAGACAGTGGATTAAACTTCTCAGCCTCCCCTATGGAGATGAACTTCTCATGAAACATCTTCCTGTGGCGTCCTGTTTGCCCTGCAAACGCCAGACCTGGCTCTGGGGAGGGGGTGGCCCAAGGCACCCCAAATGTGGGTTTGTGGCTCCTGCAGCTCTCCCGTGTGCTGCTCCTCGGGCTCGTTAATCCCCCCTCGTTACTCATTAGCACCAATTAGCTGCCCTCACACCTCACGCCCTGCTCGCTGCTCCTGGTGACAACACTCCAGCCTTGTTCCCGCTCCATGAAAACATCCTCGGGTTTAATAAGAGCTCCCCTCTCTCTGCTGGTTCCAGGCTGTCGTTAGCTGTCACCACAAGTTACAAAATAATCATTATTTCTCTCAGAAACGTAGACGTGAACAATACACTCATAATTTAATCCTCATTTTTCATTTTGATACCACACAAAGCTCAACTGTTTGAATTTTAAAAAAATCACTTTTTGCCTCCCTTCTCATTTAGCCTCAGACTCTGCTGGTGAGGAGAGAGGAAAAACAGAGGAAGGAAATAGAAACCTCAAAAAAAAATTTGTTTTATTTTAGTGCAAATCACTTCAATCTAAACATATTTTCTTTTTGTTTGCACTGAAACTGAAACTAACGCAGGCACTTTTATGAAATATTGAAACACGTGGGTTACTACAAATAGTTTTCCTCCTCCAAATGCACGGATTGTTGGTAATTCTGATTTCCACGGACAAATCCTTCAAACCGAAGGTGCCGCAGCGAGGGGATGTTTGGGGGCTCCACGTTCATTCATCACTGCACGCTGCTCCAGCCTCAGCCCAGCGCTCCACAGAGCAAACAAAAGGGGTTTGCCCCAGTGAGAACAGGAGGAACCCAGGGATTTACACCCGGATTTCACCATGTCCCACAGAGCAGTTCCAGCCTCCAGCTGAACCCACCCCAGCCCATTCCCATCCGAGGGAGTCCTGCTGCAGGAGCAGGGCCCCAACCCTGGCAGTCCTCAGTCCTTATTCTGGAGCAGTCCCTACCCCTGCTGATACTGATAATGTTGCTGATAGATTCGTTCAGCTCTTCCTCACTGAAATAAAAATTAATTTATTTGAGGTTGACTGCAGAGATTTCCTAAACTGAGGAGAATTAATTGGATTGTTGTGCCTGGGAAACGTGAAAGCCTTTTGGAAAAAAACTGAAAACAATAACAAAAAAATAATTAGTTTGTTTGAATTACATGTTCCAGGAATTAATTTATTTTCAATTTAATTAAAAAAAAAAAACAAAACTCAAACACACAAGGAATAAGAAAGTAAAGGGAAAAGAAGGAAGGGTGTCTTCTTCTGTCTTCTTTTTCTGTCTGCTTCTGTCTTTTTCAGTTGCATTTGCAGTTCATTTCTGGACACTTAAGGATCATTTCTGGACATTTTAGGATCATTCCTGGACTTTTAAGGATCATTTCTGGAGTTTTAAGGATAATTTCTGGACTCTTGAGGATCATTCCAGGAGATTTAAGATAATTTCTGTACCTTTGAGTATCACTCCTGGATGTTTAAGGATCATTTCTGGACATCTTAGGATCATTCCTGGATGTTTAAGGAGATCATTTCTGTACCTTTGAGGATCATTTCTGGATATTTAAGGATCATTTCTGGGCCTTTGAGGGTCGTTCCTGGGGGTGCTGCTGCTGAGGGGTGGATGCAGCAGCTCCCTGAGGTTCCATATCTGAGCAGTTCCCTTCTCCCACCCCACGGATGCAGCAGCAGTCCCTGCTCCTGTTTCTGTGTATTTGATATGTTGTTCTTCCCCTCTCATCCTTTCTGTTTGAAGCCCTGCATGAAGAAATGGAGAACATTTGTGAACGTTGTTCAGCGAGGAGCAGAAATCTGTGCCTGTGCCCTTCCCTGGGCAGCCCTGGAACCAGGAGCCCTTCCCGTGTTTGGATTCGTGGCTCTCCCCTCCACTCCCAGCTCCTCCAGGAGTTTCATGCATAATGCAGCAGTGCTTTTGATTGAAGTCAAAAAAATCTGCTGACAGAATGTAGTGTCAGGCATCTGGGGAGATGTCTAATTAATTATTATAATTGACATCCACACCAGATGTCTGATAGACGAGGGTCTCTTTGTTGATAAAAGGTTTGGGTAATTCTGTTTGAACAGCACTTTCAGAACAATATGTTTTCCATTTAGGTCACGGGGAAAAAAAAAATATGACTTTTTTTCCCAGGAAAATTGAATTCCATTGGAGAGCAGCATTCTTTGGTCTCGCCTTCCAACTCCTAACCAGCCTTGAAAAAGCCTGGTATGAAGGATGCCATGGAAAAACATCCATCACTGCACTGACCAGTGATCAAAAGCACTTAGCTGGGAAGGGCAGGATCTGCCACTATGCTTTATTCTTTATAGTCACAAGAGGAGCAGCTGATCTGACATCTGTAAAAAAATAATCCCAATAAAAAAGGGAAAACCTCAATCAAAGAGCCGTTCTCACACTGAAAGCTGATACTTCATCTTATCAGAGAAGGGCAACAGCTCTGGAGATTTTTCAGGTCATTTTCAGAGCACCTCGGGGTGAAAAGGGACAGAGCACAGCAAAACCTGATCCCTTCGGCCCCGAACCCCAGGCAGCTCCCAGCCCCGAACCTTCAGGGACAGGAAATCCTGGGCTCCCTTCCTGCCTCACCAATCCCCCTCCTGCATCTTTGCTTCTCTCCTCAGCCTGGGCCTGCTGAGGAAAGGTCTCCCCGTGGCGTGCACACTGGGGAGGCAGAGAGGACAGAAAATCCAGCTTTGTGAGCCTCCCAGGCTCTCAGGAGTCCCATCTCAGAAAGGGAGCACCTCAGCAACACAAACTGAACTCTGCACGTTGGAGAGAGCTGGAGACACTCAGGGGATGCTCAGGTGAAGTTCAGGTGATCCTGGTGCTCGCTGAGCTGCCAGGACCTTGTGCCATCCCCAAGGGCTGCCCTGGGCTCGGACATGAGCCGGCCTTGAAAGCAGAGAGTGGGCCTGACGTCCATCACTCCACACTGCTTTTCTCTGGCAGCCTCAGGACAGCTCTGTGTGTGTGAATTTGAAGTGAGGGTGAGGTACAGAAAGGCCTGCCTGTGTTTATTCCAGATAAGGCTCCATGTTTGATTGCAGAACGTGCAGGTTTCCAGGAGCTGCACTCAGGCCAAGGAGCACCGCCCAGTTTTAATCCACATTAACCAAAGCCTGGTGATCTGGAGGCCTTTGGCAGTGCAAAACTCCTGATGATTAAATCAGAGCACCCACAGCCCCAGTGATGATTCCATGCCCAGTTTGGGGCACACCAGTTACCCGTGAGGTTTTCCAAAGCTCTCGTGGGTCTGACCCTGGTGGCAGAGGGGCTCCTGCGGTACCTCTGGAGCCATTTCAGGAGTTCCCTGCTCAGCTCCAGCTGCAGCTGCCTCAGCTGGGCCCTGCTCTCTGACTCAGCCACTCTGAGCAGAGTCTGACAGATTGCCTCAAATTGCCCGTTAAAGTCACCCAGCTAAAAGTAACTGCACACATTCCAAGGTATTTTGATGCCCAAGGCAGCAGAGGGGCTCCAGTCAACATTTCAAAGCCTGCAAGTGCCAATTTGCATCCCAGGTACCAAATTTTCCTCCCAGATGTGGCTGGTGGATGCAGGCACCTGACCTTACAGAGAGCCCTGAACTAGGATTTGTTTTAGTGGCAATCCAGGCTCTTGTTTTGGGGCTGTATTTTACCTCATTTCAATCCTTGGGAATTTAAATATTTCGTGGTGGTTTGTGGGGAGTCCCTTTCCAGTTAAAGGAGATTTGTAGTGATTATTCTGTGCAGTTGTATCTCATGTGCCCTTTTTGGGGTGGGGAGTTGGCACCTCTGTGTGTAACTCCAAGGGCTGGCATCACTTCTGGAAACAGAATCCCAGAATCCTGGAATGGTTTGGGTGGGAAGGGACCTTGAAGATCTCTCGTTTCACCCCCTGCCACGGGCAGGGACCCTTCCCACTGGGCACTGCCAGGGATCCAGGGGCAGCCACAGCTGCTCTGGCAATTCCATCCCAGCCCCTGCCCACCCTCCCAGGGAACAATTCCTTCCCCAAATCCCACCCAGCCCTGCCGTTTTTCTAGGACACAAAGTCTCCCTGTCAGACAGTCCCTCCCTGGCTTTCGGCTCTCATTAAGGAACCAGAAGCCTGGAATAATTTGCTTTTATCCTGCACATTTCTCTGGCAAGGATCTCCTGGGGTCGGGTTCGTGAGCACATGGAGAGGATTAGGGAGCCCTGGGAGATGCCTTCAGGAATCCTGGAGCTGATTAAAGCACGGGGAGCTGGCTGGAGGAGCAGTCTCACATAAACACGGGCAGAAAGGTGGGGCTTGGAAGAGACAAATGAGAGAAACAGCAGAAGAGGGAGCACCTGCAAGGACCTGCAATGATTTACACCTTTCATTTTCAGCCGGATTTTCCTTCTGGATTTTGCCCACAGGAACAACACTGTGGCCATTATGGAAATCTCCCCTAAAACAGCAGGAATTGGTTGCTCACTTCCAGCCATGTTTGGCTGCTGGGTGAGCATGAGGCAGTGGGAGCTGGAGATGTTCCCTTTCCCTTTGGTTCCTGGAGATCTCTCATTAGAAAATCCTGCTTCACATAATTTGTCAGTGCACAGGGAAATCTGACACATTTGGGCTCACATTTTCCTGGATATTTTTTGTTGTAAGGGGAAACAAACGTTAATGAGAGTACAAAGCAATCTGATTGTGTCTGAGAAGGGAGTCAGAGGAAAGCAAATTGGTTTCCTGCTTCATAAAAATCTCAGCCATGGCTGGTTTGAGCAGCTGCTGCAGTTTGGGGAAGGACCCTGAGATCTGGAGGCGAAGTCTCCTTGTTGGCAGAGGCTTGGCTTTGCCATCCTCTCCTCTTCCACTGAGTTGTACCCAGAGAGAAGCCCCAGTTGCCAGTCTGGGCTGTGTGGGAGCCTCCCTGACCCTGCAGGGATGGGGAAGCCCTGGGGAACCACCGGCCCGAAATCCAGGGATTAGAAATCCTTGGAGGTTTCCGAGACCTTCCTGAGCTGGTGACAGTCCCAAGGGCTGGGCAGGAGACCTCCAGGCCTCCCTTCCCCTGCCACCCCTGGGCCTTTATCTCATGGACAGCTGAGCCCTGGCCACGTCCCTCCTCTGCAGGGGCCGCCCAAAGGATCCATGTCCCGGCAGAGCTGCTCCTGTGCCAGGGCTGGAGCACCTGGGAACTGCTCAGGGCTTTAAATCAGGGCCTGAAAAAGTGGGGGTGGTGGGGAGGGCTGACTGGATGTGGAAAGGAGCACTGTGCAGGGGGGATGTGGGGACAGCGAGGGTCACAGCGAGCAAACACCTCGGGATGGGCTGTCCGGGGTGAGGGACGGACCGGGGGACAGCAGGGCTGGACGGGGCTCCACGAACAGAGTGCATGAAAGCAGCACTGGGCAGGGGCACTGCCAGCCATGGGGGTTTGGGGGGCTTCCTGAACACACAGCCCTGGGCAGGACAGGCTCTCACTGCTCCTAACCAGCCTGTGGAATTGCACAGACCCGGGGAGGGCGAGAGCTTCTGCATGAAGCCTCATAAACAAATTTGGCCATAAAACAGAAACAAAATTTTTAAAAAAGAATGAGAGCCCTTGCCCTGCCATTTTCAAAGCAGAACTCTCTGACTATTTTTAAAAAAACCACTGTTTTTATTTCAAGATGGATTTAGATATATGAAGAGCAAAAATATTCCCACAATTCAGGCTGAAATATAGAGGTTTTGTTTTGTGCCAGGCAAATGCTGACAGCCAGCTTTAACCTCTGGGAAGCTGCAGGGTGGCTGCAGGAGGTGCTGATTCATGCCCAGGGAGGAGCTGTTTGGGATAAGACCGAGAATTAACTACTTTTGCCCCCTGAAATTTTGTCACAGAATATTGCAGGTTTCAAAGACAAGTGGGCAGAGTGGTGGGGAATGAATCCATGAAGGGCTGTTAGGTACAAAATCATCAACAGGCGACTGCAAGCTGGAAAACATTGGGAGAATAACCAAGCCAGGCTGCCCCTTGTTCCCACACCCAGCTCCTGGTGTCCCATTAACCACTCCAGGCATGGAAACCCGGGTTCCCTCAGCCTTCACTGTGGCCCACAACAGCTGCTCTTGGGGATCGTCAAATAAGCTGGAAATGCTCTTGTTCCCCTCTGTGATTTCCCAGCCTGAGTCACAAACTGAGTCACAGAATAATTCCCTTTTTCTCCAGTGCTCCCTCAGCTGCTCCCTCCCTGGCACGGTGAGGGGTCACTGGGAGGTGTCAGTGCCACCCCCGTTTGGGGACCAGCGCCCCAGCCCAGCTCCCGTGGAGCTGAGCTCCATTTCCTTGGGAAGGCAGCCTGGAAACAGCAGGAAGGATGTTGGGAGAGCCAAAGAGCCCCTGTGTGTGTGCAGCAGGGAACTGGGAGAGGCTCCCAGCCAATCTTTGGGAGCGTTGAGCAGCTTTGAACACCCCTTGGAAAAGCTGGAACAAATCCTGTGGGAGGGATCAGGGATCGGGCTGGGGGAGCGGCTCTGGAGCAGGGCCGGGGGCTGGGGGAGCTGAGGGAGCTCTGCCCTTGTCCTGGCTCGCTCCACACGGGATCAGGAGCCCCAGGGCGAGGAGCTGCTCTTGGGAAATTCTGCTGCTGAAGGTTAAATTGGGCTGCTCGGGGAGGAATTGTTCCTTTTCTCCATTTTGCCTGCAAATGGAATTACAGAATATCCTGGAAGGGACCCCAGGGCTCACCAGCGTCCAAGGAGACAAAGAATGAGGGAACTCTGAGCATCCCAGCAGTGACAGGTCCTTGTGGCTGGCCAGGAAAATGCTTCCAAGCCATGATTTTGGATCCAAAATCCACTTCTGTCCAATTCCCAGCACTCTGCAGGAAACACTCCAGTGTTCACATCATTTTTCTGAGAGGAAAATCAGAAACTTTGGCCTTGTCTCATCTCATTTCAGGGAGGTTTTGGCATTAATGGTTCATTGTTGCATCTCAACAGCACTGAGCTCCTGCTGTCACTGGGGTGGCTCCTGGGGGCTCCCTGGGGGCTTCTGGACCAGAAATATTTTGCTCCCAGGTTGGAATTGCAGTTTCACACCAGGCAAGTCCCCCAAAATGATGGAGGAGGGTTAATTCCCACAGGGAGACCTCTCCCTTCCCGAGAGGGGCAGCAGAGGGGAGGGAGTTCAGTCCCTTGGCAGGTCCCTGGCAGCTCCCCATCCTCGGTGCCCATAAATGACTGCAGAGATCCCCTGCAGAAACCTCCCTGCCTGCTCCTGGTGCAGCAGGTGGAGACTTTGCGGGTTTTCCGTGGTTCTGGGAAAAAATAGCACTGAGAGACTTACTGGAAATGCTGCTGGGAGCTGGCAGGGAGGAAAACTGCCAGGAAAAGAGCTGGGAAGGGAAAGTCCCCAGTGGTCCCCAGCACTGGGGCAGGGCACTCCCAGCAGAGTTATTTGGGCTGGCTGCAGGCACAAGTCACTTATCCTCATTATTTCTTTTTTCCCCACTTTTCCAGGGAGTCAGAGGGTTTTCTGTCACATCTGGATCTCTCCACCAAGGGGAGATTCGGAAAAGCTCATCAAGATTAATTCTTTAAAAGGATAAATGAAAGCACATTAAGCAACCTATGTAGACACACTCATTTGGAATTAAGGGGTCCGTAATTAAGTTTTTCTTAATTCACTTTTGAAGTGACTTGAGCCAAATTGAATTAAGGCCACTTTAATTTTAAATGAAAGTATCCAGGCCTAAGTTTAATATAATTTAACTAATCCACTTGCAATTCACACCACTAGTTAATTTTGGATTAATTTCCCCATGTAAGCAAGCCCTTAGACAGCAGGGACACAACTTTGTTTTCCCTTTTCCATCTAGAGAGGGAGCCACAGAACTTCTTTTCCCCATGAAAACTCCTGTTCTCTGTGCCTTTAACCCTTTTTGGGCAGTTTAACCCCCCCTCTGCCCAGCCTGAGGTGACCCTGGGTGGGATGTGCCAGGTGTGTGCTGTGACACCCTCAGCTGGAAGGGGACAGGGATGTGCCTCTGGTGGCCCTGCTGGGCCACTGCTGGTGTCCATCTCCCAAACATTTCCCCTCCCAGCATTTTCAAGCTGATTTTCATGTAGGGTGAATAAAATTTGCTCGCAGGGTGTGGGAAGACCCCACTGGCCCGGCTAAGGAGGCAGGACCAGGCAGAGGTTTGGGTGGAGTTGATCCTGAAGGGCTTTGACAAACCCAGGAGAGGAGCCATCGCTCCTGGTGGGGCTGGAACCACTCCAACCAACGAGCTCTGCTTAATTAATGCCATTTACAAAGCTCCCGAGGTCAGGTTCTGCTGCCCTGAGCTGGGGCAGCAGCGGGAGGGGTGCTGTTCCTCGGGTTAATTAAAATAAAGGATCTCTGAGAGCTTCTGACGATGACAAGTCATGGACAGGGCAGCCAGCACAGGACCAGGGAGCTGTGGGGCTGGAAGGGACCTCGAGTGCTGGGGGGAGGAAATATTTGCAGTGCAGGGCAGGGTCAGCCCAGCTCACACAGGGGGCACAGACCCCAAATTGCTCCGGATCTGAACTGTCCCAGCTCAGGGACAGCCTCGCCAGCCAAGGCTCTGAAGGGTTGAGGTGACCCTGGGGAGACACAGAACCCCCTGAGAGCCTGGGAGTCGCCCAGAGATGAATTCCTGCTGTGCTCCCACAGGAATCACCGCCAGGATCCCCTCACTGCACTCACGGGGGCACTGCCTGTGCCTGGCAAAGAGATGGTCCCAAAGAAAGCATCGTGGGATGGTTTGGGTGGGAAGAGCCCTGAAAGCCCCTCCAGTGCCAGCCCTGCCCTGGCAGGGACAGCTCCCCCTGTGCCAGGCTGCTCCCAGCCCCAATGTCCAGCCTGGCCTTGGGCACTGCCAGGGATCCAGGGGCAGCCACAGCTGCTCTGGGCACCCTGTGCCAGCCCCTGCCCACCCTGCCAGGGAAGGATTTCCTCAGCAGCTTCACGGGGAGATCCCACCCGGCCCCGGGGGCCTCCAGCCTTCCCACAGCCCCTTTGATCCCCAAAATCCCCAAAACGCTTCCCAGAGGTGTTTCCCTGGCAGAGCCTCGGGCAGGCCCTGCCTGCGGCTGCTCGGGTTTGCTCCTCAGGCATCTGAGTCCTTCCAGCAAGCCGAGGGAAGGGACACATTTTGTCCAAATATCATTTAATTGAAAGGAAATCTCTTCTCATGGGAAAAGAAGCCAAACACGCCTCTTTTGAGGTGGCTTCAAGCACCCTGGTGACAGCTCTCCCTGAGCTCCCCACACCTGGCTCCCTGCCTTTCCCTCAGCACAGGATGGCAAGGAACTCCTGCTGTCAGCATTTTACTTCATGTGTGACCCACCACCTCTCCTCAAATAAATTCCTATGGAATTATCTGAAGTGAGCAGGGAGCGAGGGGTGAGAGGAATTCAGGCTTGCAGGATAACGCAGAAGTTATTTCAGCTGGAAGATGGAGTGTGTCGCCTGCATTTAAAAATCATTTAAAATGGGCAAAGAGGTGGCTGGAACTCAGTGGGAAGTTGATGACTGATTTGAATTTGTGCTCCATCTGGAAAATAAAAGTCCCCAGGAAAATGCCCCGGGATGTGGGGAATGGTGTAAATCAGAGCCAGAGGGAGGTGGGACCCAGGGCTGGAGGATCCAGGCTCTGCCTCCTGGGACACGGAGGGGAACCCACGGCTCCTGTCCCCCCTTGGCCACATTTCTGTTTTGTTTGGGGTTTTTTTGTCTTCAGACTAATTTCATTTTACACCACCTGTGAGACAACCCCAGGAGTTCAACTGCACATTTATTATTATTACTATTATTACTATTATTACTATTATCATTATTATTATTATTAAGTTGTTGTTGTTGTTGTTGTTGTTTTGAGGTAAGTGTTTGTTGTTATGATTCCATCTCCTGTGCAGCTCCAGGAGCGTCCTCCTGCAGAACACCTGCGGGGTTTGCACCCATTCCAAGGCACATCCTTGTTTTCTGATGCCCTCAGTGTCTTCTCCACCCCCCAGCACGCTCAGGATGAACACCCAGGCTGGAAAATGCTTTCTACCTCCTCTGCAGCCTGTCATGTTTAATAAAAACCCTGAATAAATAACGAACCTTCACTCACCTTTGCCTGCTTCTCCCACTGGTGCATTTTCAGCGTTTCTGGAAGGCAGGTGGATGTTCCCAGGGGATGGGGGATGTCCTCGGGGCGTCCAGGCTGCAGCAGGGCTGATCCAGTCTGTGCACAGCCTCCTTCTCAGGCTGTTCCCTGCAAACCTTTGACTCTGGAAACCAGCCCTGGAATCTCTGCTCCTCCCAGGAAAGCTGAAATCCATGAGTTTGTGCTGCAATTCCCACCTGCAGGACGGGTTTTACAGCCCCTCCAGTCCCACCAGGGCTGGTGGGACAGAACAGGGTTTGTAAATAGATAAAATGGGGAGAAAATGCAAACCCCAGCTGTTTCTTGGTTTGGAAAGGAAAAAATGCCTCCAGCTTCAGAGGAGGCAAAAAGTTTGCAGCATTTTATATGAGCCTGGGTTCCTGTGTGGGATTTGGAGTGAATTTTACATCAGGTTTGCCTGGAAATGTTCCAGCCTGTGGCTGAAAATCAAACTCTGCAAAGGTTCCAAACTTGGGTGACTCCAATCCCATCCAGGCTGAGGTTCCCAAAGCTGCCAGAAAGGACCGGCTCCATTCCCAGGAATTTTAATCAGCACTGAACACGGAGATGCTGGCAGTGATAAGGGAGGGTTATCAGTGATAAGGGAGGGTTATCAGCCCCCACACCTGGCCCAGCCCCAGGCAGGAGGTGGCTCTGACAGCCCCAAGCCCCTGTTGGAGCCAGCAGAGACCTGGCCCAGCACAGGAATGACCCGGACACGGCAGCGCTGCCACCAGGGATGGGAATGGGCTGGGAGCTGGTGCATTTAGAGGGATTTATTCTTTATTCTTTATTCTTTATTCTTTATTCTTTATTCTTTATTCTTTATTCTTTATTCTTTATTCTTTATTCCTTATTCTTCATTCTTTATTCTTTATTCTTCATTCTTTATTCTTTTTTCTTTTTATCTTCATTCTTTATTCTTTATTCTTTTTTCTTTTTTTCTTCATTCTTCATTCTTTATTCTTTTTTCTTTTTTTCTTCATTCTTCATTTTTTATTCTTTTTTCCTGCCTGCTAGGAAGCAGAGATTATTCAGAGTGTGTTCCTGTGGCTCAGGGAAAGCCACCAACTTGCACCAGGGCAGCAGGGTTTGATGCTGATTGCCAGCCCTGCCCTCCGAGCAGATCCAGCAGGGGCTGGGTGCTCTGGAGTTTCCCAATGACCAAACTTCAGCCCAGGACTGACAGCCCTGCTGGGAGGGCTCTGCTCATCAGGGGGAAGCTCAGCTTTAGAGGCACAGACTAGTCCTAAACTCAGGATCCAACTCAGACTTGCACAAGCAATCAAAGCACCAGTGAGGCAGAACTTCTGAAAGAACCTCACATGGCCACGGTCTGTCCATGCAAGGATTCCTGGTGGCTTCCCAGTGCCAGAGGGCAGGGCTGGCTGGGATTTGGGGAAGGAATTGTTCCCTGGCAGGGTGGGCAGGGGCTGGCATGGAATTGCCAGAGCAGCTGTGGCTGCCCCTGGATCCCTGGCAGTGCCCAAGGCCAGGCTGGCCATTGGGGCTGGGAGCAGCCTGGCACAGGGGGAGCTGTCCCTGCCAGGGCAGGGGTGGGATGGGATGGGATGGGATGGGATGGCATGGCATGGCATGGCATGGCATGGGATTTAAGGTCCCTCCCAATTCCATCTATTCCAGGATTCCATGATTCAAACAGCTTTTTGTGGTTGTTTTCCCCAGCAGCAAACACAGCCACAGGATCCAAAATGTCCTTGAGCTTCAGGAATAAAAGGCAGAAGAATAAGGGGGAGGAAAAAACCCTGAACAACCTGAGCAGCAGCTGGGACAGCATCACCAGGTGGTTAAAAAACCCGGAGGGAGCCTCGGTGCAGCTTTTTGTTCCAGCAGTGGTGCCGAGCCAACCTTGCCTGATCCAGGTGAGGCAGCAAAACAGGGATGGAAAGGTGGAGAGATGGGAAGGTGAAAGGTGGGAAGGTGGGGAGATGGGAAGATGGGAAGATGGGAAGATGGGAAGATGGGAAGATGGGAAGCTGTGCAGGCTCGTGCTCCAGCCCTCCCCGCCTGGAATTCAAATGACAGCATTAGTATTCCGGATCTTTGCATGTGTTTAAATGTGGATTAAAAATGCATTAATTGGTCTCGTTTTAACAAGCTCTTCTCTTTGTATATCAAATATTTGAAAGATTCAGTATTATCACCTCTTGTCTGGGCTGGAATTGGAGAGGAGAAAGGAAATGTGATTGAGGACTTAAGGAGCGTCTCCTCCTGTTTGCTCAGCACCGGCGCTCGGTCCGGAGCTCGGGGAGTGACTTTGCTGAGTCCACGAATGACACCCGAAGGCAGCAGAGCTCCGGCAGGAGCAGCTTTTGGCAAGGAAAGTCCCTCCCCAGTGAGTGCTGCCTCAGAGGAGCTGCTGGAGCAGTTGGGGCCGCCTCACCCGGCCCTGGCATCGCCGGCTGTGCCTGCTCAGGGGTTGGAGCAGGGCTGGAAAAGCGCCCTGGCAGTGGGAATCCTTTCCCTGTGTATCCATCCCGTGGCCAACGTCCCTCTCCAAGCCCCTCCTGGTTCCCTCAGTGCACCACTCCTGCACTTTCGACAGCTCCTCACACAAACTGATCCAAACGTGGATTTTCCACCCCCCAGGCCAAGGTGCTTTATTTGAGGCACCACTTTATGCCAGCCCGATTTCCTGTGCTTTCCTGCAGTATTTTTGGCCCGAGGAATTTGTAGGACACGTGGGAAAAGGGGGAAGGGAGCCAGCAGAGTGGAAGCGGTGGCGGCAGGAGCGTTTGGCCGCGTGGGCAGTGCCAGCTGGCAGCGGAACCAGCGATGCCACCACGTGTGGCACGAGGGAGCTGGAAACACAAACCCTCCTGGGATGGAGCTGACAGCTCCTGGTCCCTGCCTCGCTCCCTCCTCCAGGGCAGGAGAAAACCCACCTGGGGGTTCTGAGAGGGGACACAGGAAATCCAGGAAATGGGCAGGAAAGGGGAAAGCAGCCCCGGACCGTGCCCTGCGCCGAGCGGGATATTAACAGAGGAATGAGTGTGCCTGGGAGTCATTTGCCAAGAAAGAATTCTCATCATGACATGTTGATTCATCAGAGCCAGAATAATTCAGAGGAAAGGACCAATTTCAGGAGATTTTGCATTTGGGAGAAAAGTTTTCAGAATCATCTGCAGGTCACCGTGACTCCCAGAAATGGAAGTGTTCTATTTTGCTTCGAATTTGCTCTTTGCTTTGAAAGAGAAGTTCAGCTACAGGACAAAAAGAAAGATTGAAATGGAAATGAAACCTTTGGAAATTACCAAACTGAAATGTTTCTGTGAAACCAGACAGGGCTTTTTTTTTAATTACTCTGTCAGAGTCTTCATCTTTTGAGCCTTATTTTAGGTTTTCAGCTTTTGCAGGGTAGGACAGGGGAATAATGTTTGTAGTGTCCTGAAAACTTCCAGTCCGCAGGGCAAAGGTTGTGTGACAGCACCAGAGGGTGCAGAAGGGGCTTTCTCTGGTCCAGAGCACCCCTCTCCTCCAGATGCCTCCTGCTTCCTAACAAGTGATTATCCTGCATTTAAAGCTCTGTCCCTGACCTTGCAGGAGGGGAAGGTGTCCCTCAGGTTTTTCAACCTTTCCTTAATTAAAAAGCTGTATTAAATATTCAGAAATTCTGCTCAGTGACTTTCCTGGGAAGCACAAGGACATCCTGGAGAAACAAATCACTTTCTCATTAGCACCTACCCAGGCCACCTCTCTCCCTCCCTGTTCCTCAGCTCTGGCTCTGCTCCTCCAGGGCCACAGAACTTCTGGAGAGGGGCCAGAGCTTTTCCTGAGCTGGGAGTGCAGCAAAGGCTTTCAGGGGCTTTGGCTCGGCTCAGAGTCCGGCTCTGGGAGCAGAGGGAGCAGGAGCAGAGCTGGGGGGGGATCTGCTCTTCCAGGCAGCTCCAAGTGCTGCTGGCTCTGTCTGTGCATCCAGGGATGGTTTGTGCAGGGGCAGGGCCATAAATGGGGCTCAGAAATGCCAGCCTGGCATGGCAGACACCCCCCAGACTGCCTGTGGGTGACATGTCCCTGAGCCTGGCACCTGTCACCAGGATCCTCACTCGGGATGGGGATCCCTGACATCCCCACGGCGCAGCTCCTGCTCGGGATGGATCCAGCTGGTCCTTCCCTGGCCTTTCCCTGCTTTCTTTTCTGGTCTGACCTGTCAGCTGCACAACAAAGGAGCAGCCCTCAGTCCAGCCTGGCCTCCCACGTGTAGTCACTGACCAGGAGCACAGGCCATTGCAGAGGTGCTGAATGAGGGGTTTGCTGGCTGTGTGCTCATTTGAGCAGGGGGTGTTGGCTCCTGGGGGTGAGAGGTGTTAAAGTCGCTGTCAAAGGGGAATGTTTTGGGTTTTTTCATCAAAAATAACCTCCTAGGTCTGTTTTTTCCGCAGGGATGGAGCAGCCACACACCTCAATGTCTCCTGCTTCTCCCAGCATTCCCAGGAAGGTGACAATCCAGGGATCACCACCCCCACCCCAGCGTGCAGCCCGAGTTTTGCACAACATTTTGAACATTTCCATGTCCAGGGAGGCAGCCAAGCAGCCCTGGCTCCTGCAGCCCCGTGGGCTGTTCCCACAGCAGAGCTGGGTCTGGTGGAGCTCTGCATCCCGTCCTTCCCAGGGCCAGGAGAGCTCCTGCTCCATCTGTGCCTTGTTTGTCCTCCCAGTGAGCCCAAACCAAGCCCGGCTGGGCTCCAGAGCAGCCTCAGCCAGAGGCAGCTGGGGGTGCAGGAGATGAGAATCCAGGCTCTGCTGGAGGCCATTCCTGGGCTTTTAATGTCCAGGTAAGAAAGATGGAAAACGGGAAAGGTGCATGGTGCGGTGAATGAATGTTCCTGGAGGGATCTGGGCCGGTTTGAGGAGGAATCCAGGGGTTTGGAGCTCAGGAAACACAGCTGGGAAAGGGTCACTGGCACTTGGCTGGGAACAGCAGCTCTGTGAGGAGGAATGGTGCCGTGGGGGAACTGCATTTGAGGGTCTTTAGGCTGTGCAGTGATGCCTGAGACAGTGACAGGAGCAGCTGTGCAGTCACAGGAAAGGCTCAGGATTGAAAGGTTTCTTCTTTACTGGGGAAAAAATCTGGGTTTGAATCCTCCCAGAGCAGCAGCTCAGCGGAAGGAAGTGTTACCCAGGGAGAGCCCAAAGCGAGGGGCAGCTGGGGGAACTGGGGCTGTTCAGCCTGAGTAAACAGAGGCTCAGGAAAAGCTGTGAGGTTGTAGAGGAGTCCCTTTTCCTCTGTGAGGGGCAGGACTCACCTTTCCAGGCTGTTGTGTCCTTTTCCCTGGCAGCTGGGCAGTGCTTGGACACCTCCTGAGGCTGCCGTGTGCTGGCTCGGCCACTCAGGGTCTCACACCCAGCCCAGCGCCCCCGTGGCCTTTTCTGGGCAGGGCAAAAACCCTCCTGGCCCTTCTCTGGAGAGGGTCTGGGACCCCCACACGAGTCTCATCCCCAGCAGTGGAGGACAGGAAGTCCTGGCTTCATCATCCCAGTGCTCAGCTGACAAGATTGGCCATCCTGGCTGCCTCCCGTGGGAATCCATTTTCTGCCCCAAATGATCCATGCCGGACTCAAGCCTTGGGGCCGTTTGTCCTGCCAGTCCCTGCTGCTCGCAGCCCCTCTGCCCCTGCCAGCAGCAGGGTTTGGGGCTGGCTCTGTGCTCCAGGCCGGGCAGAGCAGGCAGGCAGCGATAGCATCTGTTGAGCAGCAGGCACGGAGCTGCAGGGTTATTGTTTGCTAATAGATTGCTTTTGAAAAGCTGCTCAGATGGGACCGGGCAAGCTGCAGAGGTAATTAAAACTCTGCCTATGCAAAAGGCAGGATCTGATTATCTCCCTTCCCGAGCAGGCAGATTAAACCAGGAGGGTTTATTGCACCACTTCTAAGAGCGAGGGCTTGCTTTGAATGAAGTTCATAATGTGGAATATAACAAATAAAACTCTTCAGTTTCTTTTCTTATTTAAATACAGAAAAAGGACAAAACCCACACAAGAACAACAAAAAAACCCCAAATCCAACATACCCACGATTTTATTTTTCAACCATCTTTCTCCTTGATTATTCCTTGGGTTTAAGCAGTTCCTATAAAGCAGAGCAGGTGCACCCACGAAGGGCTATTGTTCCAAAGCTCATTTCTTATCTTTTAAGGCTCTTTGCTCTCATCCTAGAAGGCTTTTCTGTCCCATCCTACCTGAAACAGGAGGGTGGGTTGGTAAAGAGGCTCAGAAATAGCAAAGTCTCCCTGCCACCTCCCCTTAATGACAGGAACAGCTTCAAGCCCGTTAAGAGTATTCAAGGTATTTTAGAACCAGGCTGATGTCTGTAATCTCAGCCTGGCTGACAGGCTGTGGTGTTGCCTGTGGGATTTGGTCTCTGCACTGTGCTGGCCAGGGTTAGATCAGGGATCTGGAATTCTTCCCTGTGAGGGTGAGGGTGCCCAGAGCAGCCCTGGCTGCCCCTGATCCCTGGCAGTGTCCCAGGCCAGGCTGGACAGGGCTTGGAGCCACCTGGGGCAGCAGAAGGTGTCCCTGCCAGGGCAAGGGGTTGGAATTTGATGATCTTTAAGCTCCCTCCCACCCCAAACCACTGTGAGATTCCATGATCTGCTGCTTCCACTGCCTTGGCCCAGAGATGGGAGCCCAGGTGTGCTCAGGAGGAGTCACCCCCTTAGCTGGGGGCAGAAGCCCTGTGCAAGCTCTGAGCCAGCTCTGCATGGGCTGAACCAGGCCCTGCAGGTCTCCTCCGGGCAGAGGAGAATCCTGCAGAGCTGCTCCTGCCCTGGGCTGCCGTGTCCCTGTGTCCCAGTGCCTCTCTGCGGGGAATAATGGTCACTACTGGTGACCACAGCCAGCCTGAGGGATGGCTGTGGGCAGCTGGGCTGGTGGAACCACCCAGAGGAGTGTGGGCAGCTGGAGAGGGAAAAAACAAAAGGAAAACTCAGTAGTTGGAGCTGTTTTCCTGGCCCACTGGAGAGGGGAGGCTTTGCCTGCCCTGGGCTGAGCTGCCAGCTGAGTTTCTGCCCAAACAAAATAGGCTGTGGTGGATTTAGGGCAGCCTGGAGAGCTGGGGACAGATCCCATCCCTGGGCACTGAAACCTGCCAGCAGGGGTTGGATTTGAGCTGAGAAACAACATGAAAAGAAGGATTGTGGTGCAGGGAGGTGGCAGCGCCCTCGTGACTGCTGTCCCCACATTCCTGCCAAGGTCACCAGCTCTGTGCAGCTCGGGCAGGTGGGTGAGAGAGAGAGAGATGAGAGGTACATAAATATATATCCAACACAGCCAGAGGGGCCACACAGGTTCATGAGGTCTCAGTGCTGTTCCTATAAAAAGATCTCAGTATCTGCCAGCAGAAAAGGACCAAAGGCTGCCCCTCCTGGGATCAGAAACCTTTTCCAACCTCCTTCACCTGAGTGTGTCCCCTCCAAGCTGCTCAGTGCAGATCAGGAGTCCTGGATCAGGGGTCAGCCCTGCACATCCTGTCCCAGGGTGAGCTCTGCACAGCCCCTGCTCCTCTGGAAGGGGTGGCTCCATGCAGGAATTACAGGGCCCTGTTCCATAATGGGTGGAACTGGCTGAGCTGAGTCCTTCCTGCTGTAAAACCTGCCCAGCCCGAGGGAAACACTCACGTTTTGGGAGTGCTCAGATCCTTCTGTGTGCCCTCAAACCCAGCACGTGTGTGCTGGCATCCACACATTTTATTGCTGAGAGGAAATGAAACCCCCGATTAAAAGACATTACCCAAGATTAAAAGTAACACCGAATCTAATTTCAATTGTTTGTGGCAGGAACCCAATTTTCAAATGATAATGGCAATAATTAAAAAGTCCCTTATCAACAGAGACAAAAGTGCTGCCTGTTGGCAGGTGGAGCTGAGGAATGGGGCGAGCTCAGGCTCCTCAGAGCTGAAATCAATTTTCAGACAGAGTTCAAACAAGCACCAGAACAATTCTGCTTTTGTTGTGCTTTTTCCACGAGGGGAGGAAGATCCTTTCCCTGTGCACATACATGGCTTTTTCTCCTACTTTTCTCTCCTCTTTATCCACAAGGTCGCATTAGCTGGAACAAAACCTCACATAAACAAAACTATTCTGTTGTAGAAATGTGGTTTGGGGAAAGTTCAAAAACATCTCAGACCTCCAGTTTGGGCTTTACTTGTAATTATGGATTATCTTATTTAGAATTAGCAAATGCACCTGCTCAGCCTTTGAAGACTTGGCCAGGGAGGGCTCTCAGAGCTCTCTGTGCTGACTCCTGAGCTCCACCATCATCCCTCTGGTGCAGTGGGGAGTTCATGCACACAAATTAGGTCTAATTAAAAAATATCTGGACGCACATCTGGAAAATGAACTTCTTCTTTGCCTTGAGAACTCTCAGGTTTCAGCCCATGCACTTCCCACAGCAGCAGAGTGCAGAACTGGGGATTCAGGCTTTTATTGCACAGAAGAGAAATTCATTGTATGGTCCCCTCTTGTCCCCTCCAAAGCCACCCAGCCCAGCCTGCCCAGCCCAGTGACACCCTCAGGAACAGACACGGGACCTTCAGAAGGTCTCGTTCCTCAGCCTCAGTCATTCCCAGGGGATGGAGGGGTTGGGAATCGCTCGTGATGGAGCAGAGCTTTGCTCTCTGCTCAGTCTGAGTCCCAGGGGAGCTCTCCCTTGTCACCCCCGCTCACAAACGCAGGTGTTTGTGAGGAGCCGACACTTCCCGGTGCTCAGCAAACCCATTGGTGCTCCCTCAGCAGCGTTAATTGTCCCTAATTAGCACAGGCAGTCCCCGGGCAGGGCAAAGTCTTTCCGAATGTCTTCACTGTCACTTGACTGCAGGGTTCAGGACAGGCTGAGTGCACTTTGACGTGGGGGGCTGGCATTTGTCATGTTTCTGGTGCTGCAGTGACTGAATCCTCCCCCCAGTGAATGTCTGCGCTCCCAGCCTCGGACTGGGCAGGCTGGGACACCTTTCACTGTCACTGGAAGCTCTTTCTGCTGGTGCCATCAGAGTGGCTCATGAAAACCCTGCAGGAAGGATCTCATTCCACATTTAACCGAGTCTGTGGAGCTGCTCTAAACCCACGTCAGTTCCATCCTCCATGAACAGGGTTTTTCCTCCTGGGATGAGCCATTATTCCTCCTGCTCTGGTCAAGGCCGATTTTATCTATCAGCACAGGAGTGTGAGGACAGAAAACTGTGAGACCTGTGTTGTTTCCTTCTGCTCAGGGGAGGAAAAGGGGGGAAACCTTGCTGGGTTAAAGGGATCTTGCTTTGCCAGGGTTTTCTGTTGGCTTTTCCTCCACAAGTGGAGGAGGGGACACATCTCAGCCACGGCTTTCCACCCACTGGGAGTCCAGCTGGAGCCAAAGCTTGTGCAGTGACCAAGGGCCCAGCAAAGGGAGGAACAAGTGGGAGCAGGGAGGGCTGGAAGCAGCCAGGGTTTCCCTGGGTGTGTTGCTGCTGGCACCTTTGGAGTCAGGCTGCCCCAGACCTCTCAGTGCTGCCAAAGCCAAGCCCCAGGGTGACAGGGAGGTTTTGAGGCAGAACCTTCACCTTTAGAGAACAGGGAGGTTTCCATTAATGAGGAAGAGCTTTTGCACCCCTCGGTGATTTTGAGGAGTCTGCTCCCGCTGCACCCAGGACAGGCCGTGCTCTCCTCCCGTCCAGGAGGAGCTGGTGGGTGTGCAGAGCTGGCAGAGCCCATTCCCAGCTGGGTGACACAGCCAGGACCACCACAAACTCCAGTTACCCTCGTGGCCTCTCCTGAGAGAGCCTTGGGCCACCCCAGCCTCAGTGGCAGCTCTGGACCACCCCTGCTCCCTGCCAGCAGCCCCTCAGGAGGCCCTGTGGCTCCAGCTCCCCCCGGCCCCGGGAGCCCAGCAGGGTCTGAGGGGAGCAGCAGAGGGGGCAGAGCTCAGGGCGACCTCAATTTCTCAGCTCTGATGCTTCAATTATTTCTGCAAGGAAAAGAATCTTTATTATTTAATAATGGCTGAGGCCCTCCAAATTATTCATCAGCTCGGGAAGGATGTGATGGGTGTGGGGGGGTCAGTTGGGGCCTAGGTGGAGAGAGACCTTCGGCTGCTTCACCTCATTCCCCTCCTCCTTCTGGGGGTCTTGTCCAGCCATGGAATCCAGGAATGGTTTGGGGTGGGAAGGGACCTTAAATCCCCTCCAGTGCCACCCCTGCCCTGGCAGGGACAGCTCCCCCTGTGCCAGGCTGCTCCCAGCCCCAATGTCCAGCCTGGCCTTGGGCACTGCCAGGGATCCAGGGGCAGCCACAGCTGCTCTGGCAATTCCAGCCCAGCCCCTGCCCACCCTGCCAGGGAACAATTCCTTCCCCAATATCCCACCTAAATTTCCCCACTTTTAGTTTGACCCCATTCTCCCTGTCCTGTCACTCCAGTTCCTGACAGAGTCCCTCTCTGGCTTCCCTGGAGCCCCTGCAGACCCTGGAGGGGTTCTGAGGTCTCCACACAACCTCCTCTTCTCCAGGCTGAACAGCCCCAGCTTTTCCAGCCTCGTTTGTGCAACCTGGAGAGAGATTTTATTTCTGCAGCACCTTGGGTTTGAGCCAGGGATGATCCCCAGGTGGGCACAGAACCAGGCCCTGGCCATGGGCAGTCCCAGGTCCCCAGGGGTGCTTTGGGGACGTGCTGCTGGCTCTGTTCTGCTGCAAGTGTCCCCTGCCCACACGCTGCAAATCATATTTTTCCACTGGAGCAAGAAGTCAAACCTGTGAAGTGCTGGAAGGGGCTTTGTGGGAGAGTTGTACCTCCATGTTTGAAAAGAAAAACCATCCTTGCTTGCATATTTAATTGCCAAATTATCATATAAATGTCACATTACTCAGGATGCCAGAACTCACTGATATTTTAAATGCTTCCATGTTTTAATTCCTTGCCAGTCAACCTTTGCAAACCTAATTACAAAGGGAAAATCACTGATGGCATTTTGTTCACCATGTTTGGAGCTGAACTGAGTTTCCTGAGAGTCAGAGAAATTTTCAGCTGATTTTATTTTTCTCTTTCTTGGTAGTGACAGGAGCTGTTCCTGCTGCTCCTGGCTGTGATAAGATGGATTACTGTCAGGGAAAGCCATGGAATGCCAGAACAGGCCTGTGTATTTGGGTTAGCTCTGCAAAACAACCCAAAAATAAACAGAGGGGCCCATGTGGAGCTGGAAACCTTGGGGAGGCTTCGTGCAAAGCAGCTTTCCCCTTCCACAGCTCCTTCCATCTCACTGTGAAAGCAGCTGTCTGAAAGGGATCAAAGTGGAAGGGGAACCTTCCTGTGATGGCACAGGCTGGCTTCTGACATTTCCAGGGCCTTGGGAAGGGCTCTCCTTGGAGTCACTCTGGGATTTGTGTTCCTGGTAACACCTGCACGCCCCGAAGGCTCCACACCCCGCCTGGGCACTCCAGACCTGCAGGTCCTGTCCCTGTGCCAGAGGTCAGCGCTGGCCCTGGGCTGGCCCAGCTGCTCTGAGGTGGTGCCACCTCTCTGTGGGGTGACCCTGCACCCTCTTGGGCACGGCAGGGATGAGCCCAGCCCTTCCCAGCACAGCAAACAGAGATGGATGCATTGGCTGCCCTCGGGTTTTGTTCTGGATCACAGACGTGATAGAGCCCTGACATTTCCACCAGGAGCTGAGGCATTTTAAGTTGTGTGCAGGGAAAATTAAGGTCTTTGCACTTTCCAGCAAAGATATTGCAAGGAGTGGGAAGCCAGGCAAGATTCATTATGGCCCCAAAGTGCAAAATTTCACACTTCCATCTGCAGTTTCCTTTTTTAACTGTCTGTCATTCTGAGACATTTGTATGAAATACAGGGAAGGGGAGCAGGGGAGCTGCAGGGATAAAGCTGCAAACGTGCACTCCTCTGACGTGGGGCTTTGTGTCCCCCACCACGCCCAGCACAGGCACACCTGAGCTCCACAGGCTGGGACAGCAGCACGCCCAGTCCAGCACAGCTTCTGTAGGGGAACGAAGGAATGGCCCAACCAGCCACAGAACCTCGGGGAAGGCCAGAAATGGAGCTGGACAGGACATGAAACAGGACAGTTTCCCTGCTGCCTGTTTCTGTTCACATTATTGCTGAAAAGGCCTCTTA
>JACBWW010000104.1:289817-316860 GCA_020086605.1 Lanius collurio
AGCTCACGCTGCCGTGGGGTATGGGTGCCAGGCTCTTGGGGGGGGGCAGGCTGGGGGGTGCAGCCTGGGGGGTGCAGGTGGCACCCGCTGGCCAGCCGGGCTCAGTGGGCACAAGGCTGGGGTGACCCCCGGGGCTGCTGGCCCGGCTTTATGGCTCAGAGCTGCCAGTGCTGAGGGGAAGCCGTGGTGGATCTGTTCTTCTCCCATATCCAGGGGCTGTGCCCCTGTGAGCACCAACACCTCGGAACGCCCGGGGATGGCAGAGAGAGAGCGAGCCCCGATAAATCACCAGGCTGGGAGCCTTTATTGCTGCTGACAACAACACCTGCCAGGGCTTTGTTTTCCTCCTGCTGCTCAACTCCCTTGTTTTGCTTTCTGCTCACCTTCCCCATGCCCTTTTCCCACTCCTGGCTGTTCGTTGTTGCCATTAACAATTCTTAATGTGGGCCAGAATCCACTCGAACTTGGTGCTGCAGAAATTCCGAGTTCCATCTGTGCTTCCTCCTTCTCCCTTCCCTCTGTCATTGCCTTCCTTCCCCAGATTCCCTCTCAGGGTCCTGCCCCACCTCGAGGTGCCTTGTCCTGTGCCAAAGGCTGCCTGGATGTGCCCATCCGTGGGAGATGCCCTTGCTGGGGCCATGGCAGAGCCTGATTTGGGAATGGCGCTGCTCAGGGCTGGGTCTGGGCAGCAGGAGGGGGGCCAGGGTTTTACAGGTGCCAAACGAGGCCAGCTCAGCCCTCGGCTGTGCAGAACAGTCTGCAGGGGCTCCAGCTCATCCTGGCCATTTTCTGAGTCTTAAAACTTTCTCGTAAGCACAGGACTGAAAGACAAAATGCTTTCCCCAAAATAGTTCTGAAAGCTGTGAGGGTGGGAGTCCTCCTGCACTGCCGGGAGCCAGGGGGGAGTTCAGCCAGCCCGGAGGTGGTGACTGCTCCTGGATGAAGCCCTCCAGGGAGCGCTGAGACCCACAGGAAATGAAACCCCAGGAGCTGCCCTCTCTGCACCACCGGGAAGGAGAATGCGCGGCTCCAAAAGCCCCTGAGGGCACTGAGCTGCCTTTGCACAGCTGGGCATGGGGTCAGCTCCTCCAGAGCTGCAGCCAGGCCAGAAACCCCACTGGAATTGATTTATTGGGAAGCCTTTGTTTCACTGGGGGAGACTGTGGGGCAGTGCTTTGGGGAGCACACAATTCACCCAGAGCTGTGCAGGTGCTTTGAGCCCGGAGAGGGGCTGCAGGCAGATTAAACACATGGGGTTGGGATATCAGATACCTGTGAAAAGCAGTGAAAAGGACCTGATTGTACCCACTGCTGGGGCCATAATGTGCCGCCGGTGCTGAGTTTCCAGGGCACCGAGCTCTTGCTGCCGTTGGGGTTTTGTTGCAGACAAAAGCCCTGATGAAATCTCGCTCTGCTTTGCTGAAATGTTATCCCTGCCTGAAGCAGAGGAGATTGGCTCTTCCTGGGGCCCAGCTCCACAGAGTCTCCGGTGGAAATGGAGAAGCCCCAGGAACACAGGGACTGTTCTCACCTTCCTACAGCAGCTGGTGGACAATGAGCCCGAGGCTGCAGCCGGGAGGGGGTTGGAGGAGTTTGTTCCCTGGGAAAGCTTTCGGGGTGGTTTGGCATCACAGGGGCAGGGAAGGAGCTGTGCCCAGACCTGCTGCTGGCTGCTCTGAGTCCATGCCTTTGGCTGCCTGGATCTGCCCTGTGGAAAGCCCAAGGGGCTCCAAAGCAGTTCTGAGATTTTGCAGGCAGGATCTGTGAGTGGGAAATGTTTTTAGTTGGGGTTGGTCACAGGAACTCTGCGTTCCCTCACTGCCTGGGTCCTGCGCATCCCTCTTGCTTCTCACCACATTTTTCTTTTAAGAGGAGGGGAGGGAAGTGGGATATAACCCCAGCAAATCTCCTTTTCCAGATGTAAACCCATCCCTGTGCTTAAGCAAAAACCTTGAGCTCAGCTTAGAGTGGCTTCAAAGCCAGAGCTTTTCCTTCCCCCCTCTCACGCTGGGAATTTCCTGGCAGGTTTGAGGGCTCGGCACAGAGGACCTGGTGCTCGTTGGACACAGAACCAGGCTCATACATAAACACAGCCCAAGGAGCTGCACCTGCCCCGGGCCCAGCTCGTTCCTGCTGCCCCAGGAGCAGCCTGGAGCTTTTGCCATGAGCTGGGACAGAGGAGCTGATCCCATAAAACTGGGAACACGAGGCCTTGGAGAGGAGCTCTGGGCCGGCCAAGGAGGGTGTAAAGCCTCCAGAACTCCTCCAGCTCCATGGATCTCTCCTGATTTACACCAGAGCAGGGTAGGGCTCTCAGCACGTGTGCCAGATGGTCTTTTATAAGCACAGGAATTATTTAAGAGTGTGGCCATTACTCCAGTGCTAATGAATTACAAATAACTCCTGCAGGAAAGGCCTTCTGCTGACTAAGAAACGTGTCCCCAAGATAAGCTAACATTGAGGTTTAAAGGGTCAGCAATTTTTAAAAAATATATTTTATTCCAAGTAAGTTAAAGGGGCCTGGAAAGATCCCGCTTGTCTCATTAGCAAATATTGCCCAATTTTTCTTTCACAGTGTAGCAGGGAGGAAGAGAACCATATAAAATAAACACCTGGCAGGAGTGCATAATCTGCATAAATTCAAGTGGTTACACTCCTGACAGAAAACCCAACCAAAATGAGCCTGTGGAAGGTGGCAAAGCTGCCTCAGCCACGATTTATTTCCACGCAGGCCATGCATGGCTGGGATTCCAGAGATCCTGGCAGATCCTGGTGCTCTGGGTGGACACCCTCAGATCCAGGGGTGGGATGGGCCAGCCCAAGTCCCAGAGCGCATCCTGGGCCCATCCTGGCTCCTCCAGGTGGGAGGGTTGGTGTGGCTTGGTCACAGCCATGAGTCTGAGCACTGAGCTCCTCCTCTCCTGCTGGAGGTGAAATTTATTGCTTCAGGCTCTGTTGGTGCATTTTTTGTTGACAGGAGCCCCGGTGTTCTCCTTCCCTGGGTCTTTGGGGACGACCATCCCCAGCCGGTGCCACTTCTCCACTGTCCCAGTGACCGAGCAGGGAATGGCTTCCCAGTGCCAGAGGGCAGGGCTGGTGGGATTTGGGGAAGGAATTGTTCCCTGGCAGGGTGGGCAGGGGCTGGGCTGGAATTGGCAGAGCAGCTGTGGCTGCCCCTGGATCCCTGGCAGTGCCCAAGGCCACGCTGGACATTGGGGCTGGGAGCAGCCTGGCACAGGGGGAGCTGTCCCTGCCGGGGCAGGGGTGGCACTGGGTGAGCTCTCAGGTCCCTCAGAGGAGCCTCCCCGTGCCAGGAGCACTCAAGGCTCTCTCCAGGTTGTCTTTTGTGCACATTTGCCTGAAAATTCAGCCACTCTGGGATGCTGAGGGGGAGGAAAATGCAGAGGGTCTGTCCCTAAATGGGATGAAAAAAGCGTTTTAGTAATTTTTAATGCTTGAGTAATTTCTAGTGCCAAGGAACATATCAGCAACAGAGCTGGTCTCATCAGAATAATAGAAAATCCATGTTCTTGGCCATCAATTATTGATAAGGGTTAACAGGGCCACATCCACCCCGGCTGGTGTCGCGTTGTTCCTTCCCCTTGTACATCCAATTTTCTGCTTCCTTCATTCCCTTGTTTCATCTTTTAACCCAAATGTTTCCAGCCCCTGCCCCAGCTGTGCCCAGCTGCTCTGTGATCTGCCAGGGTGGGGACCAGGGCAGGCAGGGTGACAGCAAATGGCAGCTTCTGGCTGGATTCCCTCTCTGCCTCGCTCCGGGATGGGCTCCAGCAGGAGCAAACCCATTATTCCCATTATCCCCATTATCCCCATTATTCCAATGGGAATGGGGCCCAGGGCATGGAGAGAACTGACCCTGCTGCTGTCCCAGTGCCCTCAGTGAGGAGGAGGATGCAGGAAAGCTCTCCAGCTCCAGGCTTATTTCCAGGCTCATCCCAGGTGGATGCAATGAGGGAATCTGTCCCAGAGCAGCACCCCAAACCCAAAAGGAGCAAACCCAAAAGGTGCCAACAAGCAGCACCTCCCCAGCACCCTCTCACTGCCTGTTCTACATTTGTTCTTCCTAAAAAAACCTCCCTCGCTGTGGTGCCCCCAAGGCAGGGAAGGAACTTTGATTTCTTCCCACATCCAAAAATCTGTATTTGAGCAAAGACTGGGAAAAATTCCTATACAGCAGCAGCATCCTGCAATTAATCCTAAAATCTCTCATTGTGTGGGAATGATTGTTTAGCAGGAGTGAACACCTGCTCTGATCTGTCTTCTTTTTGTCATGGTTTGGACAATTTTCAGGAGTTCTGAGGTAAAGCCTGGTTTTCTGTAGCTCCAACTTCTTCTGTTTTGGTCTTTTTTCCCCTTCTTTCGTTCAGTAAAGCTGTTCCTTTCTCAGTGATGACACATCCCAGCTGGTGTTAGGGATCAGTGTTTGCTCTCCCATCACTTTCTGGGTCCATATTTGAGGGGCAGAGTAGGAAGCTGGCAGCAAATTTGAGTGTCCCTGACTTATGCTGGATGCAAACTCCGAACATTTACAGGGCCACGAATGATGAAATGAGTGGATCTGAGGACTCAGAGGAGCTGCATGGAACCTGTTTGTGTTTGGGGAAGGAGGAGCAGGGGAACAGCGTGTGGGATTTTGCTCAGGCTGTGGGACTCTGCTGCCAGACATCCCTGTGGCTCTCCCAGTGCTGCTCTCTCCATGTCCTGCTGCAAACTGGGCTTCCCAGATTTTACTCATGGCTTGTAAACAGTCCAAGAAAAAGGAAAAAACAAAACAAAACGCCATTTTTCTGGTCAGAAAGCACTTTGGCTGAAAGGCTGCATTTTTTATTATTTGTGTGTGTTGCAGTCCACAAATAATAAATAAAACCTGGGTAATTTAGGTTTAATGATGTTCCCTGGATTCAGCTGTCCCAGGTGTGCCAGGTCTGGCCCCTCCACATCACTGCCAGGGAAATGTGCAGCTGATCCCCCCCTTCTGTGCCCTGCAGTCCTTCCTGGGCTCTGCTGCTGGGTTTGGGGTTGGCCTCAGTGCCACATGCCCCGTTCCAGGCTGGAGCAGGGGAACAGCAGGGTTTGGGGGAATTCAGGCAGGGAGTTTGTAGCTGATCCTTCCTCCCCTCCCTGCAGAACTGCCGCGGTCCCAACCAGTTCCCAGAGGGATGCATCTCTTCCTGCTGGATATAAACCTTAAATTTACATCCCCAGCTAAAGAGCAGCTTCCCAGATAGGGCTCCAGTCTCCAGTGAGGATGAACAGAAACATTGCCCCCATTAAAGATTTCATCCTTCTTCCTGATGAGGAACTGGCTGTGCGGGCGTTTTATGGGTTCCCCCAGAGGGGGTCTGGTGCAGCGTTAAATCTTTGCTGTGTCAGGCTGAAAAGTCACTCGAGATGGTGCTTAAACACCTCCTCCCGTCCCCAGCCAGCCGAAAATCCTTCCCTGCAGGATCACAGGTGGGAGATTAAAATCAACACGTGCTGTGCATCCAGCAGGGAGGGGATGGTGGGGCCCTCCCTGTCCCCTCCCTGTCCCCCACCTGCTCCAGGGCCACCTCCAGCAGCTCCTTTTTTCCCGCCTCCACTTCCCTCCCCGCTCTGTGGAAACGATCCATGTCCCCGAGCAAGGACTTCCAGAGTATTCCAAAACCCACATGGCACAGCTGTGCCGGGCCTCCCTCCCTCTGTGGGCAGCACAGAAAACCAAACACACACAGCCCGAGTGGTTAAAACCCCGCTGCGCGTTGCTCCAACAGCGGGGCGGAATTACCGGTCCCCATCCCCTACCTCGGCGGGCCGCGCCGAGCGCCCCCCGCATCCCGGGCACCACCGCCCCGGGAGCTCCGGGGGCAGGAGGCGAATTAAAGATGAACCGGCAGCTGGAACCGTGAACTTCCTGCCTTAATGTCATTTTCGGAGGAGTGCTGTGCGTTTGATAACATGTGCCACGCACTCGGGCATTTCCTCGAATTAGATAACAGCAGATAACGCAGCGATCCCAGCCTGCCCCCAGCCCGGCGCTGCAAGCCTGGCATTACAGAGCCCGGTTTATCTGATCCCGGCATTACAGAGCCCGGCTCACCTGATCCCTGCAGCTCCTCCCGAGCCCTCCCCAGCCCCTTCACTGAGACATTGCTCAGGTTGGGGAGGCTGCCAAGGAGCTCTGTGGGCGCTGGAGCCGTGCCCAGGTGTGGGGCTGGAGACCCTCGGGGAATGGGGCTGGAGACCCTCGGGGAATGGGGCTGGAGACCCTTGGGGAATGGGGCTGGAGACCTTTGGGGAATGGGGCTGGAGACCCTTGGGGAATGGGGCTGGAGACCTTTGGGGAATGGGGCTGGAGACCCTCGGGAACTGGGGCTGGAGACCCTTGAGAATGGGGCTGGAGACCCTCGGGAACTGGGGCTGGAGACCCTTGGGAATGGGGCTGGAGACCCTCGGGGACTGGGGCTGGAGACCTTTGGGGAATGGGGCTGGAGGCCCTCGGGGACTGGGGCTGGAGACCTTTGGGGAATGGGGCTGGAGACCTTTGGGGACTGGGGCTGGAGACAGCTCCTGCCNCCTTTGGGGAATGGGGCTGGAGACCTTTGGGGACTGGGGCTGGAGACAGCTCCTGCCAGCTGCAGGTGCTCTCAAGGCCTTTATGAGGGGGGACAGGGTGAGGACAGCCAAGGCTGGATTCCCAAAGTGCCTCAAAGTGCAGCGTCCTGGGTGATTCCCAGAGGGAGATTGTTGCCACAGCTGGCTGAGGATCCATCAGGATCCACCTCATGTATCCAGGTGAGATAATCCTTGTCCAGGATCCACTTCAAGGCACTCAGAAGCCACAAGGGGCAGTTTCTTTTGTTGTTTGTTTTTCCCTTTTCCCCAGATGTCCCCTGGATGCTGGCAGTGGAGCAGGGCTGTGACAATCCTGCAGTTTGCCCCTCCTGACATCCCATCCCATCAAGTCCTGTCCCGTCCCATCCCAGGGAATGGAGAGATCTTCCCTGGAGGCTCAGGCTCGCTGCTGGAGCCCAGGCTGGTGAGACACCTACGACTCCTCTGGTCCTGCAACAGATCAGGAGGGCTTTGGACATGAAGGAAAATCCTTTCCAGCAGCTCCTGGTGGAAGAGGGGGATCAGGGGGTCCCCTCCCAGGTCTGCGGAGACAAAACCAAACTGGCCTCTCTTGTCCTGTGCTGGGCAGGGCTGGGAGCTCTTCCCAGCCCTTCCCAGCTGGAAGCAGCTCCCTCTCCGGAAGGAGGGATGTTCCTTCCCTCTCCTGGGCTCGGAGGGGAGTGGGTATTTATGTCTGTTTTTTTCCCTGCTGGCGTTTAATGGGCGTCTCAGCAGCACAAACAGAAAATGCTGCATATTCATCTTCCATGTGTGGGACTGAGGTGGAGAGGAGGGATGGGAGAAGCGCCTCGGGCTCGTCACTCCAGTCTCATCCTCAGCAGTGGTCCCGAGGATGAAGAATAACTTCATTTCCAGCTCTCATTTTGTCTCCTTTCTTTGCTCTTTGTGGCTCTGCTCAGGGCTGTGCCTGCCCTGGCACAGGAGCAGCAGAGAAATCCCTGTTTGATTGAAATACCCTGACCCACCTCGGCTCCCGAGGGGCAGGAGGGAGATGATAAAACTTGGGCAGCATCTGGAAAGATCAGGAAGTGCAGTGCAATCCCTGTCAGGGCTGTGGGCTTGGCAGAGCAGCAGTGGGGCCTCCAGTGAAGGCATGGGTGGGGTCTGAGGAGGATGAGGGGATCACACCACACTGACTGCTTCGGTCTGCTCCAAGCAGGGCTCATGGGAATGGAAAAAGGGGGCCTGGAGATCGCTTATCCCATTCCAGGCGCAGCTCACGGTGTGTTTGTGTTCCCAGCCCCAGGAAGGGGTTAATGACTAATTAATGCCAGCCCCGGTTCACAGACTGTCCTGGCACAGCTCTGGCTGCAGGAGCTGCGTGGTGGCACCAAGGTCAGCAGAGTTTCTGCCACGCAGGCTCGTTCCACACAGACCAACCCCACCTGGAGTCGCTCTGACTTGCCCGCCAGGAAACAAAAACAGTGCAGGGCCTTTGTGCCACGTGTGGAAAAAGGCACATGGATAATTCAAAGTGTTCTTTGGGAGCATCTGGAAAGTTTTTGCAAAGCATTTTAGGAGAGTGGTAAATGTCATGTTGGATTTTATGCAGGAGAGGACATGGAACCTGCCGGGGGTGGGACTTGCCTTCCTCAACTCGCAGTTACTGCAGTTTTCCAAACATCCAGCCCGGCTCCCTGGGCTCCAGCCCTGCCCAGCACCAGGATCTGCTTTGTTTGTTCCTTTTCCTGCAGAAGGGAAAATGACCACGGAGCCCTTGGTGCTTACATGAAATCCCACACAGAAATCGGGGTTTTAAAGGTTACTTGGGGGAAGACACCTTGGGAGCATTTCCCACTTGGTGCGGCTGCACCCAGGGATGCTCAGGCCCCGCCCTTCACCGGGCTTGGTTAAGGCAGCCCAGGCTGTGCTGTGCCCAGGGAGGGGTTTCTGGGCTGGAGCCTCTCCTGCTTCCCCAGGTCATTCCAATTTCTCTGCTTCAATCCAAGCCCCAGCCCGGGCCGGGGACCCAGGAACCGCAGGATGGGGCTGGACTGGGAGGGGAGACAGAGCTGGGAGAGCTGGGGGTTCTCAGCTGGAGAGGAGAAGGCTCCAGGGAGAGCTCCGAGCCCCTGGCAGGGCCTGAAGGGGCTCCAGGAGAGCTGCAGAGGGACTGGGGACAAGGGATTCAGGGCCAGCACCCAGGGAATGGCTTCCCAGTGCCAGAGGGCAGGGCTGGCTGGGATTTGGGGAAGGAATTGTTCCCTGGCAGGGTGGGCAGGGGCTGGCATGGAATTGCCAGAGCAGCTGTGGCTGCCCCTGGATCCCTGGCAGTGCCCAAGGCCAGGCTGGCCATTGGGGCTGGGAGCAGCCTGGCACAGGGGGAGCTGTCCCTGCCAGGGCAGGGGTGGCACTGGGTGGGATTTAAGGTCCCTCCCAACCCAAACTATTCCAGGATTCTGGGCAGTCCTGTCTCCTGTGCCTCTCTGAGGGCACTTCTTGCTGTCCCAGCCCCCAGGGCTGCACCTTCCTTCTCCTCTTCCTCCTCTGCCGCTTTCCTTGCTGTTGTTACATTCTGGTTCGAGTGGTTTTTAATCCACATAAAACAATGAGAAAAAGGTAAAATATTATGAAATTATGAATATGATTTTATATTGTAGTTAGCTCTAGGCATTCCCTTTCTTATTTCATCGTGATTGTTGGAGTTCTTTTATTCCTTTCATAAAGAAAAACATTTAATGTAAAAATAAAAGGAGTTTTGATGATTTGGGTGAATTGCAGTGCTCAAGGCTTTCCTCCACATGTGCTTAAAGATGTGTGTGAGCTTTACTGCAGGAGCCTGGGGAGGAAACCCCTCATCCCAATCCCACCAAAGCAGGAGGAGTTTGATCACAGAGCAGAGAGGAGCAGAGGGGCTTTGGGTGGGGAAGGAGGGGTCCTCATCCCCCTCACATTTGGGGCCAGGCTGGAAGTGCCTGCCCAGCCCAGGATACGCAGGAGGCTCAAGGTGATTTGGAATTCTCCTCCAAAACTCCCAGCTGGTGGAGAGCAGGCAGTGCTGCTGCCGTGAGCAGCATGTGGGAGCAGCTGCTGCACTCCGAGCCCACCAACCCTGATCTGTCCCATGGGATAAATCCACAGCGGGATGAGCCCTGGAGCAGGGCTGGGGGCTCTGGGGTCTCCGTGGATGGATGGGGCGGGAGCAGGGCTGGGGGCTCTGGGGTCTCTGTGGATGGATGGGGCAGGAGCAGGGCTGGGGGCTCTGGGGTCTCCGTGGATGGATGGGGCAGGAGCAGGGCTGGGGGCTCTGGGGTCTCCATGGATGGATGGGGCGGGAGCAGGGCTGGGGGCTCTGGGGTCTCCGTGGATGGATGGGGCAGGAGCAGGGCTGGGGGCTCTGGGGTCTCCATGGATGGATGGGGCGGGAGCAGGGCTGGGGGCTCTGGGGTCTCCGTGGATGGATGGGGCAGGGGCAGGGCTGGGGGCTCTGGGGTCTCTGTGGATGGATGGGGCAGGAGCAGGGCTGGGGGCTCTGGGGTCTCCGTGGATGGATAGGGCAGGAGCAGGCTGAGCTCTCCCCCTCCCTCACCAGCAGAGCCTCACCAGGCCTCTTCCACAGAGTTCTGTGCCCAGGAGATCAGGCTCTGCCCTCGGCACAAACACTTCAGCTGGGAAACTTAATTTTTTAAGATTTTTTTTCTTTCCAAACCAAAGTGGCTTAGCAGGGAAAGTTCTGGAGTTGAAGAGCTCATGGTGGGAGCCAGTTCAGCCAGGTCATGGGGATCAGTATCAGGGGCATTAAATCCCCTGGGATTCCTGGCCTGGACCCTTCCGAGCTGGCCCCAGTGCCCCAAGGGCCAGCGCTTCCCACCCAGCACTGGAGGAGCTGTGTTCCATCCCTGTGGAGCAGGGCATTGCCCCGTGCTGGGGACAACCCTCTGCTGGGCGAGGCGGTGCCCGTGCCCTGGAGCCCAGCTCAGGAGCTCGGGGTGCACCAGGACTGAGCTGTGCATTCTGAGACTGTCCCAGACCACAACCAGCCTGATGCAAAGCCAATTACCAACTATTTTTAGAACGCCTTTGACAGCCTCCCCTCTTCCAGCCCGGGGATATTTATTCATTATATTCCGAATCAGCTCCCTGGCCTGGGGTTGATGCACATGTCACAGGCACGGAGTGGCACCGAGCACAGCAGCCCTGTCACCGCGTCAGCGGCTGCGGTGGCAGCGGGGCACAGACATCGATCCCAGCGCCGCCCCCGGGGACAATTAAACGCTAAGTGGGCATCAGGCAGGATGACACCAGCCTGGGGAATATTCAGGTCACCGCAAAGTATCGATGGCAATAAATCCCTGACGAAGCAGGAGCCACCTGGCCGGGGAACGGCGCGGCCGGAGCAGGAAGGGAGCGTCCAAGCGGGAGAAAGTCGGCTCAGAGCTCAGCTGTGAGGGGGCTGCTGCTCCGTGGCTGCAATGGGCATCCCAGGTGCCGTGAGGACAGCCCTGGTTTCTCTGGGCCTGGCACAGGTGAGAGCGGGCACGGAGGGAGCAGCACTGGGAAGTCCAGCACCAGCCCTGCTCCCAGCCAGCCCCGCTCCTCAGCCCGCTCAGCCTCGCCTGCCTTGGCCAGGAAAGTCCTGGAGAGTGGAGCAGAGCCTGTGTGACCTCCTCCAAACCAAACTTACTCCTGATTTTTAAAAGCTTTGAGGCCCGGGGCCAAATTCAGCGCTGACGCTCTGACGTGGCACAGATTTAATCTCCCCTCTCTCTCCTTTTCCCCATGTGGAGGCTGTTTTAGGCTGGGAGTTATTTTAACTCGCACCTTTCCTGCGGTGCATAAATTACACTCATTTAGTTGCTTTCTGCATCAGCAGCCGGGGGTGAGAAGTGCTCAGGGAGCCTCAGCCACACCCGAGAGGCTCTGAATGGTGCCACCTTCACCAGCAACGCTGGATTCACCCCGTGGCACCCCAGGGATGCAAACATCCCCACTGGAAGGGCCAGGGTGGGATATGGATGTGGTGTCATCCCTGTCCTGCTCTCCTGACTCCCATGAATGGTCCATGGTGCCCTGGCCAGGCTCAGAAAGCCTCTGGGAGTTTGTCCCAGCTTTGGAGGGGGTAGAGCAGAGACCACGGGGCTCTGGCAGGGCTCTGGCCAAGGGAAGCAGGGAGGTGTCACCGAGGCTGCACCATCACAGCAACGTGGGCTCCCCAAATATCCCTGCTGAGAAGAGCTCCCCAAATATCCCCGCTGGGAAGGGCTCCCCAAATATCCCTGTTGGGAAGGGCTCCCCAGATATCCCCGCTGGGAAGGGCTCCCCAAATATCCCCGCTGGGAAGGGCTCCCCAAATATCCCCGCTGGGAAGGGCTCCCCAAATATCCCCGCTGGGAAGGGCTCCCCAGATATCCCCGCTGGGAAGGGCTCCCCAGATATCCCTGCTGGGAAGGGCTCCCCAGATATCCCCGCTGGGAAGGGGAGGGTGAGACCTGCCTGGGGTGTGGGCCAGGCTGGGATGTCTTTGTGCCACGGGAGGAAGGCTTTGATCCATGATGGTCAAACCATGGCTTTTCCCACAGGACTCCTGTTTAACCAAACTGGGAGCTGATTCCCAGCAGCTGCCCCACAGCCCAGGTGATCCGTGCTCACCTCCTGCAGGAGCAGTTAAAGTGCAGTCAGCTCAGCCTAACTGATGAATTCTGCCCCTCAGTGTGCATCTTACCTTAAGGTGAAGGTAAAGCCCAGCTTTAAAGGTTTAACCGGGTCCTTCCCAGGCTAAACCCCACTGCCCAGCCTGGTTAAAGCTCTGAGGGTGTGACCCTGGGACCAGGATTTGCAGCCCACGCCGTGTCTGGGCTTGTTGGATTCCGAGTGACAATTCCCAGGCACTCCGGTGGACTCTGCTTTGAGCCACATTCACTGCTCCGAGTGCTGCCGCCTTCTCTGCTAAGTGTACCCAAGTTTTAGTGTTTAATATTTAAACATGAAAGTTCTTTTGAGACATTTAAAGCGGAATTATTAACAGCCCCATGTAGAACTGACAGGTTAACAGTGCGACAATTAAAAAGAAAGGTTAAATACATTTTCTTTTCAGACCAACTGCTGTTGCCTAAGACTAATAAATCCACCAGGAGATGGTTTTTAGAGAGTGTGAGGGGCTGTGTGTCAGCTTTTATAGGCTGGAGTTTTTCAGAAATCACCACACTTCTCTTTCCAGGCAGCTACAGGTTTCAGCCTATATTTAGCAGATGGGGCTTCTTCCAAAGAGTTGTGTGAATCAAGATGGAAAGGAAAAAAAAAAAAGGAATGTAAAAAAAGCAAACCCTACCGGCTGTGGGGCTTTAAACATTCAGGCTCACAGTTTGCTTGGCTTTTTTAATGTACCGTGATTTTCTTTTGTCTTGATGGCTGTGAAAACACAGGGGCTGGAGAACAGCAGAAATCCTGCCTCTCTGAGGGATCAGTTCCAGTGCTGAACTCCTGTTTGTCCTTTGGAAAATTGCTGTTCCCACTGGCTGGCAGGACACAGCCTCGAGAAGAGCCAGGGTGACCTTCTGGGGACATCCAGGCTGTGAAATGGCCCCCAGCCCCTCCTGGGTGTTTGCAGGCAAAGTTCAGACCTTTCAGAGAGACATTTTCCATCTCTTTGCTGTGTCCAGCCACCAAACGCTGCCCTCAGTGTGATTCCCACTGGGACTGCACAGAGAATGTGTGGCTGCAGGACGAGCAGGGTAAAGGGTGACCCTGTGACACCCTGAGTGAGGTGGCCCTGGGCAAGCAGGTGACCTCCAGAGGTCCCTGGAGCCCCAGCTGCCCGGTGACTGTGGAAGGAAGGGCACTGGAAGTTCAGGATAAATCCATCCATGACTTTGGAACGTGAGGCCCAAGGACAGCCCTCAGCTCCTGCAGAACCTGGGCACTGGAACTGCTGCAGGGTGGGCAGGCAGAGCAGGAGGGGTCAGACAGAGCAGGAGGGGTCAGGGAGAGCAGGAGGGGTCTGGCAGAGCAGGAGGGGTCAGGGAGAGCAGGAGGGGGTCAGGGAGAGCAGGAGGGGGTCAGGCAGAGCAGGAGGGGTCAGACAGAGCAGGAGGGGGTCAGGGAGAGCAGGAGGGGGTCAGGGAGAGCAGGAGGGGTCAGGCAGAGCAGGAGGGGTCAGACAGAGCAGGAGGGGGTCAGGCAGAGCAGGAGGGGGTCAGGCAGAGCAGGAGGGGTCTGGCAGAGCAGGAGGGGTCAGGCAGAGCAGGAGGGGGTCAGGGAGAGCAGGAGGGGGTCTGGCTGCCCCTTCCCTCTTCCCTCCCTCCCAGGAGTTCTCTCCTGGCCCCTCTCAGCCCCACAGGTCCCCAATCCAGCTCAGCATCACCGTTCCTACAATTACATCTCTCTCCCAGCTTCTCCTCTGACCTCCAGGAGTCCCTCCTTGCCAAGGCTCTCCATGGACGTTGGTTTGGACCCAAATTTGCCATCATGGACGGTCATGTGACTTACAAGTAGACAGGAATATTCACTCACCCTGTGCTTTTAGCCTGTTAAAAAACACTGCCTGGTGTTTTAAATGAGCTCCTGACAGCAACAGTGGAGGTTCCAGACTATTAGAAGCACATCAGAGAAGGGATTACAGGATGGCCACAAGCCATGGTTATAATCAGCCTGGGCTTGATTTATTAAACTCTATAGCACCCCATAGAAATTGATTAGCCATTCATTAAAATGGCTGTTAATCATGGACCATCTCTTTGCATAAATTTAGGAAATACCTGGGTTACAACCAGCCTGAAGGAGAAGGGGAGAGGCCCAGGGCTAGAACTTTGGGGAGAGCTCCAGGCTCCCTTCCAGGCTCCATCCACCGAGGTTTCCCTCTTCCTTCGTTCCTTCAGGCCGTGGAGTGAGTGTGGAGTGAGCGTGGAGAGACGCACCCTGCCAGCGCTGCCCACGGGGTCCCAGCAGTGTCCCCCGTGGCACAGGGACACCCCACTCCTGGACACCCCACTCCCGGTCCCCCTGCGGTAACCGAGGGGAGGCTCCCGAGGATCCGCGGGCATTCACCCACCCCCGGAGCTGCTGATGCTCAGAACCCGCGAGCAGACAACATTCAAATGTGTCTTTTTAAAAGGTCACTGTGACAGCGTTATAGGGGACCTGGGGATACTCCACTCCCGCCTCGGCTCTGCCCTGCCTGTCACCACCAGATTCCCACCCTCGGTGCTTCCCAGAGCTCCAGCCCGCTCTGATCTTCTCTCTTCCCCCGTGAATCCACAGCCACCAACGTGATGGGAAGGAATTACTGTAGCCATAAAACCGGCTCATTACACCCTCCCAGGCAGGGGCTTTAATGAGCAGCCGGCTGCTGGAGCTGGGCTGCGGAATGTGCTCCGTGGTGCCTTCCATTGCCCCGAGCAGGGCAGCAGGTGAGGAACACCTCGACCCTGCAGGGGTGCCTTGGGCGTCCTGAAATGGCAGCTGGAGCTCCAGGATGGAGCTGCTGCGTACCCAGGGGGCTCAGGGCACCCGGAGAACCAGGCTGGTTTGGGGTGCAGACAGCTCCTGGGGTGCTCTGATTCCACAGAGGTCAGCACCTGCAGAGAGAGGGGGTTTCCCATCCTAAATCATCACAGAATTATTGGATGGTTGGGTTGGGAGGGACCGGAAAGCCCATCCTGTCCCACCTCTGCATGGGCACCCACCTCCCACCAGCCTCGGGTGTTCTTCCTCGGTGTTCCCTGTGCTTTTCACCCAGCTGGTTTATGGCAAACAGACCCTTGAGGAACAGTCTGGGAAAGCTTTGATGACCCCGGAGTTGCTGTGTTGGCATCGGTGTAATTCCAGCTGCTCCGAGCTGGCAGGAGCAGGACAAGGGATGTTTTTATGGGGTTTCTTTGCCGGAGTGTGCAGAACGGAGCTGGCACAGACCCACAGGGCTCCCGGTGACTTAATCACAGTCACCCTGCAAACACCACCCATCACCCTGGAGGCAGGAGCGGGGTGGACCTCGGGAACAACAGACCAGCCCTGCAGTGGGGCTTGTTTCTGTGGAGATGCCACAGTTCCCAGCCTGGGATCTGGAGCATTCCCGTGAAATCCCTTCTGGCACTGGATTCTATGGCAGCTTTCTCACCTCGGAGCTGTGGTGGCTCTGCCAGGCGATCAGGCTGAGATGGAGCATCACTTCCCACCCCGGCTGCTCTGGGCTCAGCTCTGTAACCCCACTGTCCCCAGAGAGGCCCAGAGCTTTGATTGGGGTGGGTGTGAGGGTGGGAGGCTGGAAGGGATTGGTGAGGCTGGAAGGGATTTGGGAGGCTGGAAGAGATTCGGGAGGCTGGAAGGGAGTGGTGAGGCTGGAAGGGATTTGGGAGGCTGGAAGGGAGTGGTGAGGCTGGAAGGGATTCGGGAGGCTGGAAGGGAGTGGTGAGCCTGGAAGGGATTCGTTTGCCCATCATTCAGCTGGCAGCAGAAGGAGGGTACAAAGAGCACAGCTGGGCCAATTCCTACCAGTTTGTCCCTGTGGCCACACATGGTGAGGCTTGGCTGCTGTCAGGCTCCGCAGGAGATTTGTCCTTGCAGGGACTCTGCCAAATTAATCTGAATTAAGCAAAAGCCGAAATTTCCAGTAGATTTGCTGAACTGTATTAAGCCCCAGTGTGAGTTATGCTAAATGAAACAAAGATGATGTTAATTTTAAGATGGTTCCCGTGCATGTTTGAGGAACATAGAATCATCATGGATATGTCCCTGCAGCAAAACCAGGGGGAGAAGCTGGGGAGCTGGAGGGATGTGGGTACCTGCTGCTCATTCCAAAATGTGGGAGAGGGATGTGGTTTTCACAGCTGGCAAAGCTGTGAGGAAGGCAGAAAGGACGCTGGGCCGTGCTGGGGTTTAGGGCTGAGTCAAGGAGGGGGTCTCTCTGAAGCCCCCAGAGCTGAGCCCCGCAGGTCTCTCCAGCACAGCTCCATCGCAGCCTCTGAGGAGCAGCAACGCTGAGGATTTGCTGTAAGAACTCCCTTCCCCAATCCTAATCCACGTCACTTTAAGTACAGCAGAGAACCAAATCTGACAGCTGGCTGGGTTTACCCCAGCACCGCATTCTCCACGTGAAATACTCTGGGCTTTTAAGCCGTGTTTATGTCCCAAAGTGAGAGCAGCATTAACTCCGTGAGTGCAGCAAACAACCTGACTGACACAAATGCACTTAAGTGGGGAGGAGGAACAAGCTGAGCTACCAGGAGTGGCTTTATCCCTCCAACTAAATCCTTTTTGCTGATACAACTAATCAGCAGTTAATGTGCAGTCCCATCAGCACACGGAGGAACAAAGCCCTGTTTCCCTAAGATCTGCATTTCATGCCTGATTGCAAGCTCTGATCAAATCCTTTCCTGCCGTTCCAGAGGGTTTTGCTAAATTCTCTCCCCCGGTGTGGAGTCGGTGATGAGTGGCAAGGTAGAAGCCCACGCTCTGGCCTGTTGTTCAGGCAAGGAATGCTGATTGGGAGCATTTATGGGCCTTCTCTCCTCTACCTGACCAGTGTTTCCACAGTGTGGATAAAGCCTTAATTGTATGTGAGGCTGCCTTCCTCCCCCATCAAATCTGCTTGAAAGTGCCAACGGGTTCAAAAATTATTAAGGTCAGAATAAACATGCAGAAACACTCACGCATTCATTCCATCATCATATAAGCTTAAATTCCTTAGGCAAGCAGGCTAAAAATATCCCCTGTGCCCAGAAGAGGTAATTACACCGGCACAGAACTCCGTGGGGCCGTGCTGGTTCTCACCGTGGCTTGAAGTGGTGCCCAGACACAGCACACCCCAGCCACTCTCTGCCCACCCCACACACCTCCCACAGCCACAGCAGCTCCCACCCAGGATGGGGAAAACACTGGATTATGAATTTCCCCTGGCACGGAGCAGAATCCCAGTTCCACGTGCCCGGATAGGCAGGGATGGCCGGGCCCAGAGGTGGCCAAGGAAGGTGTCCTCTTGGATCATGTCCTTGCCCCCCGGGACAAAACGCTCCTATCAGGCTGGGTTTGGAGAGCCAAGTGCTGTAATGATGACAGACAGTTCCAGATCATCCCCTGCAAAGCCTCATCCCAGAGCTGGCACTCCCTGCCGGGCTCCCGGAGATTTCCCGAGGGGTTGGCACAGAGCAAACCCCACAGAGACTCGTGGGCAGCTGGAGCTGGGCTGGCCCCGTGCCCAGCCCTCCTGCTGCCCTCATTCCTCACAGGACACGGGCTCTCTATCCAACGATGACAATTCCCACCAAAGCTCCAGATTCAAGTGGCCTCTCTTTTCAGGGAGGGAAAAATCCTGTGGCAGCTCCACTTGCACTCATGTGACCACTGAAAATACATCTGATGACCACAAGCACAGTCTGTGTCCCCATTCCCAGTAATTCATACAGAAGCAAGGAATTACAATATTCCTGAAATTCTTTTTAACCAAAATAAGACCTCTCACTTCTGATTTGGGAGTGTTCAGGCTCCCCTGTGCCTTCTGCCAGGCAATCAGGGGTGACAGGAGGAGCTAATGAGGAGAGTGACACCTTCATTCCACAGCTCGGCTCCAGACAGAAGATTTGGCAGTGCCCAGTGACCCCAGTGAAGTGTTTGGATCCCATTCTGGTGGAATGGAGTTGGTTCTTCCCCTGCAGGGCCTTGTATGGACGATCTCTTGGGACCAAGTCCTTCTTGCCGGGCACAAGTGACCCTTTCCTAGGTCCTGGAGTGCTGAATTCTCCCTCAGGGCCAAATTGCATTTCCCATTTGAGGCTCTCTACATGGGTCACTGGCCTGGCTGTTTGATGTCATTTCCTCTTAGTCCAACAAAGAGTCTTTAACCCTTTAGGAGGAACCACTCTCCATGAACATCCTTCTCCTGGGCACTGACATTTAAACACATCAGTTGCAGGAGGAACTTTTCCAGTTGCCTGTAGAAAATGGCTTTGGGAGTACTTTCTTTCATCAGGGCACCTTCACCATTTAAATAGAGCAGATCATTAAAAAAATAAACACAAATCTGCCACGTAGCCACGGCTGAAATTAAAATTGAACAGGTTGATTATAACCTGTCACAGCCACAAGCCAATGAAATTCCACTGACAGGGCACGGAGGGACCTGAACCTCCCCGAGACGAGTTCCAAGGCTTTTCATCTGAGCTGCAAACTTTGATCAGCTGCTGCTGACTGTGCTGAGCTCCACCAGCAGCACATGGGCTCGTTTCCATCAGGGAGCTGCTGGGAGCTGGCAGGGGAAGGTCAGCACAGCAGAGGGGCCGGGTCAGGGCTGGGTCAGGGCTGGACACTGCTCTGGAGGAGCCCAGTCCATGCCAGGGGCTCTTTGAGGCTCAGCTTTAACACCCTTTGCATTTCCTGAGCTCTTCGAGTTCAGTGCCTTGGGGGGAACTTGTCCTGTGGCTGAAAACCCACCCTGAGGAAAAAGCTTCCTTAAGCCTCACAGGGAACTATTTAAGGCAGATAAAGCTCAAACTCTGATCTTTTCCTAGGGAATTTCCATAAATCAGGTTATTTCTGAATCTTTTCCTCTAAGAATGAAGGCTAGAAGGGGTCCTCTGGTTTCATCTTTTGCCTGGCAAGGGATTTTTTGCAAATCAGCTTTTGGATAGCTGGATCAGTTTATGTGAATTCAAAGTTTAGTGCAAAGGAGGATCCTTGGATTTGTGTGTGCAGTGTGGGCAGCATGTTAAATTCTGAAAAAGCTGGAAGCTGGATCCATCTCAAGGGACCTCAGACCAGCCAAGCCCTGCACACTCCAGATGCTCTTTAGTCAGGCAGATCTTTTCACCCCAAAGTGAATTTAATCCCAGTCATGCCATGGCCACCACATCTCACAGCAGTGACCTCTGCAAGAGCACTGAGAACCCAGAACTCCCTCTCCTGCCACTCAGGAGTGACTCTGCAGCCCCAGTCCCTCCGTTTGTGATCTCCTGGAAGTACCATGGATCCATCATGGCTCCCTTGCCTTTCCAAGCATCCCCCACATTCTCCTCTCAGTGTCTGGGAGCAATAATTTATGTGCAGAATGCAAGAACTAATTAGAGTGTCTCTTGTTTCTGAGGGGGAGCGGAAAGCACAGCAAATGACGTTCCAGCAAAAATGGGGTCAGCTCGGATTAAGCTCCCTCCCCATTTATTTTTGGTCTTTAGCATTAAATTTACCATACATATTAGAAACAAATTTTAATTTTCCACAGCATTGGGCAATATCTTTTCCTTAAAGCCTGGCAGAACATTCATTAGCATCCTCTCCCTCCATTCAGTGTGACTCTCTCCTCATTTGCACATAAATGTGAACTTTGCTGCCTGCACAAACTTGTCTGAACTGACACCAAAGTTCTCTATCAACACTCAGCTCACACCTCCCCACAAAGGAACCTCCCGCTCACCCTCCTGAGCCCTCCTCCACTCTGCTGGTTTGGGACAGTTCTGGGAAGAAGATGCTACTGGGAACACCAGTATGTGGAGGTAGAAGTGAGTGTACCAGTTGGACTTTCTGTCTAATTAAAGCAGATCTCCCACTTTAAAGTCAGGCTTTAGAGTTAAGCCTATGGCATGAAAAGTCTCTCCTGAGGGCAATTCATCCCCCGGGGCAGATGCTGGGAGCAGAAGGGCAGCCAGTGGTGAGGGATCTGCGGGAAGCCAGCAGTGGTCAACAACCTGCTCCTTCCCCAGCTGTCCAGAGGCCCCTCTGAGTGGGTCAGACTCCAAATATCTCAGGAATAACTCCAAGTCTCACTCCCATGGATGTCAGAGGCATTCATCTTACCCAGCTTCAGGTGTTTTTACAGCCCTACCTCCACAGACACATTCCCAGGATGTGATTCCTGAGGGCTGCTTTAGGGATGATCCACGCCTGGAGCTCTGCTTCCTCTCCAAGCAGAGGACTCTCACCTTCTGTGGGACACTGATACAGATTAATTTCATGCCCTCCCACCAGAAGCTACTGCATTTTTAATTAATAAATATTGCTCCGTGTATCCTGGAGGAGGGGTTTGGGCACGTCCCATCTGCACCACGGAGATAACGGCGCTTCCCTGTCCCCAGGCTCCCCAAGGACAGCACCCCAGAGAGAGCAGAGGACGCCGTGGGAATCAGGAGCTATCTCAGCTCAGGGAGAGAAGGGGCTGCAGAGCACTGATGGCATTGCAGCTACAAGCCCCTGCCCAGTGGGCAGAGCCAGCTGTGTGAGGGGAAAGCTGCCTCAGATCAGGGCACCCCCAGCTCCGAGTCCCTTCTCAGGCGCTTGTTCCTGTGCTGTAACACCAACCCCGCAGCGTGAGGGGACAGCCGTGACACCGAGGGGGGCTGTCCCGAAGGGCCCGAACAGCCTGACATTTACCGTGTACCCACCCTCCTGACAGCATCCAAACGTTCCTGCTCGTGGCTCCAGCAAGGCAAACAGGAAAACAGCTGCAGTTTCTTACCTGGAGCTGCCGGGGCACAAAGTCTTTCCCAATGGATCACAACAATCTCTACCAGCAGGGAGTGGAGAGCAGGAGCCTGGGCAGGAGGAAGCTCCCTGTCAGCAGCTCCGACCCTCATTTCACTCCCCAGCCTCATGCACGTGAGTAGGGAGTGAAAAGAGGTCTCAGTGTTGGGATTCTTCCCTTGTGGAAGCGAGGCTGGAACACAAGGGAATTATCAGAGGGCTCGATGGTGCTGCAGATATGGGGAGAGAGAAGCCTGGGAAGAGATGGGAGATAGATGAGATAAGCAGCCCTGTGCAGAGCTGATGGATGGAGAGGGAGTGTGGTTGCCTTTCCTACCTCACTCTTCTAAATATCGATCTGGAAGCGTTCCTGGGTCCGTATCAGTGAGCTCTGATTTACACTCTTGTCTCTGTGCTCTTTTCCCAGTTGAAAATCAAAGGCCTTGTACCTACAAATGCCCATTTTCCACCTGACCAGCACGCTGCCACGGTGAGCCCCACTGCCGTGGCACAGCAGTGGGCACAGGCACAGAGCACTCCTGAGGCCCTGAAAGGAGCATTTTTAAAGTCTTCTTCACCCAATGTCCTCTGATGTGTCCCTGTGTGTGGTTCAGTCCTGTCTGAGGGGTGTCAGGGAGCAATAAAGGCGCACATGGCAAAGACGGGTCCCAAGCCACCGGTGCTGTAAATAAATGTGCCTCTGCTCTCAGCACTGCTTCCCCTCGTGCTCTGAGGGCTTCCCTGAACTGAAACACTTCCATATCTGCAGGGAGGGGATGGGAAGAGAAGACTGTTCCCTGAAGATGAAGGGTGCAATCATTGATTTTATTTTCCACTTTCCACATCAATGATGGGAAGGTCTCCTCCAGGGACAGGCAGCAACGTGCTCCACTCTACCCCTCCCCAGTCAGCAGCACAAAGCAGCCCTGGATGTGGGGATTCGAAGCTCCAGGAAGATCAGAGCCGGGGCAGGAGGGAGGCAGGGCCGAGGCAGAGCCCGAGGCAATGGACAAGAGTTACACCAAGGTCAGGCCTTGAAGCTGTGTCTACAAAAGTCAATGGAGGCAGAGCAACTCTGTCAAGATCCCCCAAAAGAAAAAGAAGAAAAAAAGACAAACACAGGGAAAAGAAAAGAAGATGGCATAAAAATCCAGGCAGAAGCTGTCACACATGAGAATGCTTCCTTTTAAGCCAAAAATAAATAATATATAAATAGGGTTTCCTGCTGCTTGCAGACACTGGAGTTGATCAGAAGCTCAAATACCTCAAGGAAATGAGCTTTGTTCACTTGATTTCTTCCTCTGACTGCTCCTTTTATCCCTGTTTTCCCCTTTTACACCAGCTCTCAGTGTGCTATGACACTGTGCCCTTATGAACAAAAAGCTCCCCCTCCAGTTGGGCCAGCACTGACTCAGCTGCTGCTCACATTTCTTCTGAGCCACTGTTTAAGAGACAAAATCTTCAATTTGCCTTCAGTTCTGGGACCACAGAAGGTCAGGAAGGTGTGACAGGCTGCGCCATGGTCCTTGAGGGACTCTGTTACCTCCAGGGACAGAGGTCCTTCCCCAGAGGTGAAGATCAATCCCCCGGAGCTGCTCCAGGGCTGGAGCCCCTCTGGAGCCAGGCTGGGAGAGCTGGGGGTGCTCACCTGGAGAGGAGAAGGATCCGGAGAGAACTCAGAGCCCCTTGCAGGGGCTGAAGGGGCTCCAGGAGAGCTGGATGTGGGAGAAGGGCAAAACTGGGACCTGCCTCCATTTTTCTGCAAGAGTCACTTTGGGCTTCACGGCCTCCCCTTGGTCTCTCTCTCCCCCCAGCTGCCGTTTTTCAGCAGGTTGGGGCTCGAAGCTCGTGGCACACCATGGACAGCCTCGTGCTAAATGCCAGGAAATTCTGCAGTAGAAGCAGGCAATCACTCTGGGCAGCTTAATCTTTGCCTGCTTAAATTAAGATCTTTTACAAGGGCTTTATTTTCAAGGAAAGAGTGATCAGCTTGTCCTGAAAATGAGATTCTTTTAAAGTGTTTCATCTGCATTACCCGCGTTTGACAAGTCTGACGTGATGGAAGCCCTGGTGGAGGATGTACTTAGAGGGCTTGGTGTAAATTCCGGGCAGGGAAGGGATCTGCATTCTCAGGGAACGGATCTGCAGCTCCCTCCAAGTCAATTCCTGCCAATGTCCCACCTCTGCTGCCTCCCACAAGCAAATAAATCCTGAATTTGTTGCTCTGTTCCCATCCCTGCATTTTTCTTTGCAATTAAGAGCTGCTTTATTTTATGGCTATGCCTGTGCCTTGGTGTAAAACGCATCATCCCAAAGCAGGAGTGAGGGTTTCACTGAGTCCCTGGGAGCCACCAGCTAGACCAGGAGCTGTCACACCAGTCAGACCAGTATGGCATCGCCTGGGGCTCGTTAACCAGGAAAGCAGCAGCTCCCCATTTTATCCAGGGCAGGGGAAAGTTGATATCTTCATGTTCAGCAAGGAAGTGACAAAAATGACATCGGTGCCCTTGGTGACAGCAATGATGGACACCCCCAGACAGCCCAGTGGGAGACACCAGCCAGGTGTGAAATGCAAGGAACGAGCATTTTGCATATTCCAGTTTGTTCTGCCCTTCTCGTCTGTTTAATAAGGGAGAGGAAGCAGTCAGTGTGTGGAATGGGAAAGAGAAACCAGGTGGCAGCGGGGCCTCTCCCAGTGGGTCCCAGTGTGCTGGATGGAGCTCCCCTGTCCCAGCAGGAATGGCAGTGCCTGTCCCCAGGTGTGGAACCAAAGGAATGCACAGCGGGGCTCCCACCATCACGCACTTTCAGGCAGTTGGCTCCTGTTTAAATAATGAGAATTTTAATTTTTTATCTTGATTTGGGCTGGTCTTCCTCATATTTAATTCCAGCACAGAGATGCAGGGCCAGGGCTCAGTGTAACCTGGTCTAGAGGAAGTTCCCTGCCCATGGCAGGGCTGGAATGAGATGGGATTTAAGGTCTCTTCAACCCAAATCATTCCATGATTCTCTGACCTTCTTGGGCTAAGCTTAAGCACAGGGACACTGATTCCTCGAGAGAAGAGCTGGGACAGCTCCTGAAAGATCCCAACCAGGCCCCTCTCTGTGCCCTGGATCATAAATTATCCGTGTCTTTTCTCTTTCTTCTCTTTTCTTGCTCTTTTCCCCCCGAATTAAATAAAAGCTGCGACACCAAGCTCAGGCTGTTGGTAACATTAATTACACCGGGATGGGGGTAGAGCTCCCATGTCACAGTCTGAGCAGCACCCACCAACTGACACAAATCCTGGCACTCCAAACCTCAGCGTGTCCTCAGGAAAGGCTGATCCAGGGGGGAATGAAACAGGATGGTGGAGAAGAGAGGTGGAGGTGGCGAGAGAAGGGGAGGAAGGAACAAGACAAGAGGCACAAATTTTGTGCTTCTCCCAGTCCCACCATGGAGCTGAGTCATTGCCATGCTCCCACTCCTGGTGGGGCTTTCTCAGTCTGTTTCTGTCCTCCAGGAAGCCCATCCAGGTGCTGAGTGCCCAGCCCTGATCCCCAGGCAGGATGAGGGCCGTGAGAAACCTTCCCCTGTGCAGCGGTGGGGAACTGCCGCAGATCCGTGTGGGGTGACGGGAACTGCGGGGGAGCGGCGGGGCCCGGAGCGCTGCCAGAGCCTGTGCCCACGGCTGGGGTGGGATTGGTGAGTCCATCACTTCAGCCTAATGGAGCATCATCAGCTCTCCTCACTGAGACACTTAATCGAAAGAACATCTGTCCCGCCCGGAGCGCCAGCCACACGCGGTGACGGCTCTTTGCACACAAACGTCCCCGTACGATTCCCTCCTGCCTGGGCTGGACTGGAGCTACCAGCCCCAGGAGCAGCTGGAATGCAGGGCAGGAGGGAACAGAGCAGGGGAAACAGAGCTGGGAGAGACGGGCAGGGCTGGGGGACAAGGGCAGAGTCACCGAAGCAGCACCAGGTGGTTGGGCCGTGTCCTTCACTCGTGATGTCTGTGTTTAAAAACCAGCCAAAAACCAGCGGTGGAGTGGTCACCCTGCAGGACTGAAGAGGATTTTAAATGCAGCAATCAGAGATACCCACAAGCTCTTCCGTGTAATTTTCCGTGTAACTTTCTGTGCTTTTCCATGTAATTTTCTGTTTGGCCCCTGTTTCTTGCTCTGGGCTGTGCAGCTCCTGTGGCTGAGGGTTCTCAACAGCAGCCTTCCCATGCCTCCATCGGGGTCTCGGGATGCAGCAGTGGAATGTCCCATCCACCCGCAGTGCTGCTGGAGAGGGTTGGAATACAGCTCCACGTGAACTCACAGCAGCTGGAAAACATCCCCCTCCAACTCGGGCTGCCACTCAAAATGAGGCTTAAATACCTTATTTGCAAATACAAAGAACAGGAAGAAAAAACTCCCAGCTGGAGGGAAGCAGCTACGGGGATAAGAGAAGATGTGTGTCCATTCTGACAGCTCCTGCAGGGAAACAATTGTTTTAATGACATAAATCAGAGAAACGCAGAATGGGTTGGGTTGAAGGAGCTCTTTGCAAAGCCACGGAGCCTCCTCTCAAACCCAGCAGGTTTTGTCTCCCGTTTGCAAGTCCCTTCCTGCAGGAAACATTTCAAACCTCCAGCACCTCTCCCATGTCAGCATCCTGCCCTGGGCTGGGGACAAGGCCTGACACCAGCAGAAAACGTGGATCCCGTTTCCTCAGCGTGCTGGAGAGGCAGGGAGGGATGAGGGAATCGTGGCTGGTGGCCCAGGGAGGAGCTGGTGGGAAGACAGCAGTTTTCACACGAACCCGCAGGGGGTTTATTTGCCTCTGCTGAAATCCAGTGTGTAATTAACTGATCTCTGATAACATTTGCCTTGTCAGGATAGAATTCAGATTTTATCTTGTCTGACAGCAGCATTTATGGTGTTAATGCTGGGAGAGAAAGGGAGACGCTGTAATTGTGGAAACCCTATTTAATTTGAGGATTCTGTTATCTTGTCACCGGGGCTGAGATTTCACTAATAGATTCTGACTCTGGCAAAATTATATGCTCAAATAGATGGGATTTTAACAGACAAGATCCCATTGATATTTCTGTGGAGATACAGTGGCTGCACTGAATGTTTAGAGACGTGGCTTTGCTTCAGGAAATCGTGGGAGCAAAAGGGTCGGAGCAGAGCTGGATCATCCCAGGGTGGGAGCAGAGGGTCCTCAAGGCTGGCAGGACACAGAACCCCTCCCATAAAGTCTCGGAGGCACCAGCTGTGACTTGGTCATCCCAGACAAAGTCCCCACCCTGGCGTGACCAGAGCAGGAAGGATGGGCCCTGGCATGCTCCAGGCTGGGTCTATAAACAAAGTTATTTCCCAGGAAGGACAAATACCCATTTTCAATACCCTTCCCAGCTAATGGACAATCAATTATTTCTATTTATGGCAAAATCATAAACTCCAGGCTCCAGGAACCCGTTGCGTCTCCATCAGGATTATTGATTATCTTGCAGCTCGCTAACAACTGTTCCTGGGAGATCCCCTCCCTTCAGCCCAGGCCCATTCCAGCACAAATCCTGCAGAAACCCATCATTTGTGCCTGTTGGGTGTGCACGTGAGTGTGCAGGGCTGTGGAAGACCCTGCTTGTGCTTAAAAAACATTTGCCTGGAAACCGAAGTGGTGATAAAGCCGCCTGTGCCCGCTATCAGGCGGGAGCACGGAGCAGATGTCTGCTCCACAACACCGAACACTCGGCTCCCGTAGCATAATCCAGCCATGCTGGATTTACCCAACAGTTTTATCTTCCTCCATGCTTTTTCCCCCCTTCCTCTGTGTAAGATAAGAGAAACACCAAAAAAAAAAAAAAATCACAAATAGCCTTGTTAGTAGGTATTGGAGGGGGTTTATCACTTTTACTCGTTTATTTATTTATTTGTAGCTGATTAATTCTTATCAGTGATGCCAGCTGTCAGCAAGACAAATGTGACACCCCATTAACACCTGATTCCCTGGGAACGCTGCGCGGATGAGCGATGTTGTTTTGGGGAGGCA
>JACBWW010000104.1:317204-330211 GCA_020086605.1 Lanius collurio
AGGAAATCAGGTTCGGGGTGGGACCCGAATCAGGTTCAGCAGCCAGAGCTGGTGAAGGAAGGAGCAGAGATAGAACCGAGAGCTCGGGCAGGAGGAGCTTCCATTTCCCTTGGAAACACATCAAGTGTGTCACAACATCCTGCTCAAAACACATAAAACATCGACTGAAAGCCAAGAAGCTTTTGTTTTCCTGATGAAATATTGAAATTTGCCCAGGAAGCAGGCAGAACTCATGGAAAAAAAAAATACAAAAATCATTCTGCCAAAAGCTTAACAAATTCCATCCTCGGCAGGCAAACCCCCTGACCACACTCCCCTCTCCCAGTCAGAATCCTAAAATGGTTTGGGGTTGGAAGGGACCTTAAAGACCATCTTGTTCCATCGCAGGGACACCTCCCACTGTCCCAGGCTGCTCCAAGCCCCGTCCAGCCTGACCTTGGACACTTCCAGGGGTCCAGGGGCAGCTGCTCTGGACACAACTTCTCCTCAGTACAAGTTCTAAACTTCCACTGATCCATGTCCCCAAGTTCCACAAGCTTTGTAAACCCCTCCAGGGATGGTGACTCCACCACTGCCCTGGGCAGCTGTGCCAGGGCTGGACAACCCCCTTCCATGAAGAAATGTCTCCAAACATCCAGTCTGAACCTCCCCTGGTGCATCTTGGGGAGGTTTTCTCTTATCCCATTACTTCTTACTAGGGAATAAAATCCTTTCCTTGGAGAAGAAAAGCCTGTTTGTTAAAAGAGTTCCTTCTAATTCCCTTGAGACAAAATTTAAACTTCCAGGAAGATCTGCTTTGCTCCATCTTGCTTGCTTTTTACCAGTTCTCTCTCTAAAGGAGTTACTGACATACTTTGAAAGCACCGAGTCTTATCTGAACCTCTGCTCTCTTTTTGGAAATGATTTAGTACAGCTCCCTTATCTGGACAGAATTAAAGGCCTTACAAGGTGTTTGTACCCTGCTATCCCTTCTCCTCACATCCTCCAAAATATGCTAGGGACTTTGAATAAGTATAATTAAAAAAAAAAAAAAAAAAGGAAAAAATAAAAGAGCTGATGGTAAAATATTGCTCTTTTGTGAAAGGGAGTCGGAAAGCAAACAGACCTTCCACGGGTAGCTGGCAAAGAAACGAGGCAGGAAACAAAAGCTGCTCCCGGGGCAGATCTGCTGGAGAGTCTGTGAAACCCTGCACTGCAGATTAGCTCGGTCTGCTCTGTGCTCAGCTCTGCCTCGCCGCCGGCTGTGGGGGACGAGGCTTTGCTCCATGCCCGGGGCTCTCTGCCTGGCTGGGCTGTTGTTGCCCCAAGCTCTTCCACTGCAATGCCTCTGTTTGGGACCTTTCCATGAAGGGCTTGTGCTGCGTGGCTCTGTTGGCTCAGGGATAAACCCAACGGCCAGGCCGAGTTTAGGATCTGAACCTCCTCCCGTTGGTGTTTGTGTGCTTCATCTGATGGATCAGCTCTGTTATTGCAGGGCCTGGAGCTGGGAACACAACCAGGGGACACAGGGGCACCGGCCGTGCTGCTGCTGTCCCCAGCACTCCCAGTTCTGCGGGAACACTGGAACTGTGGGGCTAAAGGAGCCTCCTCAGCCAGCCCTCACAGCGGGGTCAGCTCAGACACAGCACTTCTCCTCTCTCCTTTTCTTCCAGTTCCACTGGGACAAAACCTGTGTTTCTGCCAGGCCTGACGCCCTCCCCGCTCCAGGGAGAGCCCTGAGCCCGGTGTGGAGCACAGATCCCTGGAGGAGCTCAGGGGTTACTGTCAGTCCCTTGAACTGGGCTCAGCTTGCAGCAGAACAGATTTAGTGAGAATTGAGGCTTTGTTTCCCATGCCAGGAATGCCCTCAGCCTGCCCCCCACTCCTTATGGAACAGCAAGGCAGGACATGAAGGAGAAGTTTTGTCCTTCCAGGTGGAAAAAGCAACCAAGAGTGAATCCCACGCATTTGCCAAACATTTACTGGATGAGCTTTAGGGAGAGAGGCTGAGTGTGGCACCCAGGGCCCAGCAGGCACCCGCTGCTTCCCCCTAAATCCTCATCCTGCCCATCTGCTCTGTCTTTGCCCACAGCTCCTGGCTGGAGCACCATTTCTGCAGGGCACAGAGCAGAGCTGCGCTCACACGGAGGAGTCCCGGCCGTTTGTGTGACAACTCCTGAGGGCAGGCGGGCGGCCGGTGGGCGCAGTGGGACCTGGTGGGGCTGGCCGGGGCAGTCCCGGGCGTGAGGAGAGCGGCGGGGCAGGTGAACAGCGGCGGGGCAGGTGAACAGCGGCGGGGCAGGTGAACAGCGGCCGGGCAGGTGAACAGCGGCCGGGCAGGTGATCAGTGGCCGGGGCAGGTGATCAGTGGCCGGGGCAGGTGAACAGCGGCTGGGGCAGGTGAACAGCGACCGGGGCAGGTGAACAGCGGCGGGGCAGGTGAACAGCGGCTGGGGCAGGTGAACAGCGGCGGGGCAGGTGAACAGTGGCCGGGGGCAGGTGAACAGCGGCCGGGGCAGGTGAACAGCGGCTGGGGCAGGTGAACAGCGGCCGGGGCAGGTGAACAGTGGCCGGGGCAGGTGAACAGCGGCGGGGCAGGTGAACAGCGGCCGGGGCAGGTGAACAGCGGCGGGGCAGGTGAACAGTGCCGGGGCAGGTGAACAGAGGCCGGGGCAGGTGAACAGTGGCCGGGGCAGGTGAACAGAGGCCGGGGCAGGTGAACAGCGGCGGGGCAGGTGAACAGTGCCGGGGCAGGTGAACAGAGGCCGGGGCAGGTGAACAGCGGCGGGGCAGGTGAACAGCGGCGGGGCAGGTGAACAGCGGCCGGGGCAGGTGAACAGCGGCTGGGGCAGGTGAACAGCGGCCGGGGCAGGTGAACAGAGGCCGGGGCAGGTGAACAGCGGCGGGGCAGGTGAACAGTGCCGGGGCAGGTGAACAGCGGCTGGGGCAGGTGAACAGCGGCGGGGCAGGTGAACAGCGGCTGGGGCAGGTGAACAGCGGCCGGGGGCAGGTGAACAGCGGCCGGGGCAGGTGAACAGCGGCCGGAGCCGCCCCTGGTGTGAGGAGAGCGGCCGGGCAGGTGAACAGAGGCCGGGGCAGGTGAACAGCGGCTGGGGCAGGTGAACAGCGGCCGGGCAGGTGAACAGAGGCCGGGCAGGTGAACAGAGGCTGGGCAGGTGAACAGCGGCCGGGCAGGTGAACAGCGGCCGGGGCAGTCCCTGGCAGCCCTGGAGCGGGCAGGGCTCGGGGAAGGGATGAAATCGGTCAGGCCTAGCACTAGGGGAGAGGGAAGGGCCGGTGTGAGATTCGGAAAGAGGATTTAATGAGGTGCAAAGAGGCCCCAGCGGAGGTTTCTGCTCTAATGGGGAGAAGGTGGGGTGGGAGAAGGGGCCCGGCCCAGAGGGAGCAGGGGAGTGAAGCGGGGCTGAAGTGCTGGGGGCAGCCGGGAGGGGCCTCCGGGGCCCTGCACAGGAGCAGAACTTCAGAGAAGTGAAATAAAAGGGAAAAAGGCCACCCTGAGAGCAAGCAGAACCCATTGCATTAATGTGATCAAATCTGCTTCCGCTCGGGATGACTGAGCAAGGCTCCCGTGCCAGTGGTGAATTATTGGGTTTTTAAAGAACACATCTTCCCGGGCACACAAAACCAGGGAGAAAAGTTTGAAGCTTTTTCCTTGAACGGTCCCAGCGATCTGAGTGATGATGAAAAGACAAAAGAGCACAGTTCCAGGTGGTAAATCAGTCCAGAGAGTGCAGCACAGTGCTGCAGCCCTGCCCTCCCTTTGCCTCCTTAGCACTTTTATAGCTCAGGCTGGGGGCAGGTGAATTTGCATTTAAACTTTCCTTCCCCCTCCATGGTGGCACTTTCTACTTTCTGCTTCTTCGAATCAGGAGATACAGAGTTGCCAAAGGAAAATAAAATAAAATAAAATGTCATCTTTTTTATTTAATATTTAACTGCTGCTTAGACTCCTCCAAGAAAAGACCCTGATATTACTGTTTGGATTGAATTATGATGGCTCCGCCTGGAAGTTATATATTGCTGGTGCTCCATTATTCATTAATCGTAGCTTTTCCTGTCAAGATCAACATGTACTTCTCAGCTGGTGCCTTGCCTGTGCAATGCCTCAGACAGGGAAGGAATGTAAAAAGATGCCTCTTAATTGTTTGGGGATTTCAGACATGGCTTTTAAAATGTCACTGTCGGTTCCTGAGCGATGGCGTCCTCTTCCCTGTGAGCTCAGGATTGCCAACAGATGTTGGCAGCCCCCGGCTGCACCAGAGCCTTATGAACTGGAGAGGGAACAAACAGCACCAGGGCACGGGCAGCGAGGCCTGGGTGTGAATTCTGTCCTGGGGAGCAGGGACAAAGCCCGGCCTCGGGGACTCGGTGCAGCCTGAGCTGTGCCGGGGCTGGAGGAGGTGCTGGGCCTTCAAACAGTGGTGGAGCTGCCAGCAGACAGGGAGGTTTAGCTCGTTCCCATGGCCTTGGTGCAGCCAGGTCTGCCCTGCCCCATCCTCTGCCCCCCTGCTCCGGCCCTATCCCTGTCCCTGTCCCTGTCCCTATCCCTGTCCCTGTCCCTGTCCCTGTCCCTGTCCCTATCCCTGTCCCTGTCCCTGTCCCTGTCCCTATCCCTGTCCCTGTCCCTGTCCCTGCTGGCAGCAACAGGAGGGCAGAGTTCAGCTGTGCCCCCTCCCCGAGGGAAAGCCCAATGTCCCCAAATGTCCCTGGGACACCAGGGTCGTTTGCACAGCCCTGAACGTGTTTATTACTGGGCAGCCAGGAATCCCAGGATGCAGGGACAGCCCTGCTGCCCTGGCTTGTCCTTCAGTTTAATGGGATACAGGCATAAATCACAGATCTGATACTGCACATGGGCTCTGGCTATATTTTTTTTATAAAGAACATTTGCTCTGATTTATAGAGCCCTAGGTTTTGAATTAGTCTGGCTTGAAAACTGAATCAAATCTTTCCATCAAGTCTGTTTTTGTGCATTATGAATGGCTTAGCTGTTTAGTAATGGAATGCCAATCAGCCATCGCCTCTCTCCATGGGCAATGCCGAGAGGATCATTTCGGAACATAGACTCTGTGATTACCTGAAATGAACTGTAAAATTGTATTTTGTTTAAAGCTTTCCCTTCTGCTGGGAGGTTCCTGAGCGGATTGTGGAGTCACCTCGGCAGCGGCATGAGGGGGTTAAAGCAGGAGGGGGTTAAACCAAGGAGAGAGGATTCCTTGAGTTTCTGCCAGAGTTTCCTCATGTGCAGAACAAGGGGGATCACTTCCTGAGCCAAAGGGATGTCCTGGGATTTCAGCTCTGACCAGATCTCTGGCCTGCACACTCACACAGTGCGATAATGGCTTTTTCCTCCTTTTGGAGCAGCCTGTTCTCCCTGCCTGGGGAGGGAGGCCCATGCAGGAAAAGCACTCCTGGCACAGAGGCTGCTGGAGCCACAGATCCAGCCCTGAGCCTGGATCCCCTTATGAACCTCAGCTGCCCCTGGAGCTGCTCTGTGGCTCTGCAGGCACCAAAAGGTGCAGCCCAGCCCTGAACTTCACCCAGAACACGGCCCCACATGGGGCTGGGGCAGCTCCTGGCCCAGCTGGAGATCCCTGGGGACAGGCAGGAGTTAGAGGACAGGGAAAACCATGGAATGCTTGGTTCTCACTCTTCCCAGCACCTCAAAGCCTGGCTGACACAGAACAGCCTTCTGGGGACACAGAACTGACCACGATTCTCAGCCAGCACTTTGTGCTCCAAGCTCAGACTCCCTGAGCTCCCCAGGCTCCCCAGAGCTGCTGCAGCCCCACCAGAGCATCAGAGATGAGAAAAACCCTCAGAGTCAGCCAGGCTGACCCTGCCCAGCAAATCCCACCCTCCTCCCCCGCTGAATTTGTCAGAATTCAGCTTTAATGAACCTTCCTCCAAGGAAGGCCCTCGACACCAAGGTGACAGAGCTCCCCACCTTCCGCTCATATTTTTACTTTGTCACATACACAGGAGCATAAAAAATAAGCTGTTTTTCAATCAAACAACCCAAGGTTGTCCAAATCTTTCATATTCAACCTGAGTGAATTATTCAGTGAATTATTTTGCTGTATTTAATGAGTTCCAGTTTGATTTGAGGACGTGGAAGTTTACAAACACTCTCTGTCTGCTCCCATCCATCTCAATGTGAGAGATTCGCTGAGATATTCCTTTAAAGTCACGTTTAATGGCTTTGGGTTAGGTCTCATTAATACAGAAATGATTTTACTAAAGAGCTCACACGCTAAACCCACTCTGCAGAATACATCAGCAAACACACTTTAAATGGACTGAAATAAATAACTTTCTGGAGCTCTCATATGCAGCTCCAGAACATCTAAGCTGAGAGATACTTGAACAGTTCCATCAAATCCTGATTTTGTGCAGAAAACTGATGCAATTCCACGTGAGATCATGTCAGGGCAGGCTCACAGGCACAGTTCCAGGCTGGCAGTGGGGAGGAAAGGGGCCCTTGTCTCATCTTATGTAAATTTGGGTGTTTTGACTGGTGCCTTGACCCCCTTTTCCAGCCTCCCTGTGTGGGTTTTGCCCAGTGCAGTGCAGTCTCTCCTCCACACCCCTACACACACACAGCCACGGGGACTCAGAAAATCAGGAGGAAAAAAATAATACTAACGTGGGTATCAGACTCCAAATTGGCTGTTTGCTGCAACTTTGGGTCTCATGGGGGGCCGTGAGCTCTGGTTGAGGCTTTTCCTGCCATTAAATCTTTTCCTCCCCCATCCTGCCCCTCTGCTCCAACATCTGATGGAGCTTCACTCCAGTCACCCCGGGGACTTCCTCCTCTGCTCAGCTCCTGCTGACAGAAGGTGGTAGAAGCATCCAGAACCTCAATTCCTCTGTCAGATTTGCTGGAAAATAACAAAAACATCCAAAAATGACTGATCCACACCCCATACTCACAGTGTGGAGCTTCTTCAGAGCTCAGTGTCCTTCGGAAATTGGACAAAACCCCTGCAGGAAGTTTCCAGTTTACAAAGTGTGCAAAGTCTCACCAGGAGGGTGTGCCAGTGGTCAATGAGAGGCACGGCAGAGAGTGGGGCTGTCCCTGCCTCAGTTTCCCTGCTGGAAAACAGGGCTGGAGATTCCAAACCCTTTTTATTTTAACTCCCTTCGAGATTGACACATGAGGAGCTTCCCAAGAGCAAAGCACTCGCTATGAAGGGGCGAATTCTGGGAGCAATACGAGTTTGATTGTGTCGCTGCCAGGAGTCGCCTTCCTGAGGGTGCTCCTGGCAGGTGCCAGGGCTGGGACGGCTCCCGGTGGGAAGAGCCGTGAGCTGTGATGGATCGCTTCACTCTGGAAACACTCACAGCCTGTTCCTCGCAGTGGGCAGCTGCAAAGCAGCTCCTTAAGCTTTTATCACAGCAGGGCAATATCGGCAGCCAATGAACTTCCCCTTCTCGCAGCACTTGCAGAGGGATGAGTGTAAAAATACTCCACCCGTGCAGCTCCCCGTTGATTTCCATCGGCGCTGAGCTCCTCACAGGGCTGTGTCTCACCAGAGAGGGGTTCGGGGTTCGGGGCTGTGCCCGGAGACAGCGGGCTCAGCACACCAGCTCCGGCCACTGGACATCAGGGGGCAGCGCCCTTGAGGTGGGGGGAGGTACCCAGGGATTTCCTGCAGCTGGGAAAATCGCAGGGAGCTGCAGGATGATGCCCCAGGACCCCACTGCAGCCCCTCCCCCACACTGGTGGCTGTCAGGGAGGGCCCTATGCTGGGACAAATCCATGGGAGATGGGGAAGGGGCCCCAAAGGCACCCTAGGGACTGCCAGGCTTGGCACTGAGGCGTGGTGAGGAAGAGGCTAAAAGCGGGGAATGAGATCAGTTCAGACAAACAATGTGTTTGATGCTTCACCTCCACTCCACCTGCCTCTTCCTCTCCGTCTCTGTTCTCTGCTCAGAACTCCAGCCAAGGGTCATTAAATCCACGAGCAGATTTCCTGGTATCCAACCACTCAGGGTCAGGATCTTTTAATGCCTGGGCACGCGAGTGCAGCTGCAGCACATCCCTGTATTCATTATCGGGATCGTTATTATTGGCATCTCACTCATGGTTCCTCCATCGATCCTGGCACACGGAGCAGGGGCTCCGAGCTGGGCTGGGATCACAGCCCTGCTGCAGCCTGGGGATTGATGGGCAGGGAGCAGAGGCTCTTCCTGGAATCACAGGCTCGGGGTGGAACAGTGGCTGTGGCAGGGAAGTGCCAGGATTTTGGTAATTGCAGGGTTTGGGAAGGGGTCTGGAAGAGGATAGAGACAAGAGCTGGGGAGCTGTGCCCCGTGGGTGCCTGCTGGAGATGCCTGGCACAGCACTCAGGTCCCAAAAGTCCCTGTAATTGCATCGTGGGTTCAGTTTAGGGTCCCTCAGGAAAAGAAGGACACAGAGGGGCTGGAGCATGTCCAGGGAAGGGAACAGAACCCCAGGAGCAGCTGAGGGAGCTGGGAAAGGGGCTCAGCCTGGAGCAAAGGAGGCTCAGGGGGGACCTTGTGGCTCTGCACAACTCCCTGACAGGAGGGGGCTCAGGGGGGTCAGGCTCTGGGAACAGGGACAGGAGGAGAGGGAACGGCCTCAGGCTGGGCCAGGGCAGGGGCAGGGTGGGCACCAGCAGGAATTTCCCCATGGAAAGGGTGCTCAGGGATTGGCAGGGGCTGCCCAGGGAGGTTTAAAAGCTATGTGGACATGACCTTGGCAGTGCTAGGTGATGGTTGGACTCGATGATCTCAGAGAGCCTTTCCAACCCGAAGGATTCTAGGATTCAATCCTTCTCCCTAAAAAATCACTGAACCTACTGTTCAGAAGCTCCCACATCCTAAAAGCTGGGCAGAGCTGAGGTCATTGCCAGGGAACTCACCCCCTTGCTGTCAGCTCCTCGTCATCCTTGGGTGGCTGCAGACACCTCAGGGCACAGCAGGGCCCTGTGTGCCAGTGGGAGGACTGGCACGCAGATTCCAGCTGTGCAGCTTGATCCGTGTGGCAATTCCAGAGGCTCTGGAATCCAGTGTTATTTGCACAGGAAAAGTCAATGCAGTGACTTTCACAACAACTTTCTGTTGAATGATCCTTCATTCAGGCCCCGGGAAAGGACATCAGCAGCTGGAGAGGCAAAAAAAGAAAAGATATTTTAAATTTGACTCTTTTTTCCCCTGCTGTGCAATGTTTCCCCTCCAAAGGCAGAGCCTGGGCAAGCAGGGAAGCACAGCACAGTTATCAGGAGCCCTGGGCATGGCCAGGGCAGAGCTGTGACCTCGCAGGAGCAAAGGCAGGGCTGCTGCACAAACAGTGTCCTGTCCTTGTCACCCTCCTCAGGCAGCTCTGGGGTGAAAAAACCCTCTCTTTCTCCACAGCACCCCAAACTCAGTCCCCATCCATTTCCCGACAGAGGCCTCCAGCTCTATCTGTGCATCACTAGGCTGGATAAAGGTTGAGGTGTGAGGACAGATGGAGGTGGATTGGTGGGAAGCTGTGCAGCCATCCATCTGCTCCTGCACCACCCAGCCTGCTCCTGAGCCCTGCTGCACTTCCCATCGTGGGCTCTGCTCCCAGTGCAGGCTGAGAGGAGATGGATGGACGCCTGAGTGGGTCTGTAGTTAATGCATCCCTCTCTCTCCTCTCCCTGACTGACCCATCAGACCATCTCCACATTTTTCCTCTGCCTGTTGATGCTGAGAAAGCCTGATCCATCCGGCTCCCAGTTAAGGATTTTACAGCTCCTCTCATCAAAGAGCAAATGTGTTTGACCCTTCCCAGCACCATAAAATCACTCCTTGGGTTTGTTACGGTTTTAATGGAGAGGAGCAGAGCCTGAGAAGGAGCGAAGGCCCAGGTGCTGTCCCCAATTAAATGTCAGGTTAATCATCCCCAGGAAGGCCTGAGCAGCATTCCAGCAGCCAGGCAGGGTCCAGCGGGGGGCACGTGAGGGACCCAGCCCAAAAATCCCATAAAAGTCCCTTGGTGTGGGTGGATTACATCCACTGGGATGGCACCAGCTTTATCCCCTGCTGGGGAAAAGCAGCCTCCACTGGGGCAGGAAGGGCTGGAGATTTGGTTCTGACATCTTGAGGTGGGGCTGATTTCACCCCAGCTCCCTCTCTCAGGCCGTGTTGGGTCATTTAGGATGGCCCAGGACACAGAGCTGAACATTCCCTTTGCTCTTCCCTCCCTGGATCCCTGTCCCACCCTGGACAGAAATGAGCTCAACCAGGGCTGCTGCCCCAGAAAGGTTGCAGCCAGAGTTCATCACACCTTAAAAACCAAGAAAATTAAAGGAGGAGGGAAAAAATATTGACTTGGAGGCAACTTAAGTCCTCAGCACAAGACTGGGACTTTAGAAAATGTCTGTTTGGTAAAACTGAACTTCTGCAGGGAGGAGGCTGCACCACCACCCCCACTTCCCCCCTTCCTGGCTGCCTCTGGGACATTTTTGTCTTTGTTCGTGTTTCAGCCTTGATATTTGCAAAATAAAAGACATTTCTGGTTTGAAATGATTCTGCCATTCACAATGTCGAGCTGATTATCGTGAAATTAATTATTACAAACAGAAAGTTAACACGGTAGAAACGGATACAAAAACCTCCCCAAAATTGCCAAGGGAATTATTTGCACAGATCAAAAGCAATTTACTCTGCCAAGCTTTCATGTTGCAAATGGTTTTTGAGAGCTCTTCTTCCCAACCCAGCATGGTTGGCAGGGGAGGTTTGCTGAACCCAAAACATTTGGCAGGGCAGGAAAATCTGCCCTCGTCCCGTGTGTCAGGGTGAGTCTGGGGGGATCCCAGGGAACAAAACCCAGGGCAGCCCCAGGAAGGGGCTGAGGCACCCCCTTGTTCCCGTGCCCACATCTAACACCCACATTGCAAACTAAGGCTGAGGCAGGAGGGTGCAAGCACCCAGCTGGATGAGGCAGGAGCCCTGCACAGCAAGGAGGGGGTGCCTGGGGTGCAGAATATTTTGGGAAATGCCCTGGCAGGCAGGAGGGAGGCACGGCACGGCAGGGAAAGGGCAGCTGCCTGTCTGCTCATCTCCCGTCCCAGGCAGTTTGTCCTTCATTTCCTCAGCTACAAATTCGCTTGGACACATGTTCTGAATTTAGAAACAAGCACATTCAGTGGAATTCATATTTTATGAGACTCCTTTTAGGGGCATATTGTAAAAGAAATTACTAAATCTGATTTTTCCATTCTCTTCAATCTCTTAAAACTTCCTAACGAGTGTCAGGGAACATAAAGGACCTGCTTAGGCTGTGCTGTGAACCAGGACATTCAAGAGCCTGTGAACATCCCAGAATTTAGTCTGCACCAGTGAGACATTTAGAATTAGAACATGTTTTTTCCCCCCACAGCAGCCCAGGAGAGCTTTGCCATTACCCCTGAGTCAGGTCTGGGGAGGAATGCAGTTAAACATTAGAGACCTGCAGCTCCAGGAGGGAGTTCCAGCCCTGCTGGGTGCTCCTGGAGACGGGATTTCCATCTTCTGCGCTGTTCTGCATTTCACTTGACAAGTGGCACACACAGAATCACATCCACACCAGCCGAGGCTGTGAGGTCCAGCACTGAGAGCTCTGACAGCTCAGATCTGCCATTCCAGGCTCGTGGGTACAGAGGTCCATGCACGCTCTGCACTCCAGCTGCCCACCCAGTGCTGAGGAAACATCAGAGCTCACCCTGCAGGAGGGGCTCGTGGTTTTCCAAGAGGATAAACCTGACACAAAATGTGGATGTGCTGCAGGTGCAGAAAGCAGCAACCCCTCTACCTCTCCCCAGAACCTTCTCAGAAACAGAGGGTCCTCAGACCAGAGCTCCTTCTGGAAATAAAGGCAGGATTTGTGTCTTGGGCCACGTCTGCATCAACACCAATGTCAGCAGAGATTTGCTGGGTGCTTTAGAGTGGCGCCAGCCCTATCCCATGCTCTGGGATGCTCCCAGAGAACCTTCTCATCCAGGAGCTGGACAGAAGACAGTTCAAGCTCTCCAGGATGGCTCCAGAGTGTTGACAAAACTGAAGGGGACACGTCCCAATCCCAGCTGAGACACCCATGGAGATGCCCAGGAGGGCCAAGTCCCCATTCCTCACCCCTAGCCAAAGCTCAGAGGTTTGGGAATTCAAGTGTGCAAAGTTTCTCTCCACCCTCTCCAATCTATAAATCACCCCTCAGACATTTGGGTTGGGGAAATAAATAGTCCCTGCCACGAGCAGCGAGAGATAAAGTTGTAAGTGTTCAAACGTGTGTCTAATCCCTTTAATAGATCTCTTGCTATTAATTTCAGCACTCGTTGTGGCTCTGCCAGGCTCTGCCATCATTCCTGGGGATGATATCTGCAGGTGGCCTATCTGCCCCATCCAAACACTTTTCATATTTCAGACTCCGGGCACTCCTTGCATTCAGCTCAAAGCAGCCAAACCACAGGAGCCACTGAGACACAAATCTGCCACCCAGGCCATGGGGTCACAAAGGGCTGGAGGGGACAAGGAAGAGGGCCCAGGGTCATTTGGCAGTGGCAGCCTCCAACACAGCTCCAGGCTGGCGCAATTCTCCTGTTCACTGAATGCTGGAGGGGACATTTGCTCAGGATCCGTGTGGGACAGTGCTGGGCACCAGACACAGAGGGGCTGGAGCGTGTCCAGGGAAGGGAACGAAGCTGGGCAGGGGCTGGAGCCCCAGGAGGAGCTGAGGGAGCTGGAAAGGGGCTCAGCCTGGAGCAAAGAAGGCTCAGGGGGGACCTTGTGGCTCTGCACAACTCCCTGACAGGAGGGGGCTCAGGGGGGTCGGGCTCTGGGAACAGGGACGGGAGGAGAGGGAACGGCCTCAGGCTGGGCCAGGGCAGGCTCAGGGTGGGCATCAGCAGGAATTTCCCCATGGAAAGGGTGCTCAGGCCTTGGCAGGGGCTGCCCAGGGAGGTTTGGAGTCCCCAGCCCTGGAGGTGTCCAAGGAAAGCCTGAATGTGGCACTCAGGTCTCTGGGCTGGGGACAAGGT
>JACBWW010000104.1:335196-408811 GCA_020086605.1 Lanius collurio
ACTTTTTCATGTTTCTTGCCTGTTTTCCTGCACAGCCTCCAAGAAAAAGCTCTGTGATGTGGTGTCAGCCCTTCCCTGGCTGGAGCTGTGCTCACACCTGCATCTCACTCCTGGGGACTCTTCCAGAAATCCTAAATATCCAACAAAAACTGGTCCCTGCCCCAAAGACCTTGAAACCTAAATCCATGGGAAGTTCAGAGAGGGAAGGAGAGACAAGCACAGAGAGGACAGTGATTTATCCAAGGTCACCCAACAAATCAGTGGCAAAGGATGCTCCAACCCCCACAGAAGTCCCTCATAGCACAAAAATATTTTCTTGTAATGCAAAAAATCCTCTTTCCTATATTTAGCTGCAGAATTACTCCTGAAACACATTAGTTCTCCAGGCTCCTCGGACAAAATAATGTTATTAGACCGAATGCCAGTGGAGGCAAAGAAGATTTGACATTTCACTGCAAATTGCACCCAGCACTATTAAGGAAGGGGAACTTATTTGGATGCGCTGCAGGCACGGACTCTTCAGATTTACACTTTTCAGTCAGAGCTGCCTGCAACCCTTCTGCCAAATCTGAGGAGAATTTCATACTTTCCCCCTCCTCTCCCTCTCTTTACTCTGAGACAAATCTCCAGGAAAATTCATTACACGGTTTAAGCGATGGGATTTATCATTCCATTCAGCTTCCCCCGCTCGCAGCTCTCCTCGCTGTCACACCAGCGAGGTAATTCTAATTTGTTTCTTTCATATTTCACCCGTGATGTGCGACTCCGGATGACGGGGAGAAAATAGAGACGAGAGCAGGGAATGGCTCGGGGCTGGACAGGACAAATTCCAGTGGCTGTGTCACTGTCTGGGGCTGGGGAGCCTCGGGAAAAGGGGAGATGCTGCAGACCAGTTCATGGGGACCTGATGCCAACCTCTAGAGGGGCTCCTGTGCAGTGGGGGGAGCAAGCCAGGAGCGCAGGTGGATTTGTCACCTGCCACAGAGGGGGTTTGTCACCCCAGAGAGGGGCTCTGGCTCAGCTGTCCTTTGGGGTGCTGCATTCCCTAAGATCTCCGTGTAGTCAGAGCCCTTCTTCCCACCCGATGCCTCCTCCCTGCAAAGCACCAGGGTGGAAGTGAAGCATTTCACTCAGGGAACACTTCACACCTCTGAGTGATGGGGAATCTCTGCTGAGTGCTTGGTGTCACCAGGACAGCGTCCTCCTGAGACAGGACCCCCAAACGGAGAGGGACTGGCAGTGCCAGCAGCTGGCTTGGTCACAAACACCCTGGAGCATCAGGGAAAAGCTACCAGAGCCTGAAGGGACCCAAGGCAGTGCCCAGGACAGATGCAGCATCCTCATCCCTGTCCCCCATCATGGCTCAGGGTCCACATCCCATCTCAGGGAAGGTGACAGTCCCTGCATCCTCCTTCCCCCAGCCCGGGAGAACCTCTACAGGTCACTGTGCAGCTGGGAAAGCCTCGAGTGGGAGGACCAGTTTTGGACAAGACCCTAAATCTGGCACCTGGGTGCCATTTTCAGTAAGTCCTTTGTTAGCCTAACCTTTATGCAGTGAAAATAATAAACTGATGGTGTTTCCTATTAGCCTTGTACGAATACAGCTTCTAAATAAACAGCGTGGCCATCCACGGGCAGGGTTTGTTCCTCTCTGCCGGGAGTTATCACCCCATAAACAAGAAGCTGCTCCACACGATCACCTAATTGATCCATTTTGCCTGATTCCCAATAAGCTATAAAAGGGTACATTTGCTGTGGGGAAAACCAGGGTTTTTATCATCCCCTGCCTCATCTCAAGGGAGCATTAAAGGAAGAAGCCCACTTTATGTTTGCTAAAATATTTAGAACAAGCTGTGAAAGATAGAAAACATTTTAGAACAACTGTAAGTTATATTAATACGAGAGCCCGTCCCTGAGAATAAACTGCAGTCCCAGGCAGGTAAAAAAGCTGTTAAAGAGATAAAGAGATTTTCCTTTGAATTGACACAGATCTGATTTGATTGCAGCACCATTCCCATGCACTTCCAATGTTCCTTCTCCACTAATACCGAATTAATTCATTTTGATTGTTGTTATTACGGCGAATGGCAAACGGAATTAGCGGTGATGAATCAGGCGCTCGCTGGGGAGCGCGGGTTGGGTTCTGCACCTCCCGCCGGGCCGCGCCGGGCCCTGCGCACGCTGCGGGGCCCTAAAAATGATGGAGGGGACGGGGAAGGGAATCATCTGGCAGATTAAAAAGATTCCTTGCAAGGTAACGTCTGCCAGCCTCGGTACAAGACCCAAGATCATCTCTGTGATCTGCAGGGAGAGGCAGAGGAGTTCTTTCCCCATTGAACTCCGGGTTTGGCTCGAGGGAGGGTGGTGTGGCCGGGGTGAGTGCCAGGGCTGAGCCTGGCCCAGCAGAGCAGCCAAGGGGCAGCTGCTGCACCTGCAGGGGTTGCCATTTGAGAGACAAATTTCAGCTGCAGAAAGGGGAGCAGGTCTGGGAAGCAGCTCCAGGGCTGCTGCATCGCAGGGTCCCCTCCTCTTGCCCAGACCAGGTTTGCAATCAGCCCCAGGATTTCTCTTCTGCTTGACTTGAACAGAGTTGGGGTTTTTCCCACAGCATTACTGGGATAAGGGGAAATCACATAATGAAAGAATGATTTGAGTTGGAAGAAACCTTTAAAGACCATCCAAGTGCACCTTCCACTACCCCAGGTGCCTCCCAGCACCTCGTATCTGCTCCTGCAGCCTCCTCCGAGTCGGGTGCAGGTGCCTCCAAACCTGGGCCCTTGGCATGGTCAGGATCAGCTCTGTCCCTTCCAGAGCTCCAGAAGCGAGGACATCTTTGAGGCGCTGAAGAGACCACAGAGCAGATGCCATGTCCTTGTTTGTTTGCAGACACGGGAGTGGTGCAGAGCTGTTCAGCAGCTCCAGTCCTCCCGTGCTGAGCCAGGGCAGCAGCAGGGCCGCGTCTGCCTCTGCTGGGAGCAGGGAGGGATGCGGAGGTGGATGTGCAGGAGGGAGCACCGGGAGGGCGCAGTCCCGGCTGGAAAAGGACCTGGTCCTGACGTGCCAAGGCCACCGCCTGTTCCCATCCCATATCTGAGCCAAACTGGGGTGCTGAGGTGCGGGGATGTGGGAAGGAGGGGACGGTGGCAGGGGCACTGCTGATCCTGAGTGTGGTGTTCCTTTGGGGTGAGATGTGGCAGGCACTGACACCCCTCAGGGGTGTTTATCACAGCAGCAGCCACGGCAGCAAGGCGGAGTTTGGGACTGAGGGAGGGGTGGCCACGTCTCCCATTTCCCAGCGTTTCATCACGCTCAGCATCGCCCTGGCTGCTTCGGGAGGGGTTTTCTTACCCTCTGAACCACTGCAGGGCTCCAGCATCCCTTCCCTCTGTGCATCCATCTCTGCTCCCCCTTCCCACGTCTGGGGACACAGCTATTTCTGTATTACAGGGAAGTTTTAGGAGCAGGATCCATTAGGGGCTCATTTACAGCCGTGCCCTAAGGCAGCCGCAGACCTCGCTTCAGTGAGATGATGGGCTCATCCATCAGCAGCTCCCGGCTGGCCTGCCCTGCCTGGGAGCAGCTGTGCCAGCCCCAGCCCACGCCTGTCCTGCTGCTCTCTGGGCAGCCTGGAGATGCTGCAGCCCTCCTGGAGCCCTGCGAGCAGCAGCTCCCTGAGAAGCCCCCCAGCACTGCCCCACGAGCTGGAGGGAGGAGGTTTCTTTTCCATGCCCTGATCTGCAGCACCTGCAGACTCCTGGGCTGGGTCACATCTCAGCTGGGCCACAGGGATGGAGTTTGAACCCCTCTGGGACATGGGGAAAGACCCAAATTGTGTCCAAACCTTGCCTTCCTGCAGGGAACGAGCGACAAAGTCAGATCCAATGGGAATTTCCTCCCAGATCCCATTTTGATCAATCTTTTCCCATTTCTCAGAGGCCATTTGTGATAAGGGCATAAGAAGTGTTTCCTGGATCAGATCAAAAGTCCATCGAGGCCAATCTCCTGGAGGGCTGGCACAGAGACAGGACAGGCCATAAACCATTCCCAGCTCTGGCCATCTGCAGCTCCGGGCTGTCCGAGCCAGAGGCAGCTGTGAGTAACCTGCATTTAAAAGCCCCTGATGGCCCTTTTCTGGCCACGCTTCTTTAATGCCTTTCCAAACCCATCTCTGTTTGGCCTCCGCTGGCCCTGCCCTGAGTTTCACAGTTGGATCAGGCACTGTCTGAGCATCCTTCCTCCATGAGGGCAGAGATAAAGTTATCCTGGATTTCATCTGTTGCTGGCACCAAGCTGAACTCAAATAGTTCTTAAATCTCTGCCAGGAAGTGTGAGTCATGCCTGGCCAAAATCTGGTGTGGGGCAGGGCCCAGGTGCCCAAGGGACCCAAAATGGATGTCCCTGGAGTCACCTATCTCCATGAGGCACAGACTGTCCCTAAAATCTCCCCAGTTCTTAGTAAAGGTGCTCCTATTAGGATCATCCCAAAGGTTTGTACTTTTAGACCTCATAAGTTTTCCCATCACTGTCAGGTTCCTGATCTAATGGGACAGAAGATATAATTTTCTTAAAAAGATGGAGAAGCAAAAGGAATTAAATTACATTTTTCAAAGTTGTGCCTCAAGAGAGGAGCTTGTGCTTCCCTAATCAGGCACGAAGAGAAAGCCAACCCTCTCCAGAGGCCGAAGTCCTTGGTTCATTTTCAGCTGGAGGAGGGACAGCTCTGTCCCACCTGGCTGGACTGGCTCTGATGAGACAATGTCAGCCTGGCTTTCCAAAATTTCCATCAGGCCTGGATCAAGTAAAACACAAACCACAGGTCTCTCAGATCCTGTTTTCAGCCTTCTTGGCCAGAGATGCTCATCCATGAGCACTGTGCTGTTCCCCCTGAAAATTTCCAGCCCACAGGTGCAATCTCCTGCTGATCCAGACCTTGTCACTGTTTGGCCATGAACAGAGTTTTAGATTTTTTAGGTTTACTGGTGCTCTCTCTGCACCCCAGGTGGTGGCAATGTTCCTTCTGGTGTGCTCTGGAGTGCATGACAAGAAAGGAAAGATTGCAAGAAATAAAAAGAAAGTTCCTCACAACGAAAAGGATCAGCGCACACCTCGATCTCCTGATGTTAAACACTGCTGACACAGGCCCTGCACTGCACAAATCTGTAACTTCCTCTAAATTAGCAATTCCACAGACACAGTAGGAGCTTGCATAAGAATTGTCCATAAAGGGAAGAGAGTCACAATATCAGCCTAGCATGAAACCCTGCTTTCTGCTTTTTAATTAAGATTTCAAGCTTGTGTCTCCCCTGAGGTGCTGCGGGAGGTTTTGCCAGATACAAGAAGCAGCCGGGGTCCCTCTCAGCAAATTGGCTTTCCCAGCTCTGCTCTCACACCCTCCAGCACCAAATTCCCCTGCCAAACTCGGGGTACAGCCCCCAAAAGAAGGCAAAGCCCCTAAGCTGGGGCCTGGGACCCTTCCCTGCAGGCTCAGGTCCTTTTGGGACTCCCCTGTTCCCAGCAGGGTCTCTGTGGAAGCAGCGGGGTCTGGGGTTTGGCCCACGTCACTCTCAGTGCTGGACAGAAAGGCAGCAGCTCCCAGGATGACATTTCCAGTGTGAACACTTCTGTTTATTTATTTTTAAAACTGTTCTGCACTCTGCTGTGTGCTCTCAGCACTCCCTCAGAACCCCTCTTCCCCTGGCTGCTCCCGCCTGCCGCGTGTCCCTGAAGCTGGAAAGGGAAATCAGAGAGACATGAACAACCAAACAAGTTATCATCCAGAATTAAAGGCAGATGTTGGCATTTGCATTTGTCCCGGTCCATTTCTCCATCACAACCCTGTTCCCTCACCTGGAGTCTCAGAGCAGAGCGCAGTGGATTATAAACACTGCAAAGATGAAGCAGGGAACCCAGGGCTCCCTGTGGAGTGCCAAAATTACCCCACAGACATGGGGGGCACGGCCAGAAATCCCTGCCTCCCTCCCTACTACATCACTGCCAGTTGTGGGCTCGTTTAGGAGGAGGCAGAGGCACCCCGGGTACCCCAGCACAGCTCTCCCCGGGCGCTGGCAGCCGCAGATGTGTCAGGGCTCATCGCTGTGCACATCCATCACTCCCACAATGCTGCCCCTCCGAAGGAAACCCTTCCCGAGCATGCAGAGCTCACACCCAGCTGCCACCACGTCCTTCCTTGCCTGTCGCTGCCTCCCTGCAGGCAGGGCAGGATCCAGCCCAGCCGCTGCCCCAGAGCAGGGATTTGGCTGCGTCTGCACTGAACCCACCACTGCCACCTGCAACACAACGGGAGAGGCCCAACTCTGAGCTGCCCGTCCCAGTGCTGGCTGTCACCACGAGGAGGGGACACGGGCAAACACTGCCCTGGCAGCACCTCTGGGGGTTTCACAATTACTCCCATAAAGAATTTAATGCGCAGTAAAAGCGGCAGGGGAGTTACCGAGGGCTGGTGCAGAGAGGGGAGCGAATGTTTCGCCCTATGGTTGTTCATAAAATATTTAGTAACTTTAAAAAGAGGAGGGGGAAATGCAGTTTGACAAACCAGTGTTGCAGGCAGCCCCTCGGACTCGTCTCCTCCCAGAGAGCGTTAATGGTGCCGCTCTCCCCCTCCCCAGGACACGGCTTCGCTGAGGAGCTGAGGCTGGAGCCGGGCTCTGCCAGCAGCGCTGCCCTGGATGTAATTCGGCATCAGCAGAGCAAGACTCCCCAGTCAAGGGAGGGTGGAAATCCAGGTCAGGCAGCTCCCTGCCTGCAGCTCCCTGCTCCCAGCTGGAAGAGAAGTGGGTTTGGGGAATGTGATGCCATGGTGTGGCCTTTCCAAGCCCCTGTGCTTAACTGGGGGCAGAGGTAACCGTGTAGGAAGTTTTTTGGAAGAAATGGGTTGGCTGCCCTGGGCAGGGAGCTGGGTGCTTTCACAGAATCACAGAATCCTGGAGTGGTTTGGGATGGAAGGGACCTTAAATCCCATCCAGTGCCACTCCAGCCATGGACAGAGACACCTCCCACTGTTCCAGGCTGCTCCAAGCCCTGTCCAGCCTGGCCTGGGACACCTCCAGGGATCCAGGGGCAGCCACAGGCCCGTGCCAGGGCCTGCCCACCCTCACAGGGAGGAATTTCTCACCTAAACTTTCCTGCTGTCAGTCTGACCCCGTTCCCCCCTGTCCTGTCACTCCAGTTCCCCAGGAACAGTCCTTCTCCAGCTTCCTTGAAGCCCCTTCAGATCCTGGAGGGGGCTCTGGGGTCTCCACACACCGTTCTCCTCTCTGGGCTGAACAGCCCCACTTTCTCAGCCTGTTTTTGTCCCCACCCTGCCCCACGGACAGACCAGTTCCCAGCACATGAGGAAGACCTGTCCAGTGCCCCATCCCAGTGCCCCATCCCAGTGCCCCGCTGGCCTTGCACTGGGGTGTGTTGGGGCGCTGCTTTCCCCCATTTCCAGCTGAGGCTGCAGCAGGTGCTGCTGGGGCAGCCCAGGCAGGCTGAGCTGCCAGCCCTGGGCTGGGAGAAGCTTGCAGAGCATCTGCCTTCCATAAACAAGGGAAGAGCAGGTGATTTCCAGGCTGGTGTGGAAAAGCCCTCCCGGGAGCCGCGATGCCGTCACTGCCTCGGAACAGAGCACAGAGCTCCTGATCTGCCAGCGTGGGTGAAACAAGGAGCAAATCAGAGCATCCTTGGAGCGGCTCAGAGAGACACAGGAGCAGATAAAAATCCCAAACTGCTGTTTTGACATTTGCTCGTCCCAAATGAGGATGAAAAATTCAAAACACGTAAGGAAAAAATAACGGGAGAACCAGAATCCCGTGCAATTTCCATTTGGATGTGTCAAAACAACTCATTTTGGCACAGCAAGCATCAACCTGCCTCTGCCCACACGGCTGGGGGAGCTGGGGGATGGACACCAAGGGTGGGGTGGAACCCCAGAAGCCACAGAGGAAAAATGATCCCACCTTCCCTGAGGACATCGTGGCCCTGAGCATCTCCCTTGCGGCACACAAGCACCTGAGTTCCCATTTGGCTGCAGAAAATACAAATAATCAGGAAAAAAGCATTTTGATAAGAATAAAATCTATTCTTTAGGCTGAAAATATTCCTTTCCTTCAATATAAGTGTGTTTTGAGTGAAAAGGAATTAAGTGTCTAAAAAAAGAAGTGCTTTGAATTAAGGCTCATTTCAATTTAGGGCTGGTGAAAGGCAGAATGCCAGGTGTTGTGCAGAGGTTCCTTTGTTCATTGTCACAATTCAAAGCAGATTTGCAAAATACTTTGACTAAATCTATTCTGATTTTTCTGTCAGAAACATTTCAGGTGACAATTTTTACCCCAAAAGCTCTTCTTGCGGCAACTCAGACAAAACAGTTTAACATCAGCCTGGAGGGAAGTATTTCGTTCTTACTTCCCCAAAGAAAATGTTCACTTCAAACACTTGCAGGGGGAGAGATTTTGCAGAAATCTCCAGTTTTACAGAAACCCAGTACAGCAAGGAGACTTACCTGGAAAAATCTTGGGGTCCAGAGCTCTGGAAGTTCAGGGCTTCCTCTCACACCGCTGGTTTGGCGTATTTAAACTCCTTACTGAAGTTTAGATTAATTTTTTCTTTCTCTGCTTCATTTTTTTTTCTGTTTTTCATTGGAAAAGCCCAGTTAGACTTGCCTTGTGCCTTCCCTGCGAGTCTGCTTTGGCTCACCACGTTCCCAGAGGCAGCCCAGCTCTCCGTGGGGTGAGGCACTGAGGGCAGTCCCTGCAGCCCAGAGCAAAGGGGCTGCAGGACTTTGTTGAGTCCTTGGTGGTGATGCCTTCTCCTGGCAGAAATGTGCCAGGATGGAGGAGCAGAAGCACTTCCAGGCTCCTGGTGGATACAGGGGCTGCAGCCAAGTGCTGTAATTCAGAGCAGACCCTCAGCTGGCCTGAACATAGGAGAACTGCCCCCAAAGCAGTGCTGGCTCAGAGTGAGGAGCCATCCAAGAGATCCCTGACAGTGCTGGACTCACCAAGCTCAGCTCATGCAGGATTTCATGCCACATCTTGGTGGAGAGGTCCACCAGTAAAAAATGGGGACTCCACATGCTCCAAAAGCAGCAATTCTGAATGTAAAAGCAAATGGAAATGTTAAGGTTGGCTGGTGCTTGGAGCACAACCACAGAGCTCGTCCCTGAACCACGAGGAGCTGTCGGAGCAGCAGCCAAACTTCCCAGCCTGGACTCTGAGCTGGGAGGAACCAAAGTGGCTGGGATATCTCAGGGTCTTCCCATCATTATTGTTCCTATTATCAGGCAGAACCCTCCAGCACAGCCTTGAAGCAACACAATTAACAAAAACCCCACTAAAGTATGAATGGTCCTCCCAGAAAGGGTTCACATTTCCTTTGGCAAACGGCCCATCCCGTGATTCCAACTGAGCCAAATCCTAAATTCTAAGAAAAACTCCGTCTTCGCCCTTCTGTTTGAAGGGAAGCTGCCAACATGTCTCACCCATAATCGTCTGGATCTGAGGAGAGACATCCAAATTTATGATGGGAGGCAGAGAGCCAAATCCATTGATCTCCAATGAAATCCCTCAGTGAGAAATCCCTCACTCCCCTGCTGGCGGGAAGAGCCAGGCTTTGCCTGCATGGCTGGATTTGTTCTCCAGCTCTCAGCACCATCCAGTCGGAATTCCTGTTGCTATCCTGTTATTATCTCTGATTGAGGGGGATGGCAGAGGGATTTAAGCCATTCCTGCACTCTCAGGCTTGCAGTGATGTGCCTTCACAAGCCCTTTTTCATTTGTCCTCCTCAAAATCGAGTTTCCTGGGAGGGTTTTCACCGCTGGGGCAAAGTCTCGCCCTCCTTTAGTCGGCTTTAGGCTGAGGCACAAGTGGGTCAGGGCAATGACTCACTTTCAGTATTTAAAGCCAGCCCAATAAATCCCTAAATGACTTTCTAACGACGCAGTAAACATAATCAATGCACATTAACAAAGCACTGGGAAGCCAAGAAATTCTTTGGGGGGTAAAACACATACCATGAATCTTTCCATGTTGTTGTATCAGGCAGGAGCCGTTGACTCCCTCATTGTGTTCGACAGAGACAGATGGGAAATATTTTCCAAAGCCATTCCTAGCTCAGCCCAGGTTTTTCAAAGAGAATTTTTTTGAGCAGAAAGATCTAGGCCTGATTTTTTTTTTTTTAGGTATATAAATGCTTTAAGATTCAGGTACATACAAAAATGGGTTTTTACAAATGTCAGATAATTTGGGGTTAAAGGACCTCTGGAGGTCTCTAGTCCTCCTCAGAAGACTTCACTGTTATCCCAGGACCCTGCTCAGGCAGCCTCTGAATATCCCAGGAGTGGTGGCTCCTCCACCTTTCCCAGGGCTGCATAATCTTCCAGGGAAAGGAACTGAATCTTGGGAACATTCAGGGGCTTCCGAACTGATTGTATTCCTTTTACAGCTGAAGGGGAAATGGGGCCTTCTCTTGAGGCAGATTCTGGGTGAGCTTCACTTGCCTGGACACCGGCACAGGAAAGTCAAACACATTTATACACCCCCGGCTCTCTCCATAATCCCTGTGGAGGAAAACCCCAAACAAATCATCTCATGCTGCTCCAGCCCGAAGGGAAACAGGCTGGGAACTGGCTCAGGCTCTGACACGAGTCAGGGTCTCAGCTCAGGCCACACCAGTCCTGCCCCCAGAGCACCCTGAGTTCCAACCAGCATCCCCAGTCACCCTGCCCAGCATCCCCAGTCACTCCTGCCCAGCATCCCCAGTCACTCCTGCTCACCATCCCCAGTGACTCCTGCCCAGCATCCCCAGTCATTCCTGCCCAGCATCCCCAGTCACTCCTGCCCAGCATCCCCAGTCACTCCTGCCCAGCATCCCCAGTCATTCCTGCCCAGCATCCCCAGTCACTCCTGCCCACCATCCCCAGTCATTCCTGCCCAGCATCCCCAGTCACTCCTGCCCAGCATCCCCAGTCACTCCTGCCCACCATCCCCAGTGACTCCTGCCCACCATCCCCAGTCACTCCTGCCCAGCATCCCCAGTGACTCCTGCCCAGTTGCTGTCACGGCATCCAGAGGTTCTGAACCAGCCCCAGCCCCTGTTGTGCTCCAGGCTGCCCTGACACTCAGCCAAGTCCCTGCCCAAAAACCCTGCGGTAAAAATAGACAGATGGAGGCACAGATTTCTGGGAAGACGCACAGCAGGTCAGGAGAGGAGTGGAAACGAGAGAGCAGGGAAGTAGCAGGTCTGAGATCCCTCAGTTAAAGCTTTTCCTTTGGCACTAAGGCACAAATCATACACTTCAAAATGCCCCAGCCCAGATGCTCCGGCCACCTTGAATTCAGAGGCCAGGAAGCTGCAAAGCCTGAGTCAGACACTGAGCTGAGATGCCCCAAAACAGCTACAGGCCCAAAGTGCTTCTCCCAAGACCCACAGTTCATTCATGTCCCTGGTTTTCAGTCTCTTGTGACAATTTTCTCTGAAGCTGGGCATCCTCTCCAAGTCCCACAGCTTTCCCTGGGCTCTGACTCATCACCCCAACCCTTTCCCTTGGACACCAAGTTGTGCTGCCATTGCATCATCGCTGTAATGGCAGTGCCACTGACAGCCACCCTTAATTAGCAGCCCAGTGATCGCCTTAACTGTGCTTTGTGTTCCTCATCCCAGCGCTGTGTTTGGGTTCACACAACACTTATAAATGGTATTAATAGTGATTGCATCAATAATAACCACGGTGGTGAGATGTTTATGTGGCATCCATCTGCTCCGAGATCCGCAGTGGCAGATAACGCCGCAGCCATCTGGCCTGGCTGGGTGCACTTGGCTCTGGCTTATCAGGACAGCAAATCAGGCAGCCCCGTCTCCATCCCGACAGCTTCCACTGGTTCCGACTTGCCAGCAGCCCTAAATCACCTCCTAAACTGCACACACTCCTGGGGAGGAGATGGGAACCCCCAGGCTAAAGCTGGGAGCTCCAAGATGTAAATCGAGAGTTTCTCACTGCAGCGTGCAAAGAGGAGAGGGGGATCTGCAAACCCACAGTGAAATAAGGACAGACACCATCGCAAATGCACAGGCACTCCCAGAGCCGTCACAGCCTCATTAAAATCACTTTGTAAAATAACCCTGGCTCGGGTGTGGTTCTGAAAGGGATCCCCCTTGTCCTGGGCCGGTGGGTGCACCAAACACAGCTCCACACGGGGTGTATGGAATGCCTGGGACACATCCCATAATGTCACACTGTCTGTGTCACTGCCGAACAAAGGACAGCATCATGCTTTTCCAGAGGGAATATCCTTCATGGGAAAGCGTGTCCCGTTCCCTGAGTAACGTTCCTAAGTGCTGCGTGCTCAGGAAAAGCAGCAACACTTGGCTTGGCCCTGCTCCCCGACACACAAAACTCTCCAGCTAAAATTAGGGGAAATAGCCACATGTGTAAAAAAAAGTTTCAAATAAAGTCTCCTCTGTTTTTTGCTCCTCCCAGCTCAACTGAAGCTCTTCAAAGTTTCTCCTCCCATGGACTTGAGTCATTAGTCTTCAGATAAGTGATGCTTGAGCCTTTGATTAAAATGACTGAGGAGCGTCTGGGTGTGATTAAAGAGAGATAACACAATAAAAGGAAGAGGACTTTACACCATTATTATGGCAAATAAGTGCAATTCCCAACCTGGGAGCTGCATCAACTTGTCTAATGTAATAAGTGCTTCCCCTGCTGCAAACACGTCAAACCAGACTTTGAGATGTCGGCCTGGAGTGTCCGAAGGCCTCGGATCCTCCTGGGGCCCTGTGTGAGTGCCAGGCTGCTGTGACACAGAGCTGGAGGTGACGCTGCCCCGTGGGCACCGAGGGAGCAGCTGAGAAACACCAGCGCTGGCTCTGCCAGCTCTGAGAGGTGGGAGAGGGCACAGACAGAGCCACACAGAGGGAGAGACAGGAAAGAGTCTGGCGAGGCCGAGGGATAGATGGCAATGTGGCACAGGGTGCCCAGAGCAGCTGTGGCTGCCCCTGGATCCCTGGCAGTGCCCAATGCTCCTGGACATCGGGGCTGGGAGCAGCCTGGCACAGTGGGAGCTGTCCCTGCCAGGGCAAGGTTGGGACGAGAGCTCTGAGGTCTCTTCCAGTGCAGCCCTTCCTGATGCCATGGTGTGGGATCCCGGAGAGGCCGGCTGGGCCCCTGCGATGTCTCTGCAGGCCTTGCAGGGAGACTTCGGGGGCTTGGGCAAACAGCAGGGAACAGCCTTGTTTAGGGAGGAAAAGCCTCATTTCCAACCTTCCCCAAACTGGAATAGCTGCTCTGAAGGGGGGGAAAAAAGCCATTTTTTGTCCAAAACAAACATCTACCCAAGGATTTAGTCAGACCTACCTGAACTGACTCCCTGATGGAGACCAGCCACGAGTCTCTGCTCTCTTCTGGAAGAAAGGATCATTCATCCTCTCCCCAGGCACAGTGTGGGGCTCCATTCCCCAATTCAAGGAGCTGCTGTAGTGCTGTAGCTTGTAAAAGTGCAGACAGATAGTTCACAGACGCATCCTATTTGTGGCTTAAAATACACCAGTTTATCATGCAAATGATATGTCAACAGAAGAGCTGCACTTGGCAATCCTTCCCGGAGTAAATTAAGCAGTTAAACACACCATGTGTAATATTAAAGGGGTTATGTGTTACATATAATAAGCACTCGAAGCCAAGTTGTCAGGGAGCCAGGTTCCTCAGAAATCTGAAATTCAGCTCAGAGGAGCCGAGGTGCTGCTTCCCCCTTGAGCCAGCAATGTTTGGGAAAAATGGGGGGTTCTGCCAAAATACCTCAAGGCGCCGTGGTCCCAGCTGGGGCCCTGTGGAGGTTTTATCCATGGGATGAAGGGTCCAGTCTCAGCTCCCTGGTTGGCATTTCGGGAGCTGGGGCACACTCAGGGCTTGCTCTGTGCATTTTTCACAGCTTGTGCTCCGTGCAACTGGGAACTATTTGCAAGGGCAAAAATATTGCAGGATCCAGTCCTCCCAAGGTTTTGCACTTCCTGGAGGGTGGAAATGCCAGTCAGGAAAAAAAAAAAAGTCCTGGATTGTTTCAGCTCCACAAATTGCTCCCAGAGGCAAGTAATTGTTGTAAAAAAACATACACAAATATTCAGATTCAAGTTTAACCAAATACCAGGACATTGGGATTTATTCAAGTGTCAGCAGCCCCCAAGCTTTCCTGGTTATTCAGGCTCCTCTACATCAGCAAATGTTTTCTGTTTCACAGAAACTCAGAGTCAAACCTGGGGGCCCAAAAGAGTCAAATAAAAATGTTCCCTGCCTGCCCCATGAACCAGCTCATTACACTCTGCTTTCCAATGGCTCCAGTGATTTATGGGGTATCAAAGCTAAAATCCCATTTGTTTGCCGAGGTGATGCCTGGCCCCAGGGTGTTGTTTTAAAGGGCTGTAATGGAGTGAGGCACGGGTGTTCCTCAGTCCCCCCTTGCCTGGGCTCTGCCCCACCCAGCCCAGAGCTCCCCTTCCCCAGCACTTCAAGCCTCTCACAGCTCCCCTAAACCGTTCTGCACCCGGTGTCTTCATGGACACCTCACTTTGAAAGGAAAGCTCTTCTCTCTCTCAGGTTCCAAATTTGAGGACTGCTGGGAGCATTTAGGGTAATATTTTTCACACATCCTAAAGGCTCAGCCCTCCCCTGCACACCGCTGTGCACATTCCTTATGGTTTGCTTCCCGCCAGGGCCCCAGGGGCCTGAGGAGATGATAAAGTTTCTGTAAAGTAGGTGTTTCTCAGGCATTTTCCACAGTTCATGACCCTGTTTAAACCCCTGTGAGAAACAAAGAATGGTGCATCATAAACCCTGCAAAAGGATGGGTTTGAGTTAATTGCATCAGAAACATGCAGTGATGAGAAATCCAGGAATACAACTGGACAAGAACACCTCAGCTGTTACAAAGAGCACCCTGCCCCCAGCCTGGGCTGGGCTGTGCTGGCAAAGCCCTGCACTGCTCCTGATGCTCCCGCAGCTTCCCCCTGCCAGGATGGGAAGATTTGGGAAAGGGCCGTTTCTCCTCCCTGCAGGAGTAATGGGGCCATCAGCCACATATTGCCCTCTCTCTGCTAAATTAAACCATCACACTCCTTGATTTTCCCTCCTAAAGGTGTCATTTCCTATTCATTAGTGTTTTTCTAGCTCTTCTTTGGATCTCCTCCAAGATCTCCACACCCTTTTGGAACTGTGGATGCTGAGCCATGCTCGGGGTTATCACAACCTTCCTGTGCAGACCTGGCTGGGGGATCACAAGCTGCTCATCAGGGACCTTCTGTGTCCCCAGGGCTTTCCTGAGCCATCAGTTACCCGACCCTGCAATTATTCTCTTCATTTCCTGGCTCCACAGCAGGGCATCCTTCCCCAGACTGAGCCGTGTAGGAGTTGTGTGAGCTGCTCATCCAAGCTGTGGCAGTAGACAGAAACAGAAACAGAAACAGGCAGTTTCCAGAGGAAACCCATCCCAGGGTTATCTAAGGTCCAGCGAATAACTCCTGCTCTGGGAGTGCCTCCTCAACACCTCCACCCGTGCCAGGACCAGCAGTGGACCCCACGTACCTGACCTTTGGGTGGCCTCAGCTCAGGGAGATGAATTCTCTGACATTTGGCCTATCAAATATCTTATCTACTCGGCCCAAGGCTTGGTGTCCGTTAATGGGGGCTCTGCAAGGGCCCCTTTTCTTCCCCAGTCTTTGTGTCACTTTAACATTTATCAATGAAGATTTAACAACTTCTTCTCTTTTTTTCCCTGGCTCCTTCCTGGGGCCATTACATGGGATGGGGTCAAGACCAGCCATTTCAGGTCTCCAGGAGAAAAAAAACTCTTTGCCTGGAATCTGCTTTTAAGGCTCCATTTAGAAACCAGTCACAAACCCCATTTATTTGATGTGCACCATGTTGATTTTGGAAGGCTCCACTTTATCCATTAGGATTGTCCTGTGACATGAAGCCAAATGCTTTTGAGAAGTTTGGCCAAAGTAAGAAGCAGTGCAGAGGTGACTGATGAGCCTGAGACTGCTGGGCTGGAAGGGCACAAAGGATTGTCACACCCAGGGCTCTGACTCCTGAGCAACACGACTGTGAAATTCCATCCTTTAGGCTCCTTCGAGAATCCCAACCACAAATCTCTCAGGCCCAACCCTTCCCCTACAGAGTTCCCCTGGAAGCAGCAGTTGCTGGGGAAGCTCATTTGGATGCTGCTGGGGACAGGGAGGGGAGGGTCCAGCTCCAGCTGCACTCAGGTCTCTCCTTCCCATGTTGACCCAGCAGCAGAGTCCCAGAGGGATTTGTATTTTCCACGTTGCTAATTTTAGGCTTCAGCTTTCCAACACCCCCAGACTTGCAGACACAGCCCCACTGCCTCTGCAGCTTAAACACTTCCTAATGGCTTCAACCCCGAGATTTACACAGAGCCAACTCACTTTGAAACCCTTCCATAAAAACGCCTTCTGCAAACAGATTTGTTTCATTATTGTCAGGCCTGAAAGTGCCTGAAGTAACAAACAACTTCAGACTCCTTCAGATTTATTGTGGCACCGGGTCTGCACTTCCCTGCAGCCCCACGTACCTGGGAGCGTGTCTGAGTGGGGACAGCAGGGAGGGGGATGGAGAGCCCTGGTGCAATGGATCGGTGATTATGGAGCAATAAATATTGGATGGAGGATCTATGATAACATCTATTACGGCGTTATGAAATATTGATAGTGGCTGAATACATATTGCCTGCTGAACAGCTCGTTCCGGAGATGTTTAATGAAAGACATCTGTCGTTTTATCCTTGAATCTCCATGCAGGAGAGGTATGGCCCCGGTGAGGGCTTCCAGAGTGAGAGGAAATGGGCTGAGAGGCTCAGGCTCACCTATCCAGAGGCGTGGAGAGACACAGACTGTTTAATGTACACAGAGCCTTTCATTTGGGGAATGAATTAACTCCGTGCTCCTCCGAAATCAATCCCTGCACAGACAACTGCCTTTAATGGGGCCAATAAAAAGAATGCACAGGCTGCTGTGGAGAAGGGTGGGAAAGCCTGGAGACTCCAGGAAAATCAGCTCTTCCTCCAGACTCATATCCCTGATCCTCCTCTCTCCCCACTGAACCCTGTGCAGCACCAGGACACAACTCCCCCTACAGGACCCAATCCATGACAAATATTCTCCCCAAGTCATGGAATCACGGAATGGTTTGGGTTGGAGGGACCTTAAATCCCACCCAATGCCCTGGCAGGGACAGCTCCCCCTGTGCCAGGCTGCTCCCAGCCCCAATGTCCAGCCTGGCCTTGGGCACTGCCAGGGATCCAGGGGCAGCCACAGCTGCTCTGGCAATTCCAGCCCAGCCCCTGCCCACCCTGCCAGGGAACAATTCCTTCCCCAAATCCCAGCCAGCCCTGCCCTCTGGCACTGGGAAGCCATTCCCTGTGTGCTGGCCCTGAATCCCTTGTCCCCAGTCCCTCTGCAGCTCTCCTGGAGCCCCTTCAGGCCCTGCCAGGGGCTCGGAGCTCTCCCTGGAGCCTTCTCCTCTCCAGCTGAGCACCCCCAGCTCTCCCAGCAGGGCTCCAGAGCAGAGGGGCTCAGCTCTGTCCAACTATTCCCAAACTGAGAAGAGACTGGCTCCCTTTTAGCACTATTATTTTATGAAAATGAGAGGAAGTACTTTCCTCTTCCCCTAAATTGCACCACTTCCAACCTGAGGCTTCAAATCAATTTAGTGAAAGCTCTTGTGTGGACATTTCTTGCACTGTTAACTTAAACAGGGTCTCAAATAGCACCTTCAGCTGAATGAATGGAAGTTTAAATAGTAACGTAAAAAAAGGGATTCATGCCCCTCGTGACCATTTGTTCTTTTCCCAGTTCACTGCCCCAGCCCAGTTTGGGCTGCTCCAGGCCTTCAGCTTGCCCACCTCCAGGGAGGATCAGATGGACGTGGTCAAGGGCTGGCCGAGCCCTGCTGGTCCAGAATGGGCTGAAGCTCCTCTCCAAGAGCCCAGGTTCTGTCTGCAGGCTCGGGGCCAGGTCCCGTTTGACACGCACCCCACGGAGCCAGAGCCAAGCACCGTCCCTCCCATCCCTCCTTCACCTGCCATCCACAGGTGGATTTCTCCTCCCTGCCTCCCTCACGGCCCCTTTTCCGCCAGCGTTTCCCAAATGGTGCCAAATGGAGGCCGAGGAGCGCGGGGACGGTGGCTCCAATGTCCCTCCTGCAGTCCCCTCCCGTTACTGGGAGAGCAGCATCGGGTTAGATGCTGTTAATGGCCTCTCCACTGGTTTATAGCTTCTCTGGCTCCATTTCTGGCCTCAGCACTGCTGCTTTGCTTCCCCTCCCTGCTCTGGGAACACGTCCCCTCCAGCAGCAGGACCGTGTCACACGTGCCGTGTGCCACACGAGGGACCGTGGGGGGCACGGCCAGCGACAGCACATCAAAAACGCATTGAACAAAGCCAGCGAGCCTCAGCTTGGGTGGGAGGGGGCTTGGGGGGAAAGGGATTTTTATTTTGTGGTGTGAAGTGAATGAATAATTCATAGGCAAATCATTGACATGATAAATTCCTCCATTTCTCCTCTTTTGTGAATCGACAGCAAACAACTTCCCCATTCCTCCCCTCTGCATTTTCATTATTCAGAATTATTCACTAAACAATTGCTTGGAATAATTCTGGGGAGCAGATTCTCTTTGAGGATGTGGTGCTGACGTCAGTGGAACTGGAGCCAGCAGGAGCTCGGTTCAGAGGCCCTGAGCCTTCCAGCACCGGGCTGTGGGCTCCAGGTTTGAGCCATCCCCATCACAGGGGGCTCAGGAGGCTGGGTGCTCCCGTTTGCTCTCTCATTAGATGAGCAGAGCTCTGCAAATCAGCTTTTCCACCGTGAAGGTTGTATTTACAAATGATGAGGGCTGAAACTGCTGGGGTGCACTGGGGCGTCACTCTGGCACCTCCAGCAGCACTTCGGCCCCTGCATCTCATCTCCAGCCCTGCAGGACCAAGGGACAAAGTGGGATTTCTCCATTTCATCTGCTCCAAATGAGCCCTGCCCTTCCCAAGAACTCTCTGAACCCACTGCCAGGCCCACCAGGGCAGCTCTGCCTTTGATATTCATGGGAAGTGAAGAGAAAACAACCCAAAGTTTGCTTTTTAATTTCATGGGAAATTTTGTATGTGGCTTTTTCTTGGTTCTGCACTTCATTTATTCATTTACACACTGACCCAAACCCCACATGAACAACTGAACGTCTACAGAATACCACAGCTCTGACTCAGAAAGGCCTTGATATTTATCTGCCTGCAGTTTCCAATAAGTTAAACCCAGGTGACCTAAAATACCAAATTCCGAGGGAGCTCTTTGGCTGCTGACTCCTGGTATCTGCAGCAATTGTCTGGGGTACATTTTCTGTATTTATTTATTATAAATGAGACACCTGACACCATGAGATCATAAGCAATTTCCAGCTCTCTCCAAATCACCGGTAGGGTTCCAGTTTGGAGCCTCACAACATTATCAATTCTGCTGCAAAACTTTCCTGTGCTGATTGCCAGTAATTTGCAATATGTAAGCTGGAGGGACAGAATTGCTTGGAATTGTTTCCAGTTCTCCTCTTCACCTTCTAGTGGAAATCAGCCCATGTTGAGCAGGCTGACCAGGCTGTTGAGACCACAGAACCCCCAAAAATCTGGAGAGCTGATTCTCCTTTGAATGCCAAAATACAAACATATCCCTGTTTCCAGTCCTGCCTTGGGGAGGATGTCGACTCCTTTGGTCATTTCTCTGCTTTAGCACCTGCTTTCCCCACATGACACCCCTGCATCTGGATTTGGGTGAATTCCTGTCACTACCTCAGACCTATCTGTTTACAGAGTTGACAAAATAATTTCCCAATGAGAGACAACATTTCATACACCTGATTTCTGCAAAAATTTGCAAAAATCACAATCTTCCCTTGCTGCCAAAACCCACTCACTAAAACTTCTCCCACCACAGCAAGGAGGACCTCCCACCAAGGGAACACAGTTGCAGACCAGCTCTGCTTCCGTGGAGCCTCAGAAAACTGCCCAAGCGAGCAGGAAGAAGCTTCCTGTGCAGCTGAAATCCTCAGATGGAAACATCTCTTTTTCTCTCTAAATCCCTGCTTTGGTGCAGCGCTCCTGCTCACTCCGCCTTGTGCTGCAGGAGCTGCAGGAGCTGCAGGAGCTGCAGGAGCTGCAGGAGCTGCAGGAACTGCAGGAACTGCAGGAGCTGCAGGAACCGCAGGAGCTGCAGGAGCTGCAGGAGCTGCAGGAGCTGTAGGAGCTGTAAGAACTGCAGGAGCTGCAGGAACTGCAGGAGCTGTAGGAGCTGTAGGAGCTGCAGGAGCTGCAGGAACTGCAGGAGCTGTAGGAGCTGTAGGAGCTGTAAGAACTGCAGGAGCTGCAGGAGCTGTAGGAGCTGTAGGAACCACAGGAGCTGCAGGAGCTGCAGGAGCTGCAGGAGCATTCCTGGCAATAAGGAACCCGTTCCCTCCCGTGCAGGAGCTCCTCACACCTTGAGGATTCATCCGTCCCACAGGGATGCTGAGCCTGCTCCAGCTGCGGCGCTGCAGGGGCAGGTCCCACAGCCGACACACAAATTGATCCTCCCGAGTTTCTGCAGAGGTCAGGGTGCACCCAGGGGTTCCCAGCTTCAATCCCACTCTCATTAGGAGGTGCACCCCTGTGCTCCAGAATGACTCATTTCTGTTTCGAGGCTGCTTTTCCTGCCTGTTGTCCTCCTGACCCGGTGCCTTGGGAAATCCCAACTCACGTTCAAGTCCCCCGGCCGTACCATCGACCGCCAACGAGCTGATCAGGTCCTAGATGACCCCTCTCACTGCAGGGTGTTGGACTAATTAACCTTTATTTGTCCCTTCCAACCCAAACTGTTCTACCCAGCAGCTCCCACTGGGCCATGGGGAATGCTGGGGACAGAAAGGATTTATTGGTGTGGCCCCAGACTGGGAGCCAGAGCAGTCAGGTGTCCATAAGGGACATCAGAGGGTTCTCCTGCTGCCCAAGGGAACTGCAGGTGGATGTGTTTCTGGATTTTGGCTCTGGTTGAACCCTGTCCTTTTGTTGGTGGTAATTAAAAGCAATGGGTGCTGCAGAGGAGCAGAGAGAGCAGAGAGCAGGGCCAGTGACCCACCGAGCTTGTGAGACCCACAGCTACAGACCCACAGCTACTGCTGAGCCAAGGCCAAATCCCCCTTCCTCCTTCACTGCAGTTCACACTGCTGCAAAAGCAGGAGTGGGCTGAATTTACATTTTATTTGCTCAGCAAACACCAGGCAGGGACTGGTGCTGGGCACCGCTGGGGATAGGGCAGAGAGCTCAGTGTGGGCCCTGCCCTGAGGCGGGGGCAGCAATGCTGGTACAGTCAGTGCCCAGGAAACACAACCCATCGCTGCAGCAGCCTTTGACTGGGGCTCTCGAGGACATTGTGCCCTTCAAAGAGGCTAAAACAGCAAAGGAGATCAGACAGGACCTGGACAAAAACCTCCCCAGTCCTGACTCCCCCACACCGTCCTCTGAGACAGAGACCATGAGTCAAACCTCGCTCTTCCTCTTCCCCTCACAACACCCTCGCTCCTCTCAGCTCTAATTAAAAGGAAGCAAGGGCTCGGAGCAGGGAGATGAATCCTGTGGTGAAGCCGGGCTGGGATGAATCATCCCTCGAGGGCACGGTCCTCCTGGGGGCTGGAGGGTCCTTCTGGGACAAGAGGAGGCTCAGCAGCAAGGGAGAGCCACGACTGCTCTCAGCCAGCCCTCACGACTGCCCTGCGCCAGCTGGCAGAGCTGATGCCGTGGTGCTCTGGAGCATCCTTATCTCCCCGGGAGAGGCTCTCACTGAGCCCTCGAGCCTCGGGAAATGGAGATGCTCAACTCATCCTGCTCTGCAGATCCATTGGGGGAGGATGGGAAGGGGAACAGCTCGTCCCCACCTGTCACTCCATGGAGGCTTTGGATTCATTCCCAACCAAGCTCGGGCAAAAGTGGTGTCCCTGCGTGATGGGAAACCACCGGGATGTTCAGCTCTGGCCTATGAACGACCCGCCGTGGGTCAGGCAGCACTGGGGCACAGGGAGCTTGGATCACACTGTCCACAGGGCCTGAGGGCTGATCCGTGCCAGGAGGGTTTGTAAATCCAGACTTTCCTTGCCAGAAGCTCTCTCCAGCCTGGGCTGGCCGTTTCCCATGGGAAGGAGCCACTGCCAGTGCCCAGAGCCGGAGTGTTGTCCCCGCTGCGCTCAGGAGGAGGAGTGGCACCACATCTGGGAGATTTGGCCACCTGGAGATGGACCCAAGCTTGCTGTGTTCACAGAGCCAACACCATGGTGTTGAGATGGGCTCCCAGCCCCAGGGTGAGAGGTGCCAGGTGTCCCCCAGCAGCTCCTGCAGCCGCAGCAGGGCTTCTTCCCGGGATGTTTGGGTGGGAGCAGGGCACTGAGGGGAAGGGGCATAGCCTGGCACAGCTCCTACCCCCAGACACCCCCACAGGCCTCAGGTGCCCCCTCCCTCCTGTCCCCACCCAGCAGCACAAAGCAGCACCCTGCCCTCCTGGTGCTGCTCTTCCGCTGGTGTTCTGTGAGTCACATCACTGATGTCACCTCCCCACGTCACCGGAGCTCCGAGATGGATTTAATGATCCTTTGTTTTCTTCAGCTAAGAAAATCCTCAAAGAGGCTCAGTCTCCAGCATCCTGAGGAGCCAGCAGGCCACTCTGCCACCACCTCTGTCCCCACAGGAGGACAGAGAACTGCAAAAGGGGCTGGGAGCAAGAGCTGAGTGTCAGAGAGCTGTGGACAGCATCCAGGTCACTCGAGAACCCCTCTGTCCTCACCAGACCCCACCATGTGCCACCCTCCTCACAGGACAGGGCAGGTGAGCCCCTGCTGTGCCTTGCACTGCTCTGATTCCACGAGGGAGCGAGGGACAGGTGGCAAAGGGGCAGTGCCACCACACCTGAGACAGGGGACAGCATCTCCAAAGACCACAAGGAGCTGATGACATTCCTGGCTGGAATTCACACCCATGTGCTGGCACTTACCCACAGCTGCCACGCTCTGTCCTGCAGTCCTGGGGCCACCAAACCCAAGGGACAGAGCCACCCTGGCATCTCCCTGCCCAGCAGCTTTGGCCACACCTGATTTCCACCAATATACACTGGGAATTTTAAGCTTGTAGTGCTTTAAATCCAGAGGAATAAATCACTGCAAAGCAGAAGGGAACAAAATTCATGATAAAAATAAAGGGAGACGAAGATCACTCTTCTCTCTCCTGTGAAGGTCACTAAAAAGGGAAGCATCACGTGAGGCCCCTGGGAGCCCAGCAGTGTAAATAGTCAGTGGACAGAGGGCATCTTCTATTAGAGAAAGTGTCTCACTAAAATACATAGGCATCATATAAATTATTGGATAATGAAATTCCAGTTAATTTGCTGCCTGGTCAGCCACAGCCCTCCTGCCACGCCTGAGCAGAGCCAAGAATCTTAAGAAAGAATTACATTGGTACAGAGGCAGCTGGTCAGTGGGGTTTGGGAAAGAGCAGCTTCTCCAGGAGAGTGGGGGACACTGCACCCCACAGCCCCACAGCCCCACAGCCCATTCCCCCTTGTCCTATTCCTCCAGGCCCTTGTCCAAAATCCCTCTCCAGCTCTTGGAGCACTTTAGATGCTGGGAGGGGCTCTAAGGTCTCCCCGGATCCTTCTCTTCTCCAGGTTTTTCCATCATCTCCAGCTCCAGGCTGTTCCCGTTTCATCTCAGCCAGTCCTGCCCCGAGGAGCAGCCAACAGCAAGTGCCCTGGGAAGGACACATGGAGGGATGGGAGGGACACATGGAGGGATGGGAAGGACACATGGAGGGACGGGAAGGACACATGGAGGGACGGGAAGGACACATGGAGGGATGAGAAGGACACATGGAGGGATGGGAAGGACACATGGAGGGATGAGAAGGACACATGGAGGGATGGGAAGGACACATGGAGGGATGGGAAGGACACATGGAGGGATGACCACACAGGAGCACTTCCCAGGAGCTCCTTTCCAGCCCTGTCCCATTTTCAGCTTTGCAGTGACCAGCCCTGGCTGGATCCTTTGCCCAGCTGCTCCCAGACTCCTCACCTCTGCCCTCAGCTGTCCCCTGTCTCTGGGAGCTGCAGACAGGACAGGGGCTCTCTCTGTTCAGTGGGACCTCAGGGGGTTCCCAAAGGGCAAGGAGACAACACCCACCCCTTTGTTCTGGGGGTGCCTCCATCCCATGGGGGAACGAGACCCAGGAAGGGAAAGGCTGGAAACTTCTGTTCCCCTTCAAAAGAGGAGCTGCAGTGTTTGAAAGCAACAACAGGGTGCAGGATCAGGTCTGGAACCCATGGCCTGGAGTGGGTTTCCAGTACCAATCCATTGTAACTCCTTCCCATTACCCTTTTCCTTTCTCCCTCTGCTGCCCTGAACCACTGGCACTTCACAGCACCAAATATTCCGCATGCTCCGTGTAATTTTAAAGCCATTATGTCAGCTGCTCTCTCCCCTCAGCTCTCGAGGCCTCCAGTTGCTGTGTCAGAATGTAATTAGCTTTTGATGGGATGTTAAGATTTCTTGAGCTCCCGTGGAGAGGCAGCGTGGGGAGAGTGAGGCAGCAGATCCTGATTGTCACTCCCCATGGGAAGCACTCGAGGACCCTGGAAGGCTCATTTACAAAAATGTAAAATAAATAAATAAATAAATCCAAAAGCAGCAGACCCAGTACGCTTTGGTTGAATCTACTGAAATCACAGAGATTTTTTTACCTCCATGTTCTTTCCTGCTTGGAGAAACAGGGGCCTTAACTCCGTGGTGACCGACGGAAGTTGCCTCAGGGAGGCAGCAGCCCGGGCTTTATCCCAAACCCAGCTCCTGGGAAGCTGGGAAAGCTCTTCCTGAGCTGTTCATCCTGTGACCGAGGAGGTGCTGTGAGCTTTGCTGCTTCCCCCGACCCCTGAGCTGCTCCTTCCTCACCAGGACCAGCCCCTCCATCCACCCCGGGACCAGCCAGGAAACGCTTCCCCAAACACAGCCACAGACTCGCTGCAGTGCAGTGCCCCGATGTCAGTGCACCCCCAGCTCTGCAGGACTCGATGAGTGAACCACAGACACATCCACTACAACCCTGAGCCTTTCCTGTCCAATGCCAGTTCGGCTGGATAATGGCCCCACATTGATTGCTGCAAGGGCCAGACCGATCTCACTTGTCCTTTCAATGATTATTGTGGCATTCCCTACATTATTTCTGCTCAGCAAAATTAATTCCTCTCTGCCCAGCCCTGTCCCTGTGGATGGGAGTGCGTTCCAGTCTCCATTCCTGTGGAGGTGGAAGTTAGGCAGAACTCTGCAAGGACTGCACTCAATTCCCTTCTAAACTGTTGTCAGACAATTGGGTATTTTTTTTCTCTCTAATACTACCACTGGCATTAATGGAAAGAAAACAATAGCTGCATCTGGTCACTTAAGGAGTCAGCCTCCCTTCCACAGCTCTGCTGACATTTCTGTCTCCAGCCTGGACAGTAATGCATTCTGGTTTAATTTTAGCAAATGCTTTCTTTATGATCAGAGACATTTTTCATTTGCATGTGTTTGCATCTCTCTTAAAATTCAATATTTCATTTGGGGCTGCCGGGTTATTGCTGCTCCTCAAAATAAAACACTTGTGGCACAGGGATATTTCAAATTATTTTCTCTGGTTTCCTCCACTCAAGAGCAGCAATTGCCTTTCCAGCCACTGTGGGAGGAGCAGAGAGGAGTCAGTCCCGGTGCCAGTCCCGCCCTCTGCACGGTAAATCTGGGGGAAATGGGGCTGCTTGGGGCTGCCCTGTACAGAATCACCCCAAAAAATCAAAAGGAGAGGCTGAAGGAGATGTTTGCCTTCCCTTGGCCATCACACCAAAGCTCCTGAGAAAGACTTCTCAGCAAACAACCTTTTCCAGTACAATCATATTTCCAGTGGGGTCAAGCATGAGATTCCTCAGGTGTCCTGAATCCATTCTATGCCTGCCTCGAGCCAACAAAACCGAGGGAAGGGTTCTGCAAGAGGGGCTGTGAGGGTTTGTTTGCAGGAGCCTGTGCCTGCCTGTGCATACCCACCACGGATAATCCCAAAGCATTTGCAGGAGGGAGCAGCCAGCACAGGGGGATGGAAGGAGCCCTGGAGCCATTTCTGCAGGGTGGAAGTGGCCAGCACTGAAGTGGTCCTGGGAGCAGGAACTCGTCTCTGAGCTCCCCTACAGAACTCAAGGGTGCAGCCCTGCCAAACCCACCTCTGCCATCCCAAGGGAGCCCTGCAGAAGCTGTGTTTGCACGGCTCAAAGAGAGGAGAGAGGGACCATATTTTATATCAGCAATAAATGTCAGCAGCTAAAATCAGGCTTCAATTCCTAACTGTCGATTTTCCATAAAAATAAAGACTGGATACTGAGCAGGGTAACCCACAGGCGAGCTGGCAGAGCCAGGCAGCTGGGTGTTCTTTGAACACTGTGGTACCAGGGGTGTGAGAATTCTCACCTGCTCATTACAGAGCAGCCCCTCGTTAAAAGTGGATCTCCCACCTCTGAACATGCCCTGACATCTCAGGGTACGCAGGGAGCAGCTCCAGGTCAGACATCTCCTGGTGCAGGAGCCCTCTCATCCCCAGGTGCTCTCCTATCCTCAATATTTCCTCAGTATTTTCTTTCCTACTGCTTCTGTCCAGCCCAGGTGGAAATGACTGAAGTGATAAAGCTCCCACCATTTCCCCAGAAGATTATTCCATGGTCTAACAGATTTTGCCATTATAATTTGGGGTTTTTTTCCTTCCTGGGACCTGAAGTCTGATGCAGTTTAATTTCACCCCATTATATCAATGTACAGAGAGAAAAGAGAAAAACCACAGGAGTGGCAGAGAGGGGGGAAGGATCTAGAAGGGGTCTGGGCTGGATGGAGCTGAGGAGTGACAGATCCCATCACACGGAGTAGAATGTTGGGTAATCCATCTCCCTCTCCTCCCCAGTCTCTGGAATATCGGCCCCCAAGCTGCTGAGGCTGTGCCTGCCCTGCAGAGATGCTGCCGGTGCCCACGGGCTGGGCAGCACAGACACGAACCCATCAATTCGGTGTGAAAACTGAACTCGGGGGAGAAAAGCTGGGGGTATTGCAGCGCTGGCAGAACACGCTCCTCCTTCCCTCATCAGGACGTGTTATTGGGGAGCAATTAAAGACAAGTCAGGGGTAATTAAAGGCAATTAAATGCTCCCAGTAGGGAATAAGATGCTCGGGGGATGCTGCAGCGCTGGCAGGCAGAGGAGCTGCCCTGCAGCAGCTCTGCCCTCCGGGATGGGCCCACAGCGCTGTGCCAGGGGTCGGGGCTCCCCCAGACCACGCAGGAACTCACCCTCGAGGCCAGGCAGGCTCAGGATTTTTGGCTTTCCCCTCTGGGACGTCTTTCCCGCTGTAGGAGATGTTTCTGCAGGAGCTGAGGAAGAGCTGGCGGGGCAGGGGGAGAGCGACAGGCCGGGGAGGAGCTCCCAGCGTGACTGTCCCCAAAAGTGACGGGACGGGACCGGTGACAGCTGAGCGGGCACAGGATCCGGGAGGGGAACGAAGCAGCTGCGGGGCTGGAAAACCACTGACAAATGAGAGCTCAGCCTGAAGATAAAAGGCTTTCCCCCAAAACCAGCAGCCACTCTCCTGCAGCGTTCATCTTCCCCGGATTACGGGAAAGGCAAATAACTCCGGATTCACTCCGCGTTCCCGGTGACATGTGCGAGGAGCTCCATGAATGTCCCCTCAGCGTTTCAGGCCGTTCGCAGCCGCATCCGACTGTGCAACAATAGGTGGAGCTCCAAGAGCTGCCAGCGCCCCGGAGAGAGCTGTGAGCCGGGGAAGGGAGAGCCACGGGCCGAGTGTCCCTGGGTGGGACAGGTCCCACTGCCCTCCAGGCCAGCCCGAGCCATCCCCCGAGCTGCGATGGACACGGCTGCCAAAACAGTCTGCACGGAAAGGAGTTCTGCCTTGGGAAGAACTTGTGCGTTAATGAGCTCGGGAGGGGTTTAAAAGCCGCGTGGATGTGGCACTTGGGGACAGGGGCAGTGGTGGGTGTGGCAGTGCTGAGGACGTGTTGGACTCGATGGTCTCAGAGGGATTTTCCAACCTAAACCATTCTGTGAAGTCGTGCTCCTGCTGCAGGTTCTGTGCCTGGCAGTGACCCTGTGGCCGGCGCTGCCAAACCAGGACTCCAGACCTTGCCCAGTTCTTCCAGAGAGCCAGACCTGCAGCTCTCTAATCCCAGTTTAACTCACGGCAGAGGTGCACAGCCTGCACCAGGCCCCTTTGGGGTCTCTGGGGGATGGCTCTGCCTGTACAGATGTGAACAGTGGGAGCTTCAGCCGGACCCTTGCACACCACCAGGCCTTGTCCTGCAGCAGGCCCCCGTGGCTCTGTGCCCCCTTTGCCCACACAGAGGGGTTCTGCAGAGTTTGGGGTCTCAGGAGACAAGGAACACCCCCCCCCCCCAGCCCGCAGGAGCATCAGGCAGTGTGGAAACACAGCCTTCCTGGGGTGACACCTGCGTGCTGCCCGTGTTCCTGGGGCGCCTTTGCCGTGCCCGTGGGAACAACCCCCGAGCCGGCCCTGCCGTGCCCACGGTGACAAATGGAGGCAGTGACGACAGAGCAGATCCCAGGCTGGGCAGAACAGATGTGTCCCCAGACTGTCCCCGTGTGTCCACAGGGCTCTGGGAGGCCCCATCTGGCAGGGGTTGCTGGCACCCCTGAGCTGCAGGGGCCGCTTGGATGGAGCCTCTACAAATCCCATCTGCCAGGGAGGGCTGGGCTATTTCCAGCCTGGATGGAGCCTGGAGAAGCTGAGCATCTTGGAGAGGGTGCAACCCAAGCTGGGGAGGCCACTTCTCTAAGCTTTGGACATGAGGAACGGTGGCTTAAACACCAGCATTTTCCCCTGCAGATCCCAAAGCATCTTGTGATGCTCACCTGCTCCACCACAGCAGCAGCACTTCCACAGCAGCCACAGAGACACCAAATCTGGGCTATTCCTACCCAATTTCTGAACCAGGCCCTTCCCTATAGATCTGCTGCCACTTCCTGTGGATACAGAGCTGTGCATCAAGGAGGGGTTAAAACCCCAAGGGAGCTGCTCATTACATTTTTATGTAGTTCAGAAAGGCCAGTGAGGCCCTAGAAGAAACATTTTCCCTTTTAATGACACTGTAATGGATTAAGAGGGAGCTGTCCCCCACAAACATTAAAGCAAGGAGATGGATTGCCCTTGGTGGCCCCAGTGAGGCTCTCCTGTGCACAGCTGGTGTGGAGACACCAGGAAAGCAGCCTGGAAAAAAGCCACAACAGCTTCAGGACAGATGTGGCACAGGCAGGCCAGCACCGCTCCCCTCACTGTCCCCACTTGTCCCCAAGCAGCCACCCCGGGAGTGGAGCTGGGCCAGGAGAACAGAAAATGGAAAGCGCTTTTGGGGTGAGAGGAGGTGTTACTGCAGATGTTTGGGTTATTGCAGGCTTTTGCCTAAGAGGAGGAGGAGGGAAAGGGAGAGACAGTGGGGGAAAGGAAATATTTATCAAGCTTTAAAAGAAGCAGATGGTGGCGATGGAAGGGAAAGTGCCTGTGGGATGAGCCCAGTCTGAGTGGGATTAGTCCCGAGCTTGTGAAGGTTTTTAAGTGCTCCTGCTCTGGGCCACCACATCATTGTCAAAACCTTGGGGTGCTCTGTGCCAACCTGGGGGCTCTGGGCAGGGCAGGGTCCTGTTGCTGCCCAGGGAGGGGTCCCAGGGGTTTGGCAGCATCGTCCATCATCATCCTCAGTGCTCTGCCCTGGTGGGCACCCAGCAGGGCTCCTGTGTCACCATGCCAGGAGGCCCAGCTGCCACCTGAGCTGTCCCCAAGCCGTGAGCCATCTCAGCCAGGACTGGCAGGGGGACACAGTGACCCCTCCTGCACTGGCAGGGGGATGCTGGCCCTGCCGGGGCTCGCCAGAGGAGCTGCTTGCCTGTGACTGGCAGGATGGAAATCTGCCTAATTAGCACCAGTAAAAGCAGCAGCAGCAGCAGGGGCCCGGGCAGCCCCTGCCAAGCAAACATGTTCAAATCAAACTGCAGCTCCTCTGCTCCAAAGTTTACAAGATGTTTCTTTCAAACCCTCATTAAGCCCTTCTGTCATCCCCCCTGTGCTGCAGTTACGATGCCAGCCCTGCTCAGCCCTGCTCAGCCCTGCTCAGCCCTGCTCAGCCCTGCTCAATCCTGCCCCAACCCTGCCCTAAACCTGCTCCAGCCCTGCTCAGCCCTGCTCAATCCTGCCCCAATCCTGCCCTAAACCTGCTCCAGCCCTGCTCAGCCCTGCTCAGCCCTGCTTAGCTCTGCTCCAGCCCTGGTCAGCCCTGCTCAATCCTGCCCCAACCCTGCTCCAGCCCTGCCCCAACCCTGCCCAGCCCTGCTCAATCCTGCCCCAACCCTGCCCCAGCCCTGCTCAGCCCTGTTCCTGCAGGGAATGTGGATGTGGGCATTGCTGGCACAAGTGCCATGGAAGGGTCAAGAAAACCTGAGCAATTGGATTTTCCACTTTCCAAGCCATGCTCTAGACACGGCCCCCTCTGTAAAAGCCACAGGACAGGGTTTGGAAGTGGAACCGGAGACATTTCCTGGCCAGAGGAGCACCGAGCGCAGCCGGGCAGATCCCGAGCTGGAGTGAGCTGGTCCTGCACGCAGGCCGGGGCAGGGAGCGGGCAGGGCACAGACACAGCCCTGCCACGCTGGTCCTTGGCATCTGCAGTGTGCTCTCGGATGGGAACAGCCCAAGCCTTGAACACGAGTTTTGAGAAGAAGTTAATTCCTTGGACTCTAATTAAGTGTTGGGCACCAAGTCCTGGCTCTGAGTGAGTGCCTGGGCTGCTTCCCTGCTGCTGGCACAGCCCAGAGCTGTCCCTCAGGAGCTGGGACAGCCCGAGGAAGGAGCCAAACCAAAGCCCCGTGCTCCAGACAGATTTTGCTCCTGAGCTGATGCCTGCCCTTCATTCTGAGGGCCTGGGAACACCTGCCCAGGGTTTGGGGCCCCCAAACTTCATGCTAGGGGGTTGCATCCTTCAGCACGTCCAGCCTGGGGGCAGCGAGCAGGGCCATGGCACAGGGGAGCCCAGCCAGCTGCAGGCCCTGGAAAAGGGAACACTGTGCCAGTATTTACTCAGCACTTTGGACAGTCAGTCCTGTCCTTTTGCTGCAGTTTAGAGGCAGCGAGGTGCCCCACAGAGAGCCTGAGAGGCGAGGAGGGAAACATCAGGAGGGGAAATGAGATGGAGAAACTCAGCTCAGCCCCAAGCAAAGCGTCCCTCTCGCTGCCCTGAGCACAGCACTCAGATCCCCCTCTCTGAGCTCTGCCTGCCTTTGGCTGGACCCCCCCGAGCCCTTCCCTGCCCTGGGTGTCCCTGCCAGCATCACCCCGTGCCGGGGCTCTGCAGAGGCCTGGCGGGGCCGCCTCCGTCACCTGCAATGAGCAGATGATAAAAGGAGAAGGAGCCGCGGTTCGGTCCTGGCCCTCTGTGGCCTCCCTGCCCCGCTGCCAGCTCCTGGCCAGGGCCCGTGAGCTCTGCCACAGCCACAGCCCCAGCCAGAGCAGCTGCAGAGAGCCTGGCACGGCATCGGGGCTGCGGAGAGCGGGCAGGAGCTGAGGCACAGCCAGCCCGCGGGGAGGAACACAGAAGGATTTGGGCTGGAAAGGATCTTTAATGTCACCAAGTCCAACCGTGAACTGCCAACCGCACCCCTCACCTTGTCCCAAATTTCCGCAGCTCTCAGCTCCCCCCGGGGCCGGCGGCTCCAGCGCTGCCCTGGGCTGCGGGATGAGCAGCCCAGCCTGGCACCGGGTGGGGAATGCCGGGGTGGGGAATGCCGGGCCCAGCCTGGCACCGGGTGGGGAATGCCGGGGTGGGGAATGCCGGGCCCAGCCTGGAATGCCGGGCCCAGCCTGGCACCGGGTGGGGAATGCCGGGGTGGGGAATGCCGGGCCCAGCCTGGCACCGGGTGGGGAATGCCGGGGTGGGGAATGCCGGGCCCAGCCTGGCACCGGGTGGGGAATGCCGGGGTGGGGAATGCCGGGCCCAGCCTGGCACCGGGTGGGGAATGCCGGGCTCAGGAGGGATCCGTGCGCGGGGCTGGGGTCGGGGCAGCACAGAAACCGGCCCGCAGAGCTCCCCTGGAAACACCAAGCTCTGCAAACCCCGTTTGGGTTTGTGAGTGGGGGAAGGCCGGGGAGCAGCCCCAGGAAACATCAGGTTTCAACACTCACAGGGTTGGGTTATTCCCCTTTTGATGCTGCTTTTTATTTTGATTGAAAAATATTTTGCGGTCTGACACAAACCTCCCTCTGGCCCGAAGAGCCAATGTCAACACAGAGCACTGTGAGCTGCTCAGAGGGAAACGTTTAAAATTACAGAATGAAAAAAAATTAAAAGCAGCAGCCTGATCTTTTCTGAGCTTTGCTCCTTCCTTCCTTCCCAGGAACATTCAGCATCTCTTTTCCCCATGGAACTCTCACATTTTGGGGTCCCACACTCCAGCTCCCAGGTGGGCAGTGCCCAAACCCCCTCTGCTCCCACCCCTGGATGTCATCCCAGGGAAGAGACCCTGGCTGGCTTTTCCAGGCAAGATCTCTCCTCCTGGAGCTGAGTCCAACACCTTCCCCTCCTGGCATGGTGTGCAGAGCCCAGCCAGGCTATCAGCAGTTATTCAGTTAATGCTGGAAAAATCCTGGATCAAAAGAAAAACAACATTTTCCCACAGAAAAATGCAATCTCCAACCCCTTCCTGTGCTCAATTAAAGCAACGCCACTTATTAGGCTTCCATCTACCCATCCCACACGCTCTCCTGGGCCTGCAGCTTTCTGCCCACCCTTGTGCAGCCTTTAGCCAGCCTTTCTCCGAATGAAAAAGCCCGTGAAAGGCATGAAATTGGGCAAGGACAGGTTTGCAAACAACCTCAGCTTCTGGAGCTTGGCAATATTTAATTTCAGCCAGGGAAACTCAAACCAAGAGGGACCTTTGCCAAATGGTCTGGCTCCAGGGCAGCCAATGCAGGGAATTCAAGGTATTTGTGCCCCAGCCTCACATTTTCTCTTGCTGTGGGAGTGGGGAAGGGGAAATCTGTGCATCCACCTGCATTTTGGTGACTCTGAGTGGCTCCAGCCAGGCCCACTGAGGCTCCTGCCCACGTGGACGCATTTCAGGTGCTCTGGGGGGCTGGGCCTGTTTGTTTGTGTGTGTTTGTGTCTCTGCTCTCCGGCTGTTTGTTGGAACAGGCTGCCCTTCCCTCTGCATATGTCTCTGTGGCTACGTGCCCGACTGCGTGGGAGAGCTTCCCGTGGCTTTCTGGTGCCATTCCCAGGCAGCTCCGACAGCAAAAGGCACTCTCTGCAGCAGGAAATCATTACATGGCGAGGGAAGGAGTGGGGAAGGGCTGAGAAAGGGTTACTTTGAAGAAGATAATCCAAATGGGCAAAGAAGTGCCACAGAGGGTGTTTTTGGTGGCTCCCCCCAGACACATGGGAGAGAGGGGACAGGGGGCTTGGGGAGGGTGGAAGGGGAAGCCACAGGGTGGGGATCACGGTGCAGGTGCCCCACGAGCTCCCAGCCTGCATCTTATTTCCCAGGGTTTAAAGGAATGCTTCCCACTCACCCTTTTCTGGCATCTGAACCAAGAGGCATCAGGAGCAGCAAACCCTGCATGGTTCCCCGGAATCCCAGCCCCAGCACTCTGGTGTCCCACAGGGCTTTCCCAATGGAAAGGTCCTCCAGTTCCTCCCCCAGCAACTCCACACACAGCAGCCTCCAGGATGACCAACTGGGATGGCCAGCTCTGAGTCCTGACTCTGGGATGACCAACTGGGATGGCCAGCTCTGAGTCCTGACTCTGGGATGACCACCTGGGATGGCCAGCTCTGAGTCCTGACTCTGGGATGACCAACTGGGATGGCCAGCTCTGAGTCCTGACTCCAGGATGACCAACTGGGATGGCCAGCTCTGCAGTTCTGAGGGAGCCCAGGTGTGTCCTGTCCATCCAGAGCCCACCCAGGCCATGGAGCAGCATCACTGGAGTTGTCTCCAGGACGAGGGTCCCTGGGGGTCCCATCCATTTCGCTCCCATCAATGCCCTCCTCGGTTCATTTCTTTAACAAATCTTCCCTGTGCATCTGGGTGGAAACAGCCCAGAGATAATAACAGTAGATATGGGTTGACCTGTGGGATTCCTGGAGTGATCAAACTGTCAGATAACTGAATAAATCTTTCTTGTGGGCTGGGATTAAATCAGAGAGTGTTGGCTGCTGCAGCTTCTTATTTATTTGTGTTCCCTTAAATTGCATTTCCCTTCCCCCCATGAAGAGCTCTGGCTGCCTGCAGCTGTAAATTACTGCAAACCTTCTGGTGAGTTGAGACACGGAGTCTCTTAACCTTGCAAACATCTCCTGTTTCCCTTAATGGTCTCTGAGAGCTCTCAGGAAGGAGAAAGCAAAATGGGGAACATGATTTGATGGGAAGTTCATACCTTGGCATGGCCCAGCAGCTTGACCCGGTCTGGAGATCACCTGCAACCCCTTGGGGTGGAACTCCTGGGTTCTGGCCTTGGATGCAGCAGTTCCTCCCTCCTTCCCCCAGCCTCCTCCTGGCCCTGGTCCTCTGCAGCACCCTGGGGCTGGGGCTGGGCTGTGCCTGCAGAGAGGGCCCCAGGGAGATGGGAATCACAGCCATGGAGCCACAGAGTCCTTCAGGCTGGAAAAGACCTGTAAGGAAAGGTGGAACAGGTGGCCCAGAGCAGCTGTCCCTGGATCCCTGGAAGTGTCCCAGGCCAGGCTGGACAGGGCTTGGAGCAGCCTGGGACAGTGGGAGGTGTCCCTGCCCATGGTGGGGGTGGCACTGGATGGGGTTTAAGGTCCTTCCCACCCAAACCATTCCATGACTTAGGATTCTGAGATTGAGTCCAACCATGAACCTGGCACTGCCAAAGCCACCGCTAAACCACATCCCTGGAAGGGGTCATGGCCCTGCTCTCCTGCATGAGCACATTCCCAGAGTCCCCACTGGTCTGGGCTCAGGAACATCGCTGGGGCTTGGGTGGGAGATCCCCATGGCAGCTGCAGAGACAGGACCCAGGGCTGGCTCAGGAGAGGTGCTTGGAGAGATGCCCAGAAGGGTTTGGTCTCTGGTCACAAGTCAGGTGACATTTTTGGCAGGGTAGAATATGTCCTCCTTTAAAAAAAATTAAATAAAAAAGAAGAAGTAAAGTACAAACCAAACCAAGGTGTGAAATTTGCTGTGAAACGATTCTGGTAAATTTCGACATTTCAGTGCTTAAGTCCCGGTTTGAGAGGACGCTCCTGCCTGACCCCGGGTGCTCCTCCACGTCCCCAGGGTGAGCTGCGGGGGCGGCAGGAGGGCGATCCAGGGAAGCGGGGGTGGATGCACGGCGGGATCAGTGCAGGCTTACACAGAAACTGCTCTTGCGCTTTCTAATCCTTCCTTGGAGCAACAACTTCCTGAATCCCACTCCAACAGCTCCCATTGCCAGAAGCCCAGCGAGCTCCCAGGGGTCTGCAGAGCCAGCAGCACATCCTCAGGGACAGCCTTCCCCTTCCCAGCCCTTCCCACAGCCCCTCCAGCCTCCCTGCCGTGATGTAGACACTTCTTGCTGTAAATCCTGAGGAAAGAATCAGGCAATGAGACCTAGTTCCCAGCCAGACATTTCTAATTAATTCTAATTTTGTAAAACCAAAAATCCTGGAGACGCCGAGTCAGCCAATCGCTCTTCCAACCTCATTAGGGGTCCTGCGGAGCAGGGGCAGACGAGCTGCTCCACGTCCCCTTTTCTTTGCTGTTTTAAACGCCGTCCGTGGCGGAGCGGCGAGAGCTGGATCACCGGGCAGCACCGGAGGTGTTGGTGTGCTGGGTCAGCGGAGGAGGGGTGTTCTGCCAGCACCCGACACCCCCGAGGCCGCTGGGACCGGCCGGAGCCCCCCCGGTGCCGGGCCCGGCCAGGGGAGCTCGGAGCGGATCGTGGGGCCCGAATCAGGGAACAGAACAGCGCTGGAACCCTGGGGCAGCTGCGGGGAACCTCCCGAACGCAGCGAAAAGGCTTCGGGAAGGGCGGGAGGGAGAGAAAAATCCTTGTGAATGGCAGCACATGGCGGGGGGGGGACATCGCAGGGAGGATGTCAGCCGGGGAATGTTGGCAGGGGGCTGGCACACGGGTGGGGATGGATGGATGGATGGATGGATGGATGGATGGATGGATGGATGGATGGGCTGTTCTCCTGTCCTGCAAAGGGGTAGAAATGTGCCCAAGCCCCCCAGCACTCAGCCAGAATCCCTCCCTGCAGGCAAAACCTCCTGTAAGTCACCCAAATGCGGCATCCCCATAGGCATTGCTCCTTTGGGAAGCACTGCTCTGCCAGGAACAGCCCCAGGCCCCCCACAGACCCTTCCCTGCTGCTGCCCTGGCTGTGGCCCCAGTGCAGCCCTGCAGGGCAGCTCCAGGCCCTCGTGTTCCCAAGTCCTCGGTAATTTGGGGCACATTCAGCTCCGGGTGGCCCCAGGAGGAGCCCCAGGAGCTCAGACACGGCTCGGTGCCTCCTCTTCAGAATTCTGGCAGCTCCGGCACCCAGCTGAGCCCTCTGGATCAGCAGCAGCAGCAGCAGCAGCAGCAGCAGCAGCAGCCCAGGCGCCCTGAGCGAGTCCTGCCTGGCTGGCACTGCAGTGTCCTTGCCCAGGAGCTCGGGCAGGGCAGGGCAGGGCAGGGGGACACAGCATCGTTGTCCCAGGGTGACAGTGAGTGATGGGAGATGCCCTGCCCCGTGCAGGGGCAGCCCCCAGGCCCCCCTCACGCAGGGGAGCAGCCCAAGGACTCCAGCTCAGATAAAGCCATGCTGGGCTCAGGAAGGGAGAGGTGAAGCCCTGAGAGATCTCCTGAACGTGCACACAGAGCCACTGCCAGACTCCACTCCTGCCCTACCTGAGGGACCGTCCTCCAGCCACCAGCAGACGGGCAGTTCTCAATCCACTGGCTCCACCAACGCCGTTTCTTTGGGACTGACAGTCCTCCCATCACTTTCTTCACCTCCTGGGACTGGGAAGAAATTGTCACTTGGCCACTGCCCCTGAAAGGCAGAGAGTCTGGCACTCTCTGGACCCAGCCATGGAGACCTGGATGCAGAGCCATTAACGTGGAAGGGCCGACTGAGCCCCATCTCTGCCCTCACAGATCCCCTGCGGACCCTGAGGGCTCCAGGCTGCTCGGGAAGGGGGAGATCAATTCCCTGCTGCCATTAATCTGCAGGGACACCTGAGACCACACATAAATCACAGGTAAAAGCTGCTCCACCTCTTCCAGCAGGAACACCTTCCCTGTCCTGTGAACCTCAAAGACATGACACTAAGAGGAAAGTTAAATGACTAATTTGTTTTTTAAAACCACATCCTGAAAAAAAAATCACATTTTTTAGCCAGAGGAAAATTCTTTTGGCAGCCCAGGCCTCCAAAAGCTGTTTGGGAGTTCATTTTCTTTGACTGAGTGTGCTCACACATCTGTGATTAGACACTCACTCCACAGATATTTTTGTTAACCTCCCTATTTGAAATTCTCCCCAAACTTCCCAAGCAGGATTTTCTTGTCCAAGCATTTGTGTTTTGTATCTGTGCCGAAATACTGCTTTATAAATAGCAAGAGCTTTATCTTGGCTCTAACCAACAACCTCAACTTAAAGCTAAATGCATAATTTACTGCAAATTAAACTTAATGGGACTGGAATAATTATGTTGACTTTTGGAAGTACTTAAGGATAAATACATGATTAGATATTTTGCACACCGTGAGGAAATATTTATTTCAAAATACAAATTCTTCCCATTGAGCCTTTGGATGGAGCATTCAGAGGTGACATGAGCAGCATAAGGATTACAGCCCAGTTAAGGCTACTTAAATAAACCATCCCACAGCACCTGGGGCACTGGAGAGGTGGGAAGTCTCTGGAAAAGCGCAGTGTCTGCGCCGCTGGATCACAGCTTGGGGAGATGGGCACATCCCTGGACCCTTCAGCCTCTGCTCCCTGTGCCCACCGTGGAATCAGAGCCTCGGGCACCCCTGCGGAGCCCGGCTATCCCTGGGAACAAGGACACCCCACAAGGTCACCCCACCCAGCCAGCCCTCCCCGCACTTGTGCCCAAAACCAAACCCAGCAAGGATGGACGGGTGGCCCTGCCCCAGGAACAGGAGTGGGGCGGGTTTGTCCCACCCCAGCCTCCTCGGGCAGCGTGGATGCTCAGCAGGTCTCTGCAGGGCAGGGATCAGACAGGGGATGGAGAGGACGGGCCCAGCCTGAGCCACGGCAGCTCTCAGCCTCGCAGGGACATCCCAGGTGATAAATGGGCCGCTGCAATTAATTAAATTTGGGTTTCATTTTGATGAATTAATCTGCCAAGGTTAATCAGGAGGGTTTAACACAGCCTCCCCCAGCCCTGCCTCTGCTCTGCCCCTTGGCTCAAGGCAGCTGCCAAAATGCCACATCAAAAGGTAAAGCCCAAACCTTAGAGGGCTGAAGGGCCATGAGCTGCTGAGAGGGATGGGGTGGGGGCTCCCCGTGGGACTCCCACACCAGGAAGGGACCAGCTTCCCCGGGAGCACGGAGGGAGGAGAGGAGGAATCCCTGCCCACAATTCCTGTGACTGCCTCGGTCACAGCCCTCAGTACCTGGGTGGGTGAGATCTGGGCACCTCCTGACAACACTCCCCGTGTCCTGAGGGTGCTCTGGGGCTCTCCAGGGGCAGGATGGCCACGGTGGGGTTGGTGAGGACAAAACTGAGCATTCACTGGGAACACCGACCCCTGTGGGCAGGTGGAGAGGGGTGGGACAGGGGTCCCACCCTGCCACCTCTGTGGCTCCTGCTGGACACCCTCGGGCTGGAGCTGGACTCCCCAACACTTCCAGCACTGTCTGTCAGCCAGGATTAGGGAACGAGCCTGTGGCTGGAATGAGAATATCCAGGTCACCTCCAACAATACCATGACATTGGCTTAGGGAAATTATTACCAGCTCTACCGGGCATGTGTGCTGCAGATAACAGCACAAAGGAGGCGTGGAGTTGGCAAGCGATTCCCAGGAGGCAGGAGCCGGGCATTGGACACATATTTGGATTGGTTATTGACATGCAAATGCTCCCTTTAAGCAGCTCTGATCCATCCAGGCCTGGCAGAGCAGCATCGGCACCCAAGGGCCTCAAGCCATGCCCACCCCAAGCTCTCCTGGCTCTGCACAGCAGGGAAAGAGGGGTCCTGTCCCACCCTGTCCCATCCCCAGCTGCCCCCAGGAGGTCACTCACCAGCCACACCAATGAATCCGAGGTGGGAGCTCCACGGGACATCTCCACAGGATGAGCTCCTGGACTTCTGCTCCTGTTGGCTCTCCGGGCTGTCGGTGCCTCTTCCAGAAGGAGCGGGGAGGAGGTGAGGAAGGACACTGATGCCACCCACAGACCCAAGCTCCCAGGGCCTCTGAGAGCCACCAGAGCCAGTGGCCACCACCCGTGTCCCCACAGAGCTGCTCCCTGTTTTACCTTACGAGCTCGTGGCCCCTGGTGGGAGCAGCTGCTGTCCCTCTCTCTTCACTCCAGACCAGCCCCAGCCCACCCTGCCCTCCAGGACAGCCCTGGGGACACGGGGCTCAGCCCCAGGGACAGCCCTGCCCCAGCTGACCCCACACACCCCGAGCCCTTCCTAAGGGCAGGACTTGGCTTTAATTTGCATGATCCTCCTTTTTATTATTTATCAGTAAAGTGTAATTACTGCTTCCTTCACAAGCCTTAATTAAAGATGAAAAACAATCCTGACAAGTCAATTAGATTTTTTTTCCTTGGTCTCCATTAAATTAAGACTCAAGTGTTACTGGAAGTGTTTTATATCACAACACATTTAACTGAAGGCTGCTTCGGAATAAATAAATCACTAAGGACAATGCAGGAACTTTTCCTGAAGGCTCTTCTTACAACAGGATTTCCTTTTCCAGCTGGGAAAGGCCCTGGGACCCTTTTTCCTCCACACCACCTTCTCCAGCAATGGGGAAGGTCCATCAGAAGCTGTGGGCAGCCAGGGCTGGAAACCCCAACCTGTCCAAGATCTCCAGGGGGACACCAGAGCAAAGCTCTGGAGGCACAAGGCAACCCCATCTGTGCTGTGAGGGCTTTGTAGGAACCTGGCCCTGCAAATCCACTCCCAAAAATACCCTTTAAAAGACAGGGCTGAGGGAGAGGCTTGTTCTGCACCTCAGGGCTCCCCACAGCACAGCTGCCAGCTCAGAGCCGGAAAAGAACTGCAGAGGCCATCACAAATTTGGAACATTTATTTATGCAACTGATTTTCTTCAAAGGAAAGAAAGCCAAAAATAATAATAATATAATAACAAAATAATAAAAAAAACCAGTTAACAACAGCTGGATGTGCGTGGTACAATCCACACCAGACGTGTCCCTCCCTCAGTCCCACTGCTCTGTCCCTCCATGGTGGAGCTGCCTCATGGTCCCAAGTCCCTTTGGCAGCAGCCCTGGAATGCTGCCAGCTTTTAGGATCACTTTTTCTGCATATAGACAAAATCGTTCCAATTTGGTGTTTTTCTTGGGTTTTAATTTTTTTTCCTTTTTTTTTTGTTGTTTTGTTTTTATGTAAAAAAAAAAAGCACCACTCCAATCTGTAATACCAATAAACATCATCCATCTTAAGAACAGTATTTATATTTTTATATATAGATTTCTATATATATATTTCTATGTACAGGATGGCCTTGCCTCGTGTCCGAGGAGCATCTCAGTAGGAGCTGGAGATGGGTTGGGTTTTATAGCACTTGGATTTCAAAGTCTGCCCTTCACCAGAGATGCCCTACCCAGAGACACCCAGCAAGGAGGTATCAAAATAAAATGGAAAGAATCTTGATTTTAAAACATATATACAGCTCCTCCAGTCTCTGTTGTCTCTGTAGGACCACCTGGGGTTTCAGTTTTCCTCCTTTTCCTCCTCCTGGCAATACTTCACCTGTGGAGCCCTGTGGGATGCTCCCTCCCTCTGGACCACATGGAGGATGTGGGTGTCCCAGGGAGCAGCACCCCTCCAGTTCCTAGGGCTGAACAGCCCCCAAACCATCCCATTCCCAGGGATTTCAGAGGCTCAGCTCAGCCATTTTCACACAAAACCAAACAATTTCTGCACCCTTCTGCAGCCACTGTGCAGCACCTTCCCTAGGACAGCACAGACAGGTCTGTGGAGAGATGGGGACTGGGAAAAGGACACTGATTTATCCCAGTGTGAGTACTGGTGTAGCAAGATACTGGTGTTACCAGTAAAAAAAGAGCGTGGGGGTAAAAAAAGAGCTTTTGGTGATGAGACAGAATGGACTCAAGGCAGGCGAGGCAGCAGGGAGGGAGAGAAGGAAGGAATGGTGTCAAATAGCCCTTGGAGTAAGTTATTGTCAGGCTGTGAATTCCTCAGGGAGGGGTGGGAGAGCAGAGGGTCTGGGAAGGTGCTGCAATCCCCATCACCACATTGTCCAAGGGGAGAGGGAACAGGGACGGCTCTTCCTGCTCTCCTTCATCCTTGGCAGGAGGATGGAAACTGCTCCCGGGTTTGCTCCTCCAGGACAGGGCCATTTCAGCTGTTCAGCCTTCATGATCCCCTGGGGAGAGCTCCCTGGCAAAGGCCTCCCCAGCTCCAGGCAGGCTGGGGGTGAAGGATGGCAGATGGATGAAGGACAGGGCTGCCCACAGGAAACCTCCAGCATGTGGAGGACAGTTTCTCATCTGCTCTGCTCCATCCCCCCAGAAGCGATGGCAAAGGCTTCTGCCTGGCCCTCAGGACAGAACCGACCTCCCCTCAGTTCCCTGGGCAGACCCCACACCTGGATCCCTCTGGCTGCACCTTCCCAAGGCCGTTTATTTTATTACAACCAGGCTGAGAGCAGAATCCCAGTAATTTCCACAACATCAGATAAGAAAAGGGCCATTGCACACCCACCTGCAGCAGGATGGAACTAAAAAGCCTCAGGTACCTTCAGCCACCAGCCCCAAGGGCACAGGGGTGTGGGGACCTCCCCCTGTCCAGCCCCAATGCATGGCCACAGCTTCTGCACAGCTCAGCCCAAGCCAGCATCACCCCCAAACTGACCCTCCCACCCCACCAGGCCCAGCAAAAGCCAAGAGCATCAACGGGAAACTGCCCGGGGGTGGCATCCAGGAAGTATTTGGGATGGACCCAAATTCTGAGGATTTTGTTTCAACTGCAGCGACACACAAGGGGTTAAAACCAGACCCATGGGCCAGTGCCTGTGGGACACCAGAAGGAATTCACTGCTACAGGTGGAAAGGAAGGTGTGGAGATGCTGGGGAACCATCCCCTCAGAAGCTTTGCAGAAGCACCAGGAGGGTGGGGGTCAGTCCCTGCAGAGGGACACTGCCTGGCCAGTGCCCCCCACGCCTCCCATCTCTCACCCCTGTCTGCCCAGGGCTGGATACACAACAGGGCAGAACTCACAGAACTAAAACAAATGAGGATCAAACTCATGGCACAAATGGGCAGAAACTCAAAGGCTCCTGGGGTGTCTTTGCTCCAGCTCAGAGTGAGTCCCACCGAGGGAAATCCTCCAGCAGCCTCCGGGCTCCTCCAGGAGAAGCTTCAATTCCACACACAACAGACCAGCATCTCCCAGTATCCATCCTTCCCTGCTGGGGAACAGCCTCGGCTCCTTCTGGCTCCTCCTCCTCCCCTCCAGAGACCCTCCAGCACCGCGGGGCCTCATCCCGCACACACCAGCCCCAGGCTGTGACTCCAAGGCTCGGGTTTGTTGTGGGCTCCACCCGTGGCCGCTCGGACACGCCCGGGGCAGGGAGGAAGGATGGAGAGCAGAGGATGAAGATGGAGAGCAGCCAACACTTCCCCACGTCCGTTCGTTTCCTGCATCCGAAGGGTTTCCCCGTGGATCCTTTGCTGTTCCCCTCCGCACCCTGAGCAGGGATGCAGCGTCCAGCTGGGAAGCGTGGCTGGCACAGCCCCTGCACAGCCCTTGGTGCCCCTCTCGTGGCCAGGTGCTATCTGGTCTCCAGGGACTCCAGGTATTCCAGTGCTATGTCGTAGCAGAAGTGGTACTGCTCCTGTTCGGGGAGAGAAGAGGGGATGTTACCATCCCAAAGGTATCCCTGTCTGAGGAGAAACACACGTGTCAACAGCCCTAAGGAAACACCTGTCACCCTCTCGGGGCCCGTGACAGTCCTGCTGAAGCCACAGCCAGGAAAAACCCCACTCTTGGCCAACAACAGCCACTGCTGGGGCAGGGGACAGTGCCCCACATCCCAGGGCCCCACACGCGCTGAAATCCAGCACTCTGGGGACACACAGCACCTCCACCGGCCCCGAGGGAGGGACCAGGACTGCAGCATCCCCTTCCTGTGAAAACACCTTCTTTCCCCATCCCTGGTACAACCAGCACAGGCGGTTCAGCAACCTCATCACCTCAGTGACTGACAGCTGTCAATCAAATGGTGGCAGAGCTGTGGGAATTATGGAGTCTGGAGTCAGGATGTGTCCAAAATAAAACCTTAGGCAGGAAATCAAGGAGTTTTGTTTCTGAGTTCAGCAGAGGCTGGGAAAGAGGAGAGCACCCAGGCAAATACCCCTGGTTGGAGTGGATGGAGATGCCCTGCCCTGGCTGCCAGGACATTCCTTTATCACAAATTCTCTTGCCTGGCAGGACCAGGCTCCCTCTCCCACCTTTTCCTGAGACATCCAGGGATGGTGTCAGCACCCTCCCACCCTTCACTCCTCTCAGCTGTGCAAAGCCCAGAGTGGCTGACTGGTGGTTTTTGTAACAAAAATCCCTGAACTGGGGCTCGTGAGGGCAGACTCATCCATCCCTGTCCTCCTCTCCATGACCTGTTCCCGTGCTCTGCCACCCTCGTACAACTCACAGCACAGAGACCTCGGGAGAGCTCCGAGCGGGGCAGTGCCCATCCCCAGGGAATGCTGCTCCAGTGAGCAAAACCGGCCAGAGTGGGGGAAAAACTCCAAATAAATCAGGATTTTGGTGCTGCTACAAGCACTGGGACAGCAGGTGGGAGCACTCTGGGTGTCACAGCAGGGAGGGAGAGGGGAGAGCTCATCTCCCCAGATCCCAGCTGCAGGACAGGGATTGAGGCCTGAGCACCGGCACAAAAATCCTGTTATCCCACAGGGGTGGGCGGCTCCGGGATCCCAGGTGGGAGCGGGCAGAGGGGGAGAAGGACTTCAAAGCAAGGAGGCTGTGGCAGCCCAGATTAAAAGCACATAATGCTTTTTGGATTAAGGAAAGGGATTGTTTCCATTTATCATCATATAAAAATAACCCCCAGGGCAAGAGGGGGAAGAGGCACAGGCAGTGGGAAGTGCTCTCTGCTGGGCTGAGCTCCTCACACCAGGCACAGATCCGGCCTCCCAGTGACTCTGGGAGATTGAGATTCCCAGAATAGCCGGTTCAGGTTCATTTGAGGCGGGAGGAGGCTCGTGTCCTGATGGGAAATGTTGCTTTTTTTTAATACCTTTGCAATTTAGCCCAATGGGTTTGGTGGCTTCATGCTCGTCACATCATCTTTCCATTATCTGCATCACTCCCCCTGCTCCCCTCTCCCCTCCCTCACCTTCTCCTCCACTTTTAATTCCTAATGCAAATCACATCCCCTCCTCAAAACCATTTCATTTTGCAACTTAGGGATTTTATAATCCAAACAGGGTAAACATTTCCAGCTGACTTGCTTTTAAAACATCATGAGGCACCTGGACCCCTCCCCCACAGGGATGGACACGTGCCTGCTCCCTCCCCTGTTCATCACTGGGCCCTGAATTAGGGCAGGGGCTGTTTGTCCTGACCTGCTGCCAGCTCCAGCCTCCTCCTCAGGACACATCACTGCTGCTCCCAGCAGCTTGTCCACCCATTCACTTCCCTCCAAATGCTCATTCCCTTTCCTAAGTCTGACAGGAATTTGACTCCACACCAGAGCTGCTCCCAACGCCACAAACCCTCCAAAGAACCACAGCTGCATCCCGTGGGTGAATGCGACTCTGCCTTATGACTCCTGGGGAGGATTTCCAACAGTCCCAGCACTGACTGCGAGGCCACGCTGGCACAGCAGGAAGAAGACAAGCCCAAGGCTGCTCTGAGGAGCTGCCTCACTTCCCAGCCCACCCCAGCACTGGCGTGAGGATGCCCATGATGCTCATCATGGTGGAAGAGGCGGTGTTGTGGGAGGTGAGCACCCCCAGCACCTCTCCTCCGTGCCAGGACCAGCAGCCAGGGTGGACAGGGAGGGTCTGGTGCTTACCAAGGTCTCCACCATATTTGGTTTGTAGTTGCGGAGGGTCTTGGCAGCGAAGAAGACATCTGCCATGTTGTGACACTTGATCATCTCCAGGATCATGGTGGAGGCGCAGAAGGTGCCACTCCGGCCACCTCCGTTCCTGGTGGGACAAAGACACGTGTCAGGGGTGAGAAGGTGGCATCAGAGCCCCTTCCTGTTCCCTCCAAGTCTCCCTTTCTCTATCCAACATCCCAGAGCAGGGCCTTGTACCCAAAATGGGGACCTGCACTCTCCCCATGGGGTGGCAGGACAATGATCCAGTCCTCCAACCCTCACAAGAGCATGGAAACACCTTTCTGGACCACTAGGGCTGGATTTTGGACATTTGAGCCCCCAGCTCTGCCATGTGACCTTGGGGCAGCTGCCGTGTCCCAGAGGAGACCCAGGGCTGGTGACAGGGTGGTGCTGCTGCCTGGAGGAACCGTCCCACGTGCCACCCGGAGCTCTGGGAACCTCCCCAAATCCTGGCTGAACCCCTATTCCCACCCCACCACACCTGATCCCTGGCAGCAACGGCAACAGGGGAGAGGAAGAGAGAACACGACGCCAAAGCTTTATAAAGCATGTTCTCAAATTATCCCTCGGCTAACAAAGATGGACAAGGCTGTAATTAGTTTTTGATTAAAGGCTCTCCTGCTGTCTTTCCCCATCTGTGAACGTGCCAGGTCCCATCCAAGAGGAGCACACTCAGTGTTTGTGAGCCAATTCCCCCAGGAGGAGGGGGATGGAGACCATCCAAGGCTGGACAGGGCTTGGAGCAACCTGGTCTAGTACAGGGTGTCCCTCCCACTGGAATGAGATGAGCTTTAAGGTCCTTTCCCAGCCAAACCACTTCATTACTCCCTGTCCCTCACGATGAGCAGCAAGTGGTGGGGGTGGCACAGCTCCTGCCACGTCCCTTTGGAGCCCGTTACACACAGGACATGGGGACAGGGTGGGACCTCTGCCAAGGGTGGGGACCAGCACCTAAGGGCAGGTTGGTGTCACCCCTGCCAAGCGTCCACCTCACACAGGAGGTGACCACAGGGTGCCCCACCCAAAACTCATGTTGTGGCAGAGGTAGCCCCATGTGGGGGCTTTGTGGAGGATCTCTAGGCAGAGCTGTGCACAGGGAACCTTGAGGCCTCTCTCCCCCAGCAGAGCCTGCTCCTCCCCAGCTGACACTCACAAGCAGTGCACCACAGTCCTGCCATCACCACTTTCCTTCTGCCACCTCTCCACCTGGGCCAGGAGGTGCAGGAAGGACTTCTTGGAGTCTGGGGTGTCTCGATAGGCTGACCAGCGCAGGTACTGGAAATGCCGGACCATCAGGTGCCCCTCCTGCAACTGGAAATGCAAAACTCATCAGCTGGGACCATGGGCTGCCCTCACTTGCATCCACTGGAGGTTGGATGGAGGGCAGGAGGGGTTTGCCACGCATAGACAGAAGAGGCAGACAGGAAAACCCTTTCCTGTTGCTTTCACACGGATGGTTCAGCCTCCTCCTCCAGCTCACACTGGTTCCATCACCCCATCCCGCCAAGGAGAAGCCCCACTGATGTGGTTTATCCAACCCCACAGCATCTTGGCTTGTCTGTGTAGGCTCCAAAACCTCCTCCCAGGCCCCTGAGCCTCCCCAGGGTTTCTCCATCACACCCTTCCCTTTGCCTGCTGAAGATCCACGCAATGTGGCTCTGTCGTGCTCGCTGTAAACCAGGAGGCTGCTGAGAAGCTGCCAGGGAGGCGGGAGCTTAATTCCTGGTAATCTGGTTAGTTTGGAAACCTAATCTGGTTAGCTGGATCCAGGAGCAGGATTACAGCCACGGAGCTCAGCAGGCTGGAGCCAGGCAGATGTGGGGCTCCTGCTCAGGAGCATCCCAAGCACAGGACGGGGTGAGACCACGGTCACCCCCTCCAGACAGCCTGGGGCTCACAGCTCTTGTGTGGGGAGCACATGGAGGAGAAAGGGGGGTCAGGCACCAGTGGGGGACACTCTGGAGGGCTCCATCCAGCCAATTTCAGTGGGATGAGTGCCAGACCTTCTCCAGCCAGCAGGACCAGGTGCTCCTGTGGGGGAATTGGTGTTCCTGGGGACTGGGAGCTGAGGGCATTTGGTGCCCACTCCAATTTGCACACCCCAAACAGGGGAATTTCTGAACCTTTTCAGGAGCTCTGATGTGAGCTGGTGATGTGCCTGTGATGGGCTGACCACATCAGGCTCCAGGTTTTGCTTCCAGTGGAAGCCAGGAAGGCAGAGCGGGAAGAGGAAACAAATAAATGGAGTTAGAACAGAAGAAAACTCCTTCGACAGCCCAGGAAGAAAAGTTTTGGGATCTGTTTTGAAGGGAGGTGAAAGCTCTGGAGCACTTGTGACACCCCCAACACCCATTCCCACTGCAGCCAGGCTTGGCACAAAGTGGCTGTGTGCATTTACCAGCCCTGCTCCAGCAATCTGCTCCCTGGAGGAATCTCCTCGTCGATCCAGAGATTTCCATCACGCTGTATTTTAATTTAGCCCAGAGTATATTCTGCCACCCAAGAGCTGAGCATATTTGGTGTAAGGTTTTGTGCTGACACCCAGAAAATGCCAGATGCTCCCTCGGGGAGTGTGAACCAAAACCCTCTTTGTGTTAAGAGTCCAGATAATCAGGATTTATCTCCTCTGGCCCCGGCCACCCTGCTGAAGCACCTTCCCAGCCGGGCCGTCAGCCAAGCCATACGTTCCTTTCCAAGCTCCCTAATTCCCATCTGCCCAGTGACCTTCACTGGGGCACTGACCTCAGCCTCTTGGCAACCATTAGGAGTTTAAAGACCTCAGGGATGCCACCTCCTCCCAGCTGACATTTGTAGGTAAATCGGCTTCTTCTTTGCACGTACAGTTCTTCATCCCCACAGTCCACGTCCCTTCCCTGCTGCCCTGCATTTCTCTTCTTTCAAGGCCAGCTGAACCAGCCATGCAACACTGACAAAGGGTAGAAATCAGTGTGGATCTTCTCATCCTGCTGGCAGAGGGCTCTGCTGGTGCCAGGGGAGCTGCTGTGCCCATGTGGGGAGTGTCCATCCTGTGCTATGTGTGGGGCCAGGCAGAGATGGACCTTCAGGCAGGAGGAAAAAGGTCTTCCAGCAGTTTTCTAAAATCTTCCAAGGAGCTGTGAACTCCAGAAAGGTTGGACGGAGCAATGGCAATTTTACAGGTTCCTCTCTGGCAGGAGGAGAGCTGGGGCTGCCTCCTCCGAAGGAGCAGAGTTAGGCTGGAGACCCCCACAATCAGGGAGGATCCTACTGCTCTCCACAACTCTCTCAGAGGAGGTTGGAGCCAGGTGGGGTCGGTCTCTTCTCTGAGGTAACAAGTGATAAAACAGAGGAAACAGCCTCAGGCTGTATTGTGGGAAGTTTAGATGGGGTATTAGGGGAAAATTTCTCCACCAAGAGTTGCCAAGCCCTGGCACACGTTGTCCAGAGAAGCTGTGGCTGCCCCATCCCTGGAAGGCCACCTGGAAGACTGGATGGGACTTGGAGCAACCTGGGACAGTGGAAGGTGTCCCTGTCCTGGCAGGAACAAGAAGGTTTTGAAGTTCCCTTCCAACCCACACCATCCTAGGATTCTGTTATTCGTATAAAGCAGCTCACCCGTGTGACGTTCTGGACTCGGAAGAGCCGGGACACGATGTCCTCATCTGCTGCTCCGGAGATGTACTCCACCTCCATGGGGCCGTACTGCTGGAGCCCCGGCTCGGGCCAGTACTGCAGGCAGGGCTGTGGAGAGAAGCACAGCTCACCATGACTGGGAATGTGGGCTGGGACACGGGCAAGGGCAGCAGGCAGGACAGGAAGCGCCTGTGAAGGGAGTGGCTGGTGCTGGACCCCCGGGAGCTGCTGGCATGGGGTGGCCCCACGGTGAGGTGCCAGGCCACGTTTCTCACACAGCACATCAATGGATGGAGGATCTGCCAGCTCACTGAGGGATCAGAGATTAAAGGTGAGGTCCACCCCCAGCACCCACACAGCCTCCAGCCCTGCACGGACACAAGAGCTGACACTGCTGGGCTTGGACACCGCTGCTCCAGGAAGATGTGGGATGGACACTGCTGCTCCAGGAGGAGGCAGGATGGGCTGTGCCCCAGTTCCAGCACAGACCTGATCCTGCACACTGTCAGAGCAGGGCTGGGCTGCTCACAGTTGGCTCTCAAGCCCTGTTGGCTTTAGGAGCCACTCTGCCACCAGCAGTGACAGCAATGTGGGATGTCAATGCTCCTCGTGCCATGGCTGGGACATCCCACCAAGCCAAAGCAATCCCAGCCTGCATCCCTGGGGAGCAACTCCCCCTCCCTGTGTCCATCATGGCACTGATGGATGGCTCGGTCCCTGGAGCATGGGTGAGATTGTTTTCACAGTGTGACAGCTGGGAAACCAGCACCGACACAAAATATATGATGTTTGTCACCGCACTTTCACAGGGCATTTAGCAACGCAGGTCAGCCACGGCCTGGGCCCAACTGCATGGCAAACGTGTCTGAGGAATAATTGGTTATTAATAGGGGCTATAAATCTCCAGGATCTCTGAGCCTTCCAGACTCAGAACTATAATTTGGGTATTAAAACTTCCCTTGGCAAGGCGTAGTTCAAGTGAGGGCTGTACCCTCAAAGTCACCTCTCGGAGCTGCCTGCTGGAAAGGTTGATTTATTACCTGTTGGTCTTACAGCAGTAAACATTTAGGATCCAGCTAAACATTGTAACCAGACACCTCTGAAGAGCAGACGGCGGGAGAGAGGCAGGGCTGAGCAATGAGGAAAATGGCAGAGGGAAGGGGAAGGGAAGGGGAAGGGATCCTGTCCCTCTGCCCTGCTCAGGTGAGACCCCACCTGCAGAGGTGGCTCCAGCTGGGGGGACATGGACCTGCTGGAGCAATGACAACAGCAATGGAACACCAGCACCAACAGAACACCAAGGCCAACAGAATGCCAATGCCAATGGAACGCCAATGGAACCAGCGCCAGCTCAAAGCCAACACCAATGGAACACCAATGGAATGCCAGCAGAACACCAGCGCCAATTCAAAGCCAACACCAATGGAACACCAACGGAACACCGACACCAATGGAACACCAATGGAATGCCAATGGAACACCAGCACCAACTCAAAGCCAACATCAATGGAACGCCAACGGAACACCAACACCAATGGAATGCCAACGGAACACCAGCGCCAATGCCAATGGAACACCAATGGAACACCAACACCAATGGAACGGCAACGCCAATGGAACACCAATGGAATGCCAATGGAACACCAGCACCAACTCAAAGCCAACATCAATGGAACGCCAACAGAACACCAACACCAATGGAATGCCAACGCCAAGGGAATACCAATGGAATGCCAACGGAACACCAGCGCCAACGCCAATGGAACACCAATGGAACACCAACACCAATGGAACGGCAACGCCAATGGAACACCAATGGAATGCCAATGGAACACCAGCACCAATGGAATGCCAATGGAACACCAACACCAATGGAATACCAATGGAACACCATCACCAACGGAATGCCAACACCAATGGAACACCAATGGAATGCCAACGCCGATTCAAAGCCAGTGCCAACACAATGGCAATGCAACGCTATTGCAATGTCAGCACCAATGGAATGCCAACACCAACACAATGCCAATGCAACACCAAGGCAACGTCAATGCCAACACAACACCAACACCAGCACAATGCCAATGCAATGTCAGTGCAACACCAACTCCATGCAGCCAGGCTGGGCTGTTGCTCAACACCTCTTTGGCTCCAACTGGCCAGCCCTGTGCTTACAGGGGGCAAATCCTGAGTGCTGCTGAAAGTGTCGTGTCCCCTTGCAGAGAAGTAGCTGAGTGAGTAAGGCAGGGGCTGCAACGCTGTCAGGGCAATGAGGACAGGACAGAACAAAAGCCACCCATGGGGCCGGTGCAGTCACCAGGGCAGCAGCACTCACCCAGGCAGAGTTGGACTGGTTGAGCTGGTTGAGCATGACGATGGAGGTGCAGCCATAGTCATACACCAGCCGCCAGAAGTCAGTGGTGGTGTTCTGCAGCGGGTGCAGGGTGACAATGAAGGCAGCACTCTTGGTGTAGCTCTGCAGAGAGGGAAGATGAGCACAAGTAAGGACGTGGTGGTGACACTGGAGTCACTGCTGTCAGACTCCAAAAAACCAGTGCAACCAGATGAGTGGGACAAAACCCCTCTTCTCCATGCCAGAGCAGGGCTGGTCTTCCTGGCACAGCCTCGGTCCCTCCATGCCCTAGCGACGGGAAGATCCAAGTGATCCCTGCCCTTGGTCAGGATGGAAGCACCCACATTTTGCTGTCACAGGAAAGGGTATTTTGCATAAATAATTAGAGAAAAGATGTCACCTTTGAGCCAAGTGCAAGCAGAAGCCGTGGCTCCCAGAAGACCCCAGACCCCAGCTGTGCACCCTGGCCGTGACTGGAAGCATCATCCACTGCATCACCCCCACCCAGAATGCCCCACCATCAGGCACCAAGAGCAGCAGAGACAACCACTGACCTGGGCTCAGGTTTTTTTTGTGGGGAGGAGAGAAAACCCCTAGTGAAAGATCCTAGAGACTGCAAGAAGGAAGTGGCAGGGAAGGAAATGACTGCATTTTTGGTTTGTGCTTTGAGCAAGACATCCCCCTTGGTCATCCTGCTGCTGGTTTGCCAAGGGCCAGCTGAGCTCAACACTGCATCAGGCTCACTTAAATTAACACAGTTTGGCTCAAATCTCTTCAGACACAGAAGCAGCACAGCTTTCTCTGCCTGCTGCAGAACATCCCTATTGAGCTCACAGAAATGCCTTTATTGAACCCTTCCCCTGTCCATGGTCTCCAGCAGTGAGACCCCAGCACTTGGCAAGAACTTTCCACCCTCAAGGAGGGGCATGAGAGCAACAAGGGGAAAGAGATCAGGCTTGCCTTGGCACCCACCTCTTTGGCACAGGTGTAAGTGACAGCAGGGTACAGCTCCACCAGCACCAGCACCAGTGACGGGTGGCACAGGCCAAGCTGATCTGACAGATGGACAGACTGACTGAGCAAACCACTTCGGCACTTAAAGAAAATGAGACTTTTTTTTTTTTTTACCCAAAAAGGGAAATGGGTTTTATCCCTTCAGCAAGAATTTCATCCAAAGGCTTTGTTGTCTATAAAAAATATTTCATTCACTGACCCTTTAGCAGAGATTAAGGGAGGCTCAGTGATGCATAAAGATAAAATGCATATGCAAACAGCAAGCAAGATGGAAACAAAACTCCCATCCCACTGCAGCACTATGAGAGCCACTCCCCACCACCAGCAGCCCACTCTGCCTTACAAACTGCTTTTGCTGTAGGAGCAGGAATCAAGGAGATGGGATCCACACAGAGATCCAGCGGGATAATTCACCCATGGGATGGAAAACACAAGGCTCAGCCTGGTGCCAGCACTCAGCTGTGACCAGGATGGTCCGGGGAAGATGCCTGGGGTGTGGGGATCTCTGTGCTGGGCATGCAAAGCATTTCAAGGGATGGGAAGAGGGGTTGGTGATGAATGACCCCATCCCTCAGCGTGGGCTCAGAGCCTGCAGCATCCTCTGCTCTGTGATCATCAGCCACCAGGAGATAGCTTTGTCACCACAGGGTCCTTTCTGACTGCACCAGGGGATGCACGGTGCCTTTGGGAGCAGTTCAGAGCCCCCCCAGTTGCAGCAAAAGGATCATGGGGGGCTGGCAGCACAGGGGGGGCTCAATGCTGCCAACCGCCCCAGGAGCTTCCTCTCTGTCCCGTGCTCCAGTTTCACTGCAAAATCCTGAAGTGCCTCAGTGCCTGGCTGGTGAGAGCAGGAGGAAAGCTCTTGTAGGGTGCTGCTACACAAAAGGAGTGCAGGACCCTGTTACACCAGTCCCAGCCCTTCCTCCCCCTGCACACAGCAGCCTTGAGCCTTCCTAACCTTGTACAAAACGAGGCCAGAAATCCAAACCGAGCAAAGTTTTGCCATGAAAAGTTGCCTGAGCCCAAGGGAAGCAGCCCCTTCCCTCCGCAGGGAACACTCACATCAGTTAAGGCTGCGTTGATGTAGTTGTTGCTGTCTCCATCCACGGAGATGAGGAAGGGAAGGCATCGGTCGGGCGGCAGGACGTCCATGCTGCGGTTGCGCTCCCGGTTGCGGGGCAGGAGCGCGATGCTGCACTCCTCCACGTCCAGGTGTGGGGTCACCGAGTTCAGGGTCTGTGGGTACATGGGTCCCCCTCAAAGCCCTGCCTGGTCCCAGCCGGGGTCAGCACCAGGAGGGTGAGGACAAGGTTTTGGGGCACTCACCTGGAACTCCTCCCGCAGCTGCGAGGAGTTACTCTGCGGCTCTATCCTCACCATCTCCTTGTAGGTGGGCTTGAACTCGCTGGCGGGGATGCTGGTCTCCCCACACAGACAGGCCTCCAGGATGGCGTCGTGGATGAAGATGTACTGCTCCTGTGGGGAGGAGAGGGGACAGGGCTGAGCCTCCGGAGCCGGCTGGTGACGGCAGCCCCGCGTTTCCCCGGCTGTCCCCGACACCCGCTCACCTCCGTCTGGATCATGTTGATCCTCCGCGAGCAGAGGGTCTTCACGCAGTTGTAGATGTCCACGACGCCCTCGCACTCGGCCATGTCCAGCATCACATCCAAGACGATGTAGCAGCCAGTCCTCCCTGTGCCAGCGCTGGGGATGGAGGGGGAACAGCAAACACATTGCCAGTCTGCGCTGGCACGCACAGATGGCCCAAAAGGCTGCTGGGCACCAAGCAAAGTCTGTGTGGGCAAGGGCTCAACACACAGACCCTGCACTGGGCAACACAGTTCCAGAACCTTGTTTAGCCTTAAACCTCCCCAAACACCCCTGCTGCAGCCCCAGGGGCATGTGATGGTCAGGCTGTGGGTGGGCACCCATGTCTAAAGTTCATTTTTAATTTAAGACAGCAGAACACACGGTTTTTGCACCAAAACCAACAACTAAACCATCCAAGTGCCAACAGCCCTTTGGGATCTCAGCCCAAAAGTGCCAAGGAGAGCTCAGCTCAGAGCCCTGGGAGAGCAGGGAGGTTCCCCTGGCATGAGCAGGTCTGAATGCCCCAGGGGACACCCTCGGGGTAAGGCTGAGCCCAGCAGGATGCCCAGAGCCAGCCCAGCAGTGGTGACATCCCAAGCCCTGGCATGGTTGGAGTCACAGTCAAAAACCTGCTGTGCCGTGACCCTGCTATGATGTGTCAGGAACAGAACCAACCCGCTGCTCCTTTCCTACAGAGTCTTTTCCAGTGAAAAACCAATTTCTGGGGCTGATGAATCACTCATCGTGATTATCAGTGATTACAGGCTACGGGTACTAATCACCCTGGCTGGTGAATGAACACTGATGAGGCAGTTGACAGGGAGAACTCAAATAAAAAATAAAAAAATCCCTCCCACTCATCAGCTCCTCCTGGTTTGCCCAGTGGAGGAAGAGCCATTAGCCCATCACGCAGGAATGCCTGCTCAGGGCACAGAGAGCACCAAAGCTGCTCAGATGTGTCACTGGTGTCCTCCCAGCTCTGGTGTCCTGGTGGCCGAGCCTCGCAGGGACAACCCTGTGGATAACTCTGGGAACGGGGCTGTCCTGCTGCCCCCCCGCCTCTCCCTTCAGCCAGACCTCACATCCTGGCCATCATCAAACTGCCCACTGCCATTTCACCCATCCCACTGGGACAGGGCTGTGTCACCAGTAACAGGGTGGGGCAGCCCCAACACGGTGCTGTTCCCTGCTTGTTCCCCTGGACCAGCCACAGCCCCATCCCTGCTGCCACCTGCCCTGTGGTGACATGTCACAGACAGATGCCATCGCAGAGGGACATCAAGGCCAGACTGGACAGGGGTTGAAGGAATCTGGACAAGGAGAAGGTGTCCCTGCCCTGGGGATGAGCTTGCAGGTCCCTCGAGCCCCACCCGTTGCATGAGCCCCAGCTGTACCTGCAGTGGATGACGATGGGGCCAGCGTCCGGCGGCGTGGACGCCTTCACCCTGCGGATGAAGGCCAGCAGCCCCGTGGCGTGGTAGGGGACACCGTGCTCGGGCCACGACATGAAGTGGAACTGCTTCACCTCATGCCGGGCCGAGTAACCCCGCTGCAAGGGAAGGGTGAGAGGCCAAGGTCACTCAAACACCTGATTTTCTCAGGAATCCATGGTTTTGCCAGCTCAGCGTCCAGGCAGATGGACCACGTAGCACTGGGGCAGCCCCGCAGCTTCCTCGTCTTGGCTGCAAGAGGGTTAAAAACCACCACGGAGAAAAAGGAGGTGGCAGCAGCCTCAGTCTCCCTGCCCTATCACCAGACAGGAGCGTGACATTCCTGTAGACCAAGTGTAAATTGCACTGGCTCCATCTCCAGTTCCCAGGCTGCAGAGTGATGGCTGCATCACCTCCAGCCCAGAGGAGAGGGAAGTGACCTTCACCCCACCCCACTCATACAAAAATTGAGCCCTCACTGTCCAAACCAGCACGGGGCTGAGCCACTGGCCCAGCACAGGGCACAGAGCCAGGGAAAAGGCAAAGGAAGGAGCCCCTGGTGACCCCACGCTGGGTTAAATAAACAGGGTATTGGTAAGTGCCAAGCTGTGGAGGGTGAGAGGTGGCCGAGGGGGGGTCAGGAGGGGCAGGGGCAGGGCCGTACCCTCTCAAGGGCGAAGGTGCGCACAGCGTACTCAGCCAATGTCTCCGACTCCACCAGTGTGATCTTGATGTCCCCATACATCTCAGAGTCATCAGGCCAGTATTTGGAGCATTTCACCTTCAAGGAGAGCACAGGATGGGGTTTGTGGAGGTGGCTTCCAGCAGAGCTGGAGCCCAGAGGGATGGGACAGGACGGGACCCTTACCCGGCCCACCTCCACCAGCTTGGTGATCATCACGATGCTGGAGCAGTGCTCCTGCCACACCATGCGCCAGAAGTCGTACACCATCTCCTGCTTGGGCCCTGTGGGACATGGATAGATGGGCACCACCAGCAGAACCCAGCCCTGGCAGTGCCCCAATGCCCCCATGTCCCCCCTCCTGCCCGTGCAGCACAAACAGCCCCACAGCACCTCAGAGCCCTTCTCCCCAGGGCTGTGCAGTGCCAAGGGGAGGCAGGAGGGGTGGGAGCTGCTCCATAATGGCCCTCTCCCTTCCTTTCCTGCTTCTGCAAGGTTTAACCTCACCAGGAGCAAAACCTGGCTGCTACATCAGGAGCTGAGGAAGCACTGGCTGAAGAGGGCAGAGTATGGCTCACCTTGTGTGGCTATGAAGTGGTTGGACCTGTGGTAGCCCTGCAAGGGAAGCAGAGACATCAGTCCCAACCTGGGGACACTGAGACACCCGAGAGCTGGGCAACAGACCCATCAGACACTTTGCAGTCACCCAACTGGTAGAAATTCCCCACAGCCACTGGGCCTGGGCCTGCAGGTCCACCACAGGAGGAGGAAGAGGCTCAGCAGCCGCCCCACACTCAGTGCACCCTGGGTGCACCTCCTGCATCCCCCAAGAGGCTCAGGTAATGCCCAACGCTCACCCCTGGTCTGCACCAGGATCCTTTATCATTGCCTTGAGGGATCCACGGGCTCCACTCCAGCTCCTGCTGCCAGGAGAGCCCCACTGCTGACCCCTCAGCCCACAGCAGCCCCCTGGTGCTGAGACAGCCCCACTCCCCTCCTCCATCCCCACTGCTCAACCCTGAACAAGGACACGCCAGCCCCAAGAGCCTGGCTGGAGCCAGGCCACTGTCAGAGGGATTGTGAACAGTGTCCACACCCTGGCCAAGGGTCTGGCAGAGTTAAACCACACCACACACATGGAGGTGACAGTGGCTTCTCCATCCCCCATGGGATTTTTGGAGGTCGAATTCAACCCCTTCTCTGAGCCCACGCGCCCTGCTTTCTGTGCCCTGGTGCCACACAGACCCTGCTTTCCCATTCCCTGGACCATTCCCAGGTTTATGGACACGTTTTCCCAGCCTGCCTCTCCCTGATGGTGTTTAGGCCATGCTGCCCAGGGCGAGGCCTGGCAGGAGACAGGAGCAGAGAAGGGAGGAGAGGGGAACAGTTACTTACTTCTCGGTTAATCCGAATCTTAACGATTCCGTTGGGACAGAGGTTTGAGAGAAAAAGATCAGAGACATTAGTGAGGCACAGAGCAGAGAGGGGTTAGAGACCACCCCGGAGTGGGCCAGGGAGAGACAGAGCAGAAAGGACACAGGGGACAGGGACAGGCAGAGGGACACTGCTCGGGCACTGGGATCAGGCCACCACTGACAGACAACACCCTCTGGGCAGGAGGGAAGAGTGGGATTTGCTGCTGCTTCCAGGAGATGCTTGAGCCTTCCTGCACCTGCCCTGGTGTCAGCGTCACTGGAGGTGACAGGGGACATCTCCAGATTCACACACACCAGCAGGATCCAGGGGTACCCCGGTGTGAGCCCCAGGTGGTCCCTTGGTCCTCCTAACCTCTGCATCTTCCACCCAAGGAGAGGGAGATCCACAGCCACTTGAGCAGGTGAGGAGATGGAAAAGCAGAGCAGGAATGAGAAAGGAGGGACAGAGCAGAGTAGGGAGAGATGCAATGAGCAGAAACTGCTGTTGAACACCAAAAAAACAGGCAGGTCCTTCATGATGTGCTCCAGGGATGCACTGACCAGCCCACCCTGGGCAGTCCAGACTCCTCCAAGTGCTGCTGGACAAACCCTGAGAGTCCACAGGATGCACAGAAAGCTCCTGTTCCAGCCCAGACCCCAAGGACACGGGCCCTGTCCCCACTTACGTCGATGTAGTTGGCGTTGATGTAGTCGGAGTTGGGGTCACCCAGCAGCGGGTGCAGCTTCACACGGTGGCGGTCGTCTGGGGAAAGGGAACGAGGGACCATCAGTGCCAGGGCTGGTCACCCACCAGGGCACCTTGGGCCATCACTCTGCCCTAGGAACCTGCAGAACTCAGGTTTCTGAAGCTTTTTGGGGTCTAAGCCTTTGCTAAAGGCACTCACATGTGGACATGTGATCCTGCCTCCCTTTGGTCTTGTCTTTCTTCTTCGAAGCATCCCAGCCTTCAAAGAAACTCTGCAAGGAAAGGATGGACATCCCGAGCCGAGGGCAGGACTGTGGGGTCCCCCCAGCCCCAAGAGCTCCCTGGGGAGCAGGGCAGACAGGGTGGTCCCTCCTCCCCACCACCTGTCTCCTGCAGCCCCAGTTCCACCTCCACAGCACACTCTGCCAGCTACACACTCCTGTTGCATCCACAAAATGCTCAATTTTCCAGCAAATTACAGACTGCCTGTTTTTTTTTTTTCTCCAGGACTAGTCGTGGTTTTTTTTCCTAAACCTCCTCAGCCCCTTTCTCTCCCTAGCACAGAACAGGTTTGTGTGTAATAACAGTGACATTCACAGATTGGCATAAGAGGGGGAAAGTGGAAGGAAATTACATGTTTTCTCCCCTCCCATAATATCTGAGTGCTTTCAAATGACTAGTTCCAAGAACATACAGCAGCTTTTCAAGGAGCACTAATGATTATCGCAAGCCCTGGTTTGTCCAATGCGTGGAAGGAGGGGAGAGCTCCTGTTCCTGAAACAGCCAGGCATTAAACAGCAATTTCACTGGAAAATTTCAGTCCCCAGACCTGTGGGACACCAAGGAGTCAGGAAATGACCCCGCTGGCTGTGCTGAGGCAGAGGCTTGTGAAATACCCTGCTCTGTTACAAGTGCTCCAACCTGGCCAGCTGGGATGGACATGATGCAGCCAGCAGCTCTTAGGAGAATAATCCCTGCCCTGGCATCAACCTCCCCAGGGTCTTCACGGTCTTGGAGCTGCCAGACTGCAGAGGATTTGCTTTCCTTAGGCTACAGCCGTGCTTATCACAGGCCAAGGCTGGAGAGCAGAAGGTGACATGGTGATGCCCAGGGAAAGGGACAGCAAAAGGGACAGGAAGAAGCAGCCCTGACCTTGCAGGAGAGCTGGGATGACACACTGCGGCCAGGACTGGCAGGGCTGATTTGGCTCATCCCAGGGACCTGCTCAGGCTCATAAATAACCCAGAGTTGCCAGCACCAGCCATTGACTCAGGGACACCCCCACACTGACAATGCCAGCCCAGAGCTGTGAGCTCCAGACCTGGAGCATCCTCCTCTTGCACACAGATCCAGTCCGTGTCCCCCCGTCCATCCCACCTCCCACTCCCCCCGAGACCCTGGCACAAGCTGTCCCCACCTCATACTCCTGCTTGAAGCCGTAGCCCTCGGCCGTCTTCATCTGGTTGATGTGCTGCAGGAGGTCAGCCACGCGCACGGCCGGGTGCAGCTGCCCCGTGTGGTACGGGGAGCCCTTGCGGCCGCACTGGCGCCGGGGGGAGCCCCCCAGGAGGCTGCTGGACTCGTTGACCACACTGCTGCGCTGGTCACCTGCACAAGGAGGGACAACCAGAGGCCATGAGGGCAGCAAAACCTTGGGCTGCATCCTCATCACCTCCTCACACTCACAGAGGGCTGAGGGAAAACTCCCCGGGAGATGCTGGTGCTGCAGTTCCTCTCTGGGGACTACCAGGGGTCCAGCCCCCAATCCCACTCCTATCCTCTCGTGCTCTCTACAGCTCTTCCTGCACCACAGAGCCAAAAATGCCCTGCACAGCCTTTCAGGAGCCCAGCAGATCTATTAGAAATCAGCGGGCAAGGCCGTTAAGGGGGTAATAACCTCATTTCCCATTGTCTGGAACAATGAGCTCCCATGCAGACAAGCAAGAGCTCCGTGCCCAAATATCCACACAAGATCCTAAGTTGAAAAATCACCTTGCCAAAGTCTCCAGCACAGCTTAACAGTTCATTTTCCTCACTGCTAGAGACCAGCAACGGATTCCACAAATGGAGCTTGCTGCTGTTTGATGGGGAGTCTGTGCAGTATTTACCTGGTTTGTGTCATTGCTGTGTCCTTACCAGCAGAGCCAGGCTGAGACCTCACCTGTGTTTCTCAGGGAAAGTGCCCACACCAGATCCCAAAATCTGGGTTTCTGCAAAACCTGATGCTCTGTGCTGCTCCCAGGAGATAGGCAGGCAGGGACCCCCAGGTGTGGGTGGGAAAGGACCTTAAATCCCATCCAGTGCCACCCCTGCCGTGGGCAGGGACACCTCCCTCTGTCCCAGGCTGCTCCAAGCCCTGTCCAGCCTGGCCTGGGACACTTCCAGGGATCCAGGGACAGACACAGCTGCTCTGGGCACCCTGTGCCAGGGCCTGCTCACCCTGCCAGGGAACAATTCCTGCCCAATATCCCACCTAATGCTGCACCTTGGCAATGGGAACCAACAGGACAACACAGGAGGGTCTCTCTGCACCCCATGACCTGCCCAATGGGCTCATCAGCCACTGGGATTAATGAGAAATTAATTAATTGCTGGCATTTGCAAGGTGCTGCCACAGCCACACGCTGAGAAACCACTTGGGTTTCCATGAGGATTAGTGACCTTCTTTTAAATGCACAGAAACTGAAGCACGGGGGGGAACAGCCACCAACCAGCCACCAAGTCATTCATTTCCCTTCGTTAATTAAGGATGTTTACAGGCACTGGAGCTTCTCCCAGCCATGGCAGGCAGCCCGAGCTCCCCTGCTCAGCCCCACCAGCCTCTGAGAGTTTCAAGGACAGCCACCAAAGAAAAAATACACCTAACTTAGCTCTGTGTGTTCAGAGGGTGAAGAGTTTGCCCTCTGGGCTTTTATGATCCGTGAGACAATGGCGGGAAGCGCGCGGATCCCGCAGCCGGCGCGGAGCGCAGGCCGCATCCTGCAGTCACTGTAACAGATGTTATCAGCATATGGCTGAAACTGGGGCATCCAGCGAGATATTTTACAACTAAATCAGCACGGATCCTCCGGTGGGTGTGAAGTTATCAGTCTCCCTCGGATGTGAGCGTGGGGGCTCCTTAACCCTTCGAAGCCCAGGCTGTGTGGGGAAGGCTGGAGGAAGCTTCCAATCTCAGTGCAAACCAAGAGCTGGGACTCACCCAGTTCCAGGGGGCTGCAGCCGGATCCTGAGCCCACGAATGGCCTCAACCTGCCCAGCCCAAGCTCAGATATCCATGAGAAGATAAAGACTCAGGTCCCCACAAGAACTTTCCCTTCAGCACAACCTGAATGGGGGCAAAAGCTCCAACACCGATGAGATCCCTGCCCTTGGAGATTTACAAAGGGCAGGGAAGAGCCTGCTATGCCTCACACATCAGTCTAAAATAGATATAACACCAAGCCTTCAATATTTAGAGAATCACTGAATATGAGTTGCAAGAGACCCACAGGGATCATCTAGTCCAACCCCTGGCCCTGCACAGACACCCCAACAATCCCACCCTGTGCCTGAGAGCATTGTCCAAACATTCCTGGAACTGTTTCTGTGATATTTTGGGCTTATTGGGCACCTATTTTGTGGCTGGAAGGAAGCAGAGGGATGGCAGGGTCCCCATTCCTCACCTCTGTTTCCATAGCCATGTGTGTCCATGAAGGACAGCCCCAGGCGCTCGTCCTCCTGCAGGGTGCTCTGGTCGGTGAAGCTCCTGTCGATGGCGCTCATCATGTGCGTCTTCTCGTGCCGGTAGTTTATGGTGGCTTTAGTCATGTTCACGGGTTTCCTACAGCAGGGAGGAGCAGAAGTGAGCAGGGCTCACCATCAGGTGCTCTCAGGTCTCCTGAAAGCTCCTGGGCTTGGATTATTCCAGGGAGCAGGACGGATTATTTCCATCAGTGCGGTCATCACACTTTGGTGCTCTGCTGTCCCAAACTGGGCACAGCCCCACATGCAGCATCCCACAGGCTGCAGCAACTCCAGCTGCTCAACCTCAATGTCCCCTCCTGTCCCCTGCCCTTGGACAGCCAGGACTGCTCCTTGTGCAATCAGAGGCTCTCCTCAGCCATTTCCCATCACATGGATCTGCCCCAGCCCTCCTCAGCCCCATTTCTCCAGGCACAACCCCCGAGTCTAGGGGAAGGTGCCCCTGCCCATGGTGGGGGTTGGAATGAGATGAGCTTTAAGGTCCCTTCCAACACAAATCATTCTGTGATTTTAAAGCCGTGTCAGGGCCAAATCCATCCCCAAGGGATGGGCTGGACCCCCTGACTGCACCTGTGCTCAGCACCTGCTGCAGAGGCTTCTGCCCCCCATGCAGGGTCCCTTTAGGCACCCAACAAAGGTGCTGGGAAATCCCAGCAGTTCTCACTGGGACGGAACCTCACAACCCAAATTCAAGTCATTTTGGCAAAGAAACCTGAATGGATGTTTTTGAGAGGCAGCATCAGGCTCCGAAGCCAGAGCAGCGATTAAACCAGAAGGATGAACAGGGGATCTGAGCCCATGTCAGCATCGTGGTGGGGCTGGAACACTGCAAGGCACGACTAAAATCCAGAATTCAACTCAGAGTCGCTGACCCTTCCCCTTTATGCTGCCTTCAGTCTCTAACAAGCTCAGCAGCATTATTTTCCCTGATCCAAAGAGACCCTTAAAATGCACTTGGCAGAGAAAAGGACTTGTTGGAGCAGCAGGGTGAGGGGGGCGGCCGGGAGGAGGGTAAAGCAGGAGGAGAATGACAATTACTTACGGGTAATAGGAGTAGGAATAGTAGTTCCTCCTGGCAAGCGTGCAAACAAAGAGAACAGCAGAAATTGCATAAGCAGCTTTTCTCCAGCACAGGGAAGGGAGGTTACGGGGCAAGTCAGCTGCCAGAAAATTCAATGCACCATGAAGGAATCTGGCTCCCCTTTGGAACCCACGGGTTATTTACTCCGGGCAGGAGCTGGCATCCCAGCAGGAGAGCACAAGCACCGGCTCTCAGCATGACCAGAGCACCCCTATCCAAGGAGTTACTCCATAATTTTTAAGAGTAAGCAACGAAGATGTCCAAAATGTAGGAATTTCCCCCAGGCTGCTGGCTAGGGGCCCAGAGGGGATGATGGGGTCAGGATGTCACATTGCCAGTGGACCATTTGCTACAGACAAGCATATTCCATGGCTGCATTTCCATTCCACCACACCAATGTTTCTCCAATGGCAAAGCACACTGGAGAAGATTTACGAGCTCATTGCAGCTTCCCAACAGCCCCAAATTCAGGGCTCTCAGCACCAGATCTAATTTGTGGCTCTGATTTGTCCTTCAACAGGTTCATCCTGGGATGCTGAAGCAGAGCTGCTCCTCCTCCTGTCCCGCAGCAGTGGGAATGCAGCTGCCACGCACAGCTTCCCACCCACAGCATCACTCCCCAAAACACATCAGCACTGCTGGCATTTGCTCCATCAGGGAAGGATCCAGTGGAGCCACGAGCCAGCCCTGCACCCCAAAGTGTGCAGGGGTGCTACAGCCCCGCTCTTTCAGCAGCGTAAATCCACAAGGATCCTTCCAGAGTGCACGGAGCCATAAAGAGCTTTGCAGATTTACGGGGGCTGAGGCTGTGCCCTGCTGTTTTTCTCTCCCTCTGGCTGTTCACGTACTTTGCTCCATCCTCCCAAGCCCCGTGTTTAATTGCTGCCCTTTATCCCAGCTCTGAGAGCCCCCCCAGCACGGCGCTGCCTCGAGCCTCGCACAGAAGCAGCCACTTTTCCAGGGCGTTGCATCCACGTGAAAAGCAGCGGCCGCATCCCCAGCGCTCCCAGGGATGAATGTCCCAAAAAGCCCTCGCCCTCCTCCCTCCCACCCCAGGAGCTCCCCCAGTGCAAGCCCTCCTCGATGGCCATGGCCACATCCATGCTGGATGTGCTCATGCTGGCCTGGCCAAGGCAACGGGGACGCCCAGAGGCAACATCTCAGCACAGATTAAGCTGATTTTTGTCATTTTGGGTTGGGGGTGCAGGGCTCCACACCCCAGGGTCCCCTGGCTGCTGTTGGCAGGGGGGACAGCGGGCTCAGCAGTGGCACAGGGCTCGGGCACGGCCAGAAGCGTTTCCATCCCATGCAGGATCACCAGAGCAGCACAAAGACAAGAAGCAGCAGAAAAAGAGGCAAAAGAGCGAAAAATATGGAGGAGAGGAACAGTGCAACAAAGCTGCAGAGGGGCAAGGGACATCCCAAGGACTTTGCTCTCAGTCCCCAATGTCCCCTGCTGTGCCTGGTGTGACAGAGCACAGGGGTCTGTGTCAGTGGGATGCAAAGGCACACAGAGACACAACTTGAAGGAGTGTCTGGAGCCTGCCCAGCGCAGCAGAATCCCCACCAGTAACCCTCAGGTAATGCTGGGCTGGTGGAGAAGGGCTCAGCCAGGACGGAGGGATGGATGAAGCCCCAGCCACCAGGCCAGGTCTCCTTACCCTTTCCGAATGGCAATGATGATGGCTCCCAGCAGGATGATCAGGACGATGAGCCCCCCAGCACAGATCCCCAGGATCAGGCCCATCTCCTCTGAGTGCTGGGACACCTCCAGGGGACGCTTGCTCTCTTTGCAGGCAGCTGCCAGGGAACAAGAACAGGCAGGAGGGGTCAGCAGACATGAAAACCCTGGGATTCATCCCACGGGATGCTCATTGATCCATGAACACACGATATTCCACCAAGACGTGACAGGACTCTGCAGTGCCAAACTATGACCGTGGACAAGTCCCCCTCTCAGTCCCAGTGGGGTGAGACAGTTCCTTCGTGCCCCTTTCATCACACCCCATGTCAGATCATCCATCCTAAGATTCAGGATCCAGCACCACCACTCCAGCCTCCCACCCCACCATGGTAACAGCACTAAGAAGGAAAATTGAACCAAGGAAGAAACCTCAGACACAAAGAGAGTGGGAAGCAAAGGAGCGTGGGGTGGGGCTGGAAAAACCCACCACGTGCAGCCCAACCACCACCAGCGCTGGTCCCGGCCGGCTGGCACAGCCCTGACCCCGGAGCAGCCGCTGGCACAGCCCTGACCCCGGAGCAGCCGCTGGCACAGCCCTGACCCGCGGGGCCGGAGCCGCAGCGGGAGCAGGGGGAAGGGAGGGCTCACCTTTGCGAGCGATCCGGACACAGTTCAGCCGAGTTTCCTGCGGAGGTAAAAAGGGAGGGTCAGTGCTGGATGAGCACCCACGGCTCTGCTCCCCACTCCCGCCCCGAGCGAGGCTGGGTGGGCATGGGGCTGGTCCGTTGGTGCTTCGGCTCCCAAACCGAGGGAGTCTGTGGGGGATTTGTGCTGCAGCATCCACGGAGCTCCTGGGGACACACATTCCATGAGATGCTGCAGAATGATCTGTCTCCAGCATTCCCAGGTTTAGCTGAAGCCACTGCTCCTGGCACAGAGGGGATGGCAAAGCTCAAGAGCGTGGGAGGACCCAGCAGGGACAGCCAAGCCACATGTCACTGGCTGTCACTAGCTACAGCTGAAACATTCTCAGGTTGTCATCCAGAGCTTTGTGGGGTTTTCTTCCGTCAAAGTTTCAAGCCCCAGTCCTGGTGCTCTGCACCTGCTGAGGTTGCCATGAGGTTCCAGCTCAAGACTCCAACAGTTTTAACATTTGCAATTTAGGGATGAGTTCAGATAAAATACTCCATTTTTCCATGTATCTGACTTCTGTTGCAAAATAAAAAGCACCATTTTGGCAGGATTGCCTTCTTCGAGCATCCTTAGGGCACCAGGCACCAATGCTGCTCCAGCCACCCCCAGCCTAAGACCTGCCCATGCCACATGCCCAGGGCAGAGCCAGCTCTCCCTGGGGTCTCCAGCTTTTCCTTCTCCTGCTTCCTCTGGCACAAAAACCGTGAAAAATCCCAGCTACGATCCAGCGTTTTTCCATCATCTGACAGCAGCTGGGACAAATCCATTGCCTCCCAGCAGGAGCGTTGTAGCACAGCATCAGCCACCAGTTATTATCCAGCGGCGCCGAGCGAGCCAGAGCCGGGATCCTCCCTGTCCCTCCTGGCTCTAATTACAGCGCAGTGAGGTGTGAACGACCCCGGAGCAGAGGAGACGACTCCGTAACCGGCGCCTTTCCAGCAGGACGGAGATGTGCAGGATGAGGATGCTCCCGCGGGTGGGACAGGAGCTGCTGGAGCCGGTGATGCCGAGAAGGGTCCCCACAGGGTCCCGGGGGTCCTGCCGGTGACTCGGAGGAATCAGCGCAGGAGACGCAGGGGGTGCAGCTCGGCAGCGGGAACCGGCAGCAGCCGGGAGGGCAGGGCAGCCAGGAGCTCCCAGGAGTTCCCTGGAGCTGGGACTGGCTGTCCTGCAGCAGTGGGTCCCAGCTGCAACACACATCTCTGGCTGCCCAAACCGTCCTTCTCCAACCCAGGAGCAGCCCCAGGAATGGGGTCTCCCCTGCACTGGTGCTTGTTGGGGTCCTGGCTGGTTCTGCTGTGGGTGGGGGATATTGCACTGTTCCACCCCCAGCATCAGCACCGGGATGGGGACAGGACACCCACCCATGATCTCAACATGCCATAAGGGTGGCCTGGAGCACCAACTGGCCCCAGGCAGGACACCGGGGTGAACCCAGATGGTGACCCAAGGGAGAGGGATCTAAAAGCAGTCCCAGTTTTACCAACCCCCAGACCCCAGCCTGCCTTTACCTGGTCCAACCCCTGGCTGGAGCAGGGTTCCAGGGCTACTCACCCCTTTGAGGTTGCTCGTGGCCTGGAAGTAGATGAGATAGGCTTTCTTGGGCTCCAGGGGTGGGTTCCAGTAGCCGCTGTAGGTCTGGTTGTCCCCCACAGTGAAGGGCTTGGCCTCGGTGAGGCTGCTGGCGGGCAGCTCAGCCCCGAAGTAGTGCACGGAGCCACGGGACACGGCGTCGTCGAAGGTGAGCGGCACCGGGAAGCACTCCTGCCCCCCCAGCTCCCGCTTCAGCTTCTTGGGCCGCTCCTCCTCCACGATCACCTGGTAGGTGCTGCCGAGGGCCACACACATGGGTTAGCTTCAGGAAGAATGGTCCTGCCCTTCCTTGGACCGCACTGTGCCCACCTCGTTTTGGGGTCTCACCCTCCTGCAGCCCCGACCTACCTGATGGGGGCCCCTCTGCCCTGTGCCGGCCGCAGCAGCACCGTGATGGTGCTCTCTGACTCGCTCAACGGCGATGGCATGTCCCCGTAGTCGAAGGTGGGAGCTGCAAGGGGAGCAGGGATAAGTCCTGGGGCTCCCCTGGCTTAGGGGGGAAACTGAGGCACGAGCAGGTTAGCCCAGGGCAAGGCATCACCCAGCGGTGCAACAAAAATTATTGCAACTAAAGGAAACCCCTCCAGGTCTTGAACAAGAGTTGGGAGAGGACCCCTGGTGTGCCTGAGGGAGGTTACCAATGACAGTCTGGCAGAGGGAAGGAAACGAGAGTGGGATCCAACCTCAGCAGGACCCGAATGCTCCAGTGCTGAGATGTGCCCAAGGACGGCACCACTCAGAATCCCTGGCATAGCGTGAGCTTCCCCCCCCCCCCAGGGTAGAAACACACCTGAGCCAGCCCAGCAGCACCCCCAGACCAAGGTGGGGGACTCCCCTCGTGCCTGGCATAGCCCTGTGGTCCCCAAACCATCGCTGGCAGCTGCTGGGGTGCAGCTGGAGCCGCTGTGTTCCAGCACCCCCGTTCATGCTCAGCTCAGCTGCTGCAGTTAATGCAACACTGGGACATGAGCAAAGAGCCCCGAGTGCTGCACGGCTCATTAACGAAGCCCAATTAATCCCTTGCTCAGACACTGAGAGCTCAGACAGCACCAGCCACCAGCACTGGGCTGGCCAGACTCCCCAGACAGGGAGCCACTGGTCTGGGGACTGCCTGGAGGTCACAGCCCAAATGCCACCACTGAGAGCATCTTTCTGTGGCAGCATCCAGCCACCAAAACCCTCCCAAGCCACCAAAACCACAGAGCAAGCCAGAGGCTCCAAGGGATACCTGAGTGGAGGAGAAGCCCCAGCAGCAGGAATGCAGTGGGGGAACCTACCGGAGATGTTGGTGGTGATCTCCGTGAGCGCCGTCTGGCCAAAGCCCTTGCCAGTGCGGGCGCGCACCGAGAACAGGTAGGTGGTGCCAGGGTGGAGGTTGGAGAACACGTGGTAGGTCTCGTTGCGCAGCTTGGACACCGTGCGCCGCGGGCCCGGCACGTTCACCGCAGGGTCCGAGGACTCAATGCTCTGGTAGCTGATCTGCAGGGATAGGGCACAGCATCACCCATGGCAGGGGGAGAGGGGACAGAGCCTGGATTCGTGTGGACAAGGGATTAAAGCGATGAATTCAGAGGAGGGGATGGTCACGAGGCAGCCTGCAGGCAGACAGGGACTTTTTGAGGGGAAACAAAAGCAGAGGTTCACCGGAAAAGCCAAAGGGCTCGGGGGCAGCAGCAGCCGCCTCTAATCATCGTGGCCGACAGCAGACACTGTCCCAGACCCCTCCAACGCCCCTCAGGGGGCCCCTCCCGTGTCCCCCAGGTGCCACACTGGCCTGGACGTACCTCATACTGCGTGATGAGGCCGTTGGGCTCCATCGGCTCCTCCCACTTCAGGAATATCATGTCCTCCAGCGGGGTGAAGGTGAGGGACTCAGAGGCGATGCCGCCAGGCACTGGAGAAGGAAAGGGGACATGCTTGGATGCAGCAGGAAACCAGTGTGGAAGGAGAAATCCTCTTGGAAACCCCTCTGGGTGGCTGTGGCAGTTGTGCCCTGTGACCAAGACACCACATTCCCTTTGCTGTGTCACCCATCTCCAGCATGGGCCATCAGACAGGGCTGGTGGCTCCCCAGGGAGATACCCAAGGCATTGACACTCCTGGACCCGCTGATGACACTTGGCCATGGGAGGGGGACATCTCCCCACCAGCACAAACCCCACAGGTACCACTTGCCCAGGCACTGGCCGCAGCACAGGGTGCCCAAGCCTTCCAGCATGAGGAAAAGAAATAAACTCTGTTTTCCCCCACAACCCAAATTCCCCTGGAGCCATCAGCATCCTGTGGAGACACTGCCAGCGAGCAGCAACATCCTCATGTGCAGACAGGCTCGGCGTGCCCCGGCCTCCCCTCTAATTAACACCAGCACAATAATAACTGTAATCACTGACAGCGATCAGCGGCGCTGGGATCAATATCCGCTCCTTTATGATGGATTTCTCCACCCGAGGCGGTCAGTGAGGGGAGGCGATGGCTCGGGAAGGCTCTGGCAGCACCCCCCACTCCCAAACCTTGTGTGGGGACAGCAGCTCTTCCCTCTGATTGGCTTTTTCCACAGCTTTTGTTCGGCTGTAATTACGGGGCTGGGAGAGAGGGATCACCTCCCGCGCTTCCCGCCGTGCAAACGCGCTGTTTCCACCTGATTTACAAGTTAATTTAATCAGAGGCACCATGTCCTACACGAGTACACAGGCACTTATTAAATTCGGGGAGAATTACGGAAACCTGTAGGGCAGGAAAGTGCGTTCCTACAGAGATTGGGGTTTTAATACACAGAATCTACAGTACATATAATTATATGTTATATTCTATTATTATATATAGCCTTTGTTACATAAACAATTACATCTTATCTTCTCTTATTATACATTGTATTATCATTATTGTCTATAGGATAACTTATGTATTATCTCGATATTATAATATATATAGGCTCTATATTCATGTGTATAAGCACTGGTGTCATGCTCCCATGCCAGGCTGAGAGGCAGAGGATGCCCACAACAGCTCCCAAGTGTGCACACACCCCTCTGCTATCCATGCTTGCACACATATATTTATTTATGGAATTCTATATATTTATCCTGGCTTGCATCACACACACCCTGCCTGCATGGGGAGAACGGGCTCCCCACAGCACCAGGCTGCTGCAGGGATGTTCCACAGGTCCCCTGGACTGTTTCATGCACACTCAGAACAGTCTCCAGCTGTGGGTCACCTGGATCCATAGAGAGCACCAAAACACCAGCTGGACAACCCATGGATGTGGCCACTTCCCGCAGTGCCTGCACGCCCAGCACAGCTTTGCCAGGGTTCAAGAGGGATGCTGTGAACAACAGCCTTGGTTTGGCCCAGTTACTTGGGTTTTCCAGCCCAGAACCAGGGTTTCCCACTCAGGATGGGGAGGTGCATCTTCACAGCCCACCAGGAGCAGTCCCAGGGGATGCTGCTGCCAAAACTGATCTCATGCCAAAATAAACCACAATTAATGAGCCTTTGGCACCTTGGTTTACTTGCACAGGCAGTTGCTCATCCTCAGTTCTAGGAGCTCAAATCTTCATCATCCTCCCAGGCAGGCAGGGAGATGCTGGGCCAGACACGTGAGGAGTATCTGCCATATATCCATGAGGATATCCATAGATCCTTCTCCATGAGACCAGAAGTATTCACAGCCTCAAGTTCAATCCAAGGGGGAAGCCACCAGCCCCAGTTAATTGAGGCACTGAGAAAAGCAGCTGGAGTGATTAGAGTACAGCAAAAAGACATCTGGAGCTCCTGTATTAATATTCCATAAGCAAACAGCTGGAGCAGTCACAGCCCAGTGAGAACAACTGGAGCAATTACAGCTGGAAAAGAAACCACAGGCAGGGTGAGCTGGGTGCCCCCAGGGCAGGCTCAGGGTTGGGGATATGGAAAGTGCTGGGGTGCAGAGGAAGGTGCTGAATTTAGGCTTTGAAGGTGAAAAAGGACCTGAAGACACTTCCAGCTCTGCTCCAGCTCTTCAGGTTTTGCTTTCTGGCCTGGGAAAGAGAAGCGAGCATCGTGCACTCAACAGCGAGTCCTGTGCAGGGGAATTCCAGGGCAGGCTTCTCCTCAGGGTCCTCCAGGGCTCTGGAGCCAGCTCAATCCTTTGCAATTACCAGCTCCTCCACTTTAACTGCTGATTCTTGTTGCTAAAAAGTGCTTTGGAGATTAATTCTGTTCTTGCTTAACAGATGACTCTGTGAGAGCCGGGGATGCTCCGGCCACACTCAGCCCCCAGCACTCAGTAGAGGGACAGGCCAGCCCTGGCTGTGGCCTGTCACTGATGGTGGCACTGGACACAAGGAGCCAGCTCTGTCCTGTAGCTCCTGACACATCCACTGGATCTCCAGAGCCGGAGTGACCCAGGCACTGCTGATGGAGAGCCACAGCCAGGGTGAGGCTGGACCTGGCAGACCTGTCCAGCAGCCTCAGCTTGAGCAGATCCTCAGGGAAGGGCTGGGCCAGAGCAAGAAATTCCAAAACCAAGAAGTCCTTGGAGCAATGCTGGAGCCTCCAGTGAGGATGTCCTCCCACTCAGGTGACAGGGTACCCAGAACAGGGCACAGCCGGAACAGAGGGAGAACAGGAGCAAAGCTGCTGCCAAAAACCGGGGCCTTATCACTGCAGAGCTTTCTGCCTAAACCCAAACCCACCTGAAAGCAAACTCCACCAGGGCAGAGCACCAGGGAAGTCGAGACAAGCTGCACCTGCCCTGGTGAGCAGCACTTCCCCAGAAATGCAGCAGCGCCGAATCCATCAGCAACCAAGCAGACAGAAGGTGTTAGCTGAGTGCAAAGCATTAATTGCTTTAATTCCTGTTATTATGGCTGCCAGGCCGCGGTTCCCAATAATGGGTGAATGAGGATAACTCGTGCTGTGAGGAGCTGGGTATGAGCCAACTCTCACACCTCCACTGGACCAGCCATGGGCAAAACTCCACACCAAGGATGAGGGCAGTGTGTCCACAGTGACATCCCAATCCAGTCTCTAAACCCCCCCAGGCACCTTCCTTCTCCAAACACCATCACTGCCCCTTTCCTTCACCTCCTCTTGCACAACTCTGGGGCTGAGAGATCCTTTTTGCCTCCCCCTTGGCTCAGGAATATTCCCCTCATGCCCGTGGGCCAGGAGCCAGGGATGCATCCATGCCACCCCAGCAGCTCACCAGCTAGAGAGTTCCAATTTTGGGGATGATGCACCTCCCCAAGCAGACTCACCATCCTCATCTGTCTGGAATATCACCTCCTTGCCCTCCTTGCGCCCCTCAGGGTTGGCGAGGATGAGCTTGACGTGGATGTTCTTGTAGGGCAGCAGGTTTTTGATGGTGTAGCGGCTGGCGTTGCGCTCCATCTTCACACACTCCTGGAAAGTCTGGTTGTGGCCACTGCCCACGAAGTAGCGGTAGCACAGGGACACCGTGTAGGTGTGGCAGCGGGTCAGGTTGTAGCCCAGCGGCTCCCACTGCAGCGTCAGCTGCCTGGACTGGATTTCGGAGAAGGCCAGGCCTTTGGGGGCCCGCATGGGCTCTGTGGGGGAGGAGAGATGGGGACAGGTGAGCAAGGAAGCAAAATATTGCATGGATTTACGTGTCTTATCAGGGAAAAATCCTTTCTCAACATAGGGACAAAAGGGATGAGTGCAGAGAGCAATCCTGACTGCAGAAGTGGGACCAGCCCATCACAGGACACTGCGGCCCTGCAGACAGGGCTGGGGACCTCACTGGGGACATCTCTCAGCCACCAGCACTGCAGGGACAGCAGCCCCCACGGGCTCATCCTTCCCTGCAGAGGTGAAGGTGGGTACCAGCCCCAAACAACCAGAGAAAGGTGCCCGTGCCACAGGAGCCCTCGTGCTGTCACCAAGCTCAAGTGAGGCTGTTGAGATGAGAGAGACCAAGTGCCATCAGTGGGAGGAGTTTAATCAGCTCTAATTGGCGTGACTGAGCAAAGTTAACAAGCAGACTCCTCTGCCAACAGCACACACACAGACACAGACATACACACAGACATAGGCATACACACACAGACAGACACACAGACACGGACATACAGACATACACACAGACAGACATACACAGATATACACACATAAACACACACAGACAGACATACACACAGACATACACATACAAAGACAGACATACACACAGACATACAGACACACACACACACAGACATACACAGATATACACACAGACATACACACAGACACACACACAGACACAGTCATACACACAGACATAGGCATACACAAACAGACATACACACAGACACACACACAGACACAGACATACACACAGACATAGGCATACACACACAGACATACACACAGACACACACAGACACAGACATACACACAGACATAGGCATACACACACAGACAGACACACAGACACAGACATACACACAAACAGACATACACACAGACATACACACACAGACACACACAGACACAGATATACACACAGACATACACACAGACACACACAGACACAGACATACACACAGACATACACAGACACAGACATACACACA